>CAMTDV010000026.1:48724690-49324690 GCA_947069175.1 Scalesia atractyloides | reverse complement strand
GTATTGATTTTGCCCATTCAATATATATATTAATACCAAGTTTTAAGGTTTTGGGTTTTCGGTAAATATGGTATTGCTACCGATTTGGATATCATGTTTTATATTTTCGTATTATTATGGTTCCATGAATACAAATATATGTAGAGATTTAGCCTATTTGATACTTGTACCGGTTTAGCCTATTTGGTACCCGTACGGGTATTGATATCATACCTAAATAGAAGAAACAAAGTGGTACTAAAGCGGATACCATACCTAAATACAAGTATCGATGCTCCTACCAATATATTATCTTACACCCAATTTTGTTTAAATCCAGTATTAGTATTTTCAGTATAGGTACGATACTGGACTGCACTGATTCCATCGCATCATGTATCCAAAATCCAAATCTTATGTTCGTTTAGGATGCATGTATCCAAAATCCTAATCTTGTGTTCGTTTAGGATGAGCCAAATATATAATTGTATAAAATAAAGAGTTATATGCCATTTTGGTTCCTGTGGTTTGTGTCATTTTGCAAGTTTAGTTCAAATGTTTCATTTTTCGCCTGCGGATCCAAAAAGGTTTATCCGTTGCCATTTAGTCCACTAGGTTAACTTCATCCATACTTTCTGTTAATGAGAAGGGTAATTCGGTCATTTTATATGGCATAATTGCCCTTCTAGTTAACAGAATTACATATAAATGATCGAACTACCTTCTCGTTAATAGAAAAAATGGACGAATGTAACCCAACGGACTAAAATGGCAAAGATAAAACCTTTTTGAACCCACAGACGAAAAATGAAACATTTGGACTAAACTCACAAACTAGCCCAAATCACAGGAACTAAAATGGCATTAATGAATCTGAAACATTATTAAAACATAATGTAGACTTTAATGAATATGAATTATTATTTCCCGTAATTTACATATATGTATGGGGTTCTTTACTTGTTTAATTCAAGATTGAAGTTACGAGTGATAAATTTAGCAGTGTAATTAAGATTCATTAAATCATATATTATTAATCAAAGTCGACTCGACTGGAACTTCATTAACCAATACATAATATGTCGATTATAGAAAATTATAAAGGCATGATTATTATTTTTTATACATAAGATTGTAGTAAGATAACATCCATCATAATTTATCTTTTTGCTAATGTATAAAAGTTAGACATTAAATTATGACTGCATGAACCAAAAATGACATATATGCTTACAAAATTATGTTTAATATTTTTTAAAGACAAATTTTGTTCTTCTACTTTACACCATTAGATTTTAAATTTCTTCTTTGTCCAATTTTAAACCTAAGACCTCCCATTTAAGAGTTATATGCTTCTATTAAATGGGCTATTCACATTGATCAAACATGTTTAATTGAAGGAGATTGGGACACATATAAAACATTTAAAATTAAAAATAAAGAGAGATCTTAATTTTTAATCTTTTATTTTATATATAAAAAAATATCTTACTCAAAAGTAGCGTTTAGAAATATGCTTGCAACTTATAATTATTTTTACTAAAATAGCCCTTTCACAATAGTATCTAAAAATATTTGCGCGTAATTGTATATAAATTTATGCTATACACGTATTACTATATGTTTTTATCACATAATTTCTCATATTCGTCCTTAGTCTATGATAAGTTCATTCATAAATTCTGGTCTTTTAGATCATTAGTTTCATATCAACATTAATTAATTCATAGTGTTAGACTTCCATCAAGAAAAATGTTTTATATCTTACATATCTTATTTGGCATTTTCTACATATTCCATAAGTGTGAAAAACCGTTCTCCAATATCGTATTTATCTAAAAGAAAAACATAAATTACGTTTTCATTATGTCTTACAAAACTCATTTTCTAATAGTTTTATCCTGTGTCATATCAAAATTCAATAAGAATTTGGTTCATTTGACACATATTACATATGAGAAATATAATGACATCCTATTGTAAGCACGTAATTATTTTGAATTGATCAACTATTCCTTATTTCCTGTTTATTTGAAAATCCTTTCATTAAAAGCAGGGACGGACCCACATAAAATGAGTCGGGGTCTCCGGACTTCAATGTTTTTAAAAAAAATAGTAGCAGGTATATTAAATTTTATAAATACCCCATAAATACAATTATGTAAACACCATAAAAAGAAAAAGAAAGCTCGTGTGGTGGTAAACCCCTCTCTTTACCAACAAAAGGTCTTGGTTTCAATCTTTGTATAACCCGTTGTTTTTTTTAAATCTAATTCAAAGTTCGCTTCGCTCCGACCCGACCCGAACAAGGACTGACCCGGACATTTTAACGTTTTGTTATGAAAATTTTGAACACCGAAAAAATGGAACCCATTGAAAAAAAAATCCTAGATCCGCCACTGATTAAAGCGGATAGTGTTTTTTTTTATAAAAAAAGGTTGGACCTGACGTAATGCATGTATAAACGTCGAAAAAAACGGTAGCCCTTCATTGCCTATACAACCAACAAAAGATGAATATGACTGAAAGAAAGTACAAAACCGAATGCTAATTTACTATTCAAAGGGAAAAATTGTAGGAAGGAAAGTAAGAAAATAAAAATAAAAATAAAAATAAATCAATTTGATAATACGAAGTATGGGTAATCTAGTAATCTTTACTTTCACCAATATAGAAATAGAATTGCTAAAAAATACAAGTAAAATCTAAAATCTAAAATTCAGGTAAATATTTTTCTTTCTCGTAGGGAAAGGGTGACTCCAGAAAAATTATAGTATTAGAGTGAAAGTTCACTTTAAACACATATGTACTCTTTCTTATATGTTGTAAGATTTAACAGATTGGTGACCATCCTTCTTGACAAAATTTCTGTTAAAGAAATAAAGAATATTTTTATTAAATTTAAAATATGTTTGGCCCATAAATTTGTCAAGGGTAAACTTTCATTTTTTTGTTTATTAAAAAGACTTCAAACTCTTCAATATTATAGTAATTAACTTTCAGTTATCTTGATAACAAAGAAAAGTATTGGTAATGTATCTATTATTTTTCTTAGCAAATTTTCCCATTAAGATTACATATATGGTGGTTCAAGAATATGAATGGACAAACCGAAATATGACAAGGGATAGAAGCCTTTCTTTATAGTCTAATCAATATCGAAGCAAAATTGTCAGCCCACAATGATACCAAGTTCCAGAGTTAGCGTTTCTAAAGCCCGAGCTTGATCAAGTTAAACTTTTATGTATAATAGTTAAGTAGCTCTTAACTTATCTAGTTCGTGACTTTAATATGAATATTGTAATCCACTACACATATGTTAATTTCTTTGTTAAACCATGATTACTTTTGGAGTTTTGATGAAAGTTAATGATTTTACCTGTTTTTCTTAAATTTGCGCTATGATTTAGACCACGTTTAAATTAGTTATATTGGACTATCTTTTGGAATTTAAAGTTCTTCTTAATGTGTTTTTAAAAGTGGTGTTAGACTTTTAATTCATGAGGTTTTAAATTCTCAATACTTTATATCTTTTATATTTTTATGTATTTTCACTCGTATCTAGAAAGGGTTATTGGATTTTATTATTCTAGCTATTAGCCATTAGTCGTTGTCATTCCCAACTAAGACTTTGACGCCTGACATCTTCAACTTAACATTTAGTGTGTTGGCACCACACTGTAAACTGAGCACTAACTCAGTTAATTTTTTTGCCTACATGGCAACCCCTTTTCTATGTGGCATTTATGACGTGGCACAAAATCCCTTTAAAAGCCTGTTATAGTGAAGAACAAACAATAATCTTCTACCTACACCTTACTTTCTTAAGCAACCAACCACAACCATCGACACCTTACTTTCATCGGCTACCACCACCATCATCTTCGTGTTGGCTACCACAACACTATTTTACATATTCACAGATTCAGTAGGGTTTTTTTTTCATAAACCAATTTGGTAGTTTGTATATTTATTTATCTACATAAACCTTCAATCAAAATCCTTATCATTCACAATCACCTACAGATTCCAAGCTCTAACGATTCACTTTTAAACAACAAATTCAACAGATTCAACGGGTTGAGAAAGAGGGGCGATTCTGGGTTGTCGGATCTGGTCAGATGGTGGTAAGGGAAGGAGATTTGATCGACGAATGTGTGGTGACATTGGTAAATTTGTTGAGAATCTGTCATGTGGTTTATCGGCGATAATGGGGGAGAGAGATTTGGTTGTCGGAGTTGTGGTGACGATGGTAAATCTGTTGAGGATCTGATGTGCGGTAGTGGAAGATGGTGGTGGTGGATCTATCATGCGGTTTATCAGAGATGATGGTTGTGGTGCTTTCGGAGATGGTGGTGGTGGTGGGTGGTGAAGGTGATGGTGGCAAGCGGTTGGTGGAGGTGATGGCAGAGAGGGTGGGGGTGTTTAAAGGGACATACCAGGTGGAGGTGATGGCAGAGAGGGTGGGGGTGTTTAAAGGGACATACCAGCCTTTTTTTAAAGGGACCTTGTGCCAAGTAATTATATCTATGTATGAAAGAGATTGACACGTAGGCAAAAATCCTAACTGAGTTAGTGCTCAGTTAAAAGTGTAGCGCCAGAGCACATTAAACATTAAGTTGTGGGTGTTGGGGTCAAAATGTTAGTTGGGGGTGGCAGCTAGGGTGTTCAAAATTATCCGTATCCGAAAATCCAATCCGGAATATCCGATATCCAAATCCGAAATATCTTATTTCGGATTAAGATAGTGATTTTAAAAAGATTTTGGATATTTCGGATAATCGAAATATCTGAAAATTTAATTTTTATTTTTTCGGATATCCGAATACCCGAAGTATCCAAAATATCCGAAAAATATTCGAAATATCCAAAAAATATCCGATATATATAGAAAATATCCAAACTATCCGAAAAATATCCGAAATATCCGAAAACTTATATTCGAAGATTCGAAACTATCCAAAATATCCGGTTTTCAAATATCAAAAAAATAAAAAAATAAAAATTAAATAAAAAATTGAATATTCGGATATCCGATTCACTATCCGATCGAATATCCGAAATTTTGGATACGGATTCGAATAGTGAAATTCGGTATCCGAAAATTTCAGATATACAAAGTTTCACATATCTGATTTTGAACAACACTAACGGCAACGGCCAATGACCAACAGTTAGAGATAATAAAATCTAATAGCCCTATCCAGAAATCTACCATAAAAGTTTCATAATTTATTTCATCAGTTTGATTGATTAGTAAAATCCATAAACATAGCATTAAAAGTTTGCATATAATTGTTGTTAATACGGATTTAAAAGCTAGCACACGTGACTAGAAAAAAAATAAAGACGTCATGAATTGTACCCTACGACAAGTATTTTGTATTTAGAGTAAGCTTAGCATTAAACTTCTTTGAATTAATATATAGTATAAATAATATACTTTATAATAAATTAAAAAGAGATATGAATATAAAATTTGGGCATTTATTTTTTAACATGTAACGCACGAAACAGATTTAGTTAATGGAATATTTTATTTACTTATCAAAATACAAAAAGATAGGCATTCGTATGGAGCATGGGCCTTCTCATGATCAACTGGTCTGCAAAATTGTCATAAGTAAAATAGACGAACCACTAACGTGGTTTCCCATGAAAACGACGTATTATAATTGTATTATTTATTTTATTAAGTATAGTTAATAATAGGGAAAATGTCGTAATTACACTATTATCTTTTTCTTTAACGTACTCCAAAGCTCGAACATAGGGTGAAAAGAAGCCAAACTGTTCATATGCCATTTGAGCTCGGATAGTCGGATTTATGTATATGAGTTCGTCCGAGTATAAATAAAACTAAATCTAACAATAAGATTTTCAAATAAAGACTAAATTACAAAAATTGTTATTTATGTTTGTATCGGAGTGGAAAGTATGTTCTTGTCTTCAATAACTACAAATAACCTACTTTATGTTTGCAACCCTTGCATGGTTCATTCTTTACCCTAAACCCAATTTATTTTATGGTTAAATCTGATCAAGTGGACTCCATTTAAGAACAAATTAGACTCTTTTTATACTAATTATTTATATAAAACAATTTTATAAATAACTTAAAAAACATATTAAAATCTGTAACACTTCGTTTGTCTAGTGGATCTCCCAAGAATACTTGAGATTCATTTGTTGACTGTTAAAAAAATATGCAATACTTCTCTCTCTTAGACTCTTTTTTTACTAATCATTTATATAAAACAATTTTATAAATAACTTAAAAAACATACTAAAATGTGTAATACCCCATCTCTCTCTATCTTTATATCCGGCCACTACACCGCCTAACTTCGGCGACCAAGAATTCCCACTCAACAGTTAACATTCATCTCAGAAGTGAAATCTTCCAACATACATCATAAATGAACTTAACAATTAGATTTAAGGATGCATTTTAGTTTTTAATGGTATTTTTTAAACTTGGAAGTCTTGGTAGGTGTGCTAAACGTGTCGCCTCTGAAAAACATCGATTTAATGAAGAACTCTCTAAGGTTATATCGTATGGTTATACCATTTAAAGGGTAAATCGGCAAGTTCACCACATATACTTTTAAAAATGTCAAAACACCCTTTTGGTGTAGAAATGGTTTAAAAACCAAAGATGCATATAATTTGACCTCGGAATTGATTATATAACATTTCAAAATATGTTTTGACATAACGGACTTGTCTTGGACCCATTTGACTAACTGATGTTGATCTTACGCGTTTGACTAGTTTAATGTATATAAAATATATAAACTAGTCGAATTGGGTTTTAAACTCTTAAAATCATCCTGAATCAGAATGATTTGGTTAGATAACCCATATCCAACGAGGCTTTGCACTCGGAAAGATTTAAACCACATTCTACCCGGTCAACGGTTAATCTAGCGAAACCGAATAATATTCTAAGTAGCGAGTCAAGTAGTATAACTTACAAAAAGACTCGTGAACATTATAACGGATATTTATATCTGTTTCATTTTGGACTAAAGACCATTCCAGATAATCATACCTAGGATATACAACTTGAAATGCGGCTTTGCTTCAAAAAACTTATTTAAACAAAATATTTTCTAAGCAAAGGTAAATACTCCTAGGCTAGTTTTATTTGAAAACTTGGGATATGACATTAGCCGCTTGGAGCGGGTATATATAAATGAGCAAATACTTTCATAAATATAGAATCCGGTTTAATTCGTATTGTTTGAATAACATTAAACACTGGGGTAATGGTACCATGTCCGGGCGTCCCGACCCATCAACTAGGAATGGTCGTATAAAATACGCACAGGGTAGTAGGTCCCAGAAGACGTTGTATTAAGGGTGGTGTGTACCCTCATTACATAGCGACATTGATTTCTGGTACCCAGCTGTATTGACAAGCATGTAAAATTGGTGATAAGAAATCTATCCCAAAGAGTACTAAAAGATTAACTCACAGGTTATCATAATATGTATCCAATGATTTATGAAAATGATTTTTAAACGAGTCGGTTAACTGTATTTATCAGCGAAGTTGACGTATTTTCAAAAGATTAGACCGTATGTAACGAGCCCCGAATATAGGGTGGAATGGCTTTGTCAAAGGAAAGCTTAGGAATTTGCGACTCCTCTGCTTAAAGCCCTATGATGTCATTAAACTTGCTTTTTTTTATTTTGGATCCTTCCTTGTGGGACATTGTATCAAACACTTATAAAGTTTTTTTAATAAATTTGAACATTTATATCTTTACTTTATCATTCCATCTTCTGCTGCCTAATTGTGAAACTGTTATCAATCGTCACGCATATACCCACCAACCGGGCCCACCGAAAATCGGGATGTGACAACATCACAATCGATACTTAACATATGCTCATACACATCATAAGATTAATCCATGACCAACTACTAAAATCATACTAATAGCAATTCAATCACCAAGACGTAAATAATACAACGAACCATCTCCTCCAGATACTTTAAAAGATGTTTAACTGGACATGATGAACAAAATCAACACATAAACTGAAATCATCATCAAATACGAGTTCTAAAACTAGAAAACAATAAAGATATAACCCGGAGAGTCAAATCAAGCTTCCTATGATGTTAAATCTTCGATTCTCTTACCTTTGCATTCCTGTTTCCTTCAAACACGAGTTCTGCATCCTTCTCTATTGTTCAAATCATCAAAAGTTATGTTTTAGGGTTTCTTATCGCAATACATATGTTTATGTGAGAAAGATACCAAAACTAAAGAATAATAATAACATGAAATTCTTTTTAGTATTTTACCTTAATTGTAAAGTCACTTTTTTCAAATCTAGAGTATTCCAAAAATAATAAAAAAAGAAATTTTGGTTCCATGCTTCTATGAAAATTTTTAAAGAAAAGAGAAATTAGTTTAATTATATACTCAAAACATATAGGCTTTCTTTTTGCATATGATGGAGAATAGGTAAAGTATCTTATAATGATGATGAATGAGTTGTATATGTTAAAAAATGATTTGAATGAAATTGTGATCTATTATCTGAGAATGGTAAAACTAAATTGATTTTGAGCCACAATCTACTAATGCTACGGTTCTAATTTTTGTGATTTCATGAAATTATGTTAAAGAATTAAATACATTATTTTGTTTGAACAATACATTATTTTATTTGAACATCATAATATAAAGATGTTTATACAGAGATATTGTATTTACAGAAAAAAATAAGAATATATTTGATATAATAGAAACATTATAAACATTACACTTGAAAAAAAGATTAGAGATTCTAGGAGGTGAAGATAAAAAAACAATTAATAGTATGATGTGGTGTGAATCACACATATTTTTCTTTGTATTTTGTATATTATTTTAGTTAATTTGTATTCTTTTCTGTATGTTTTTTGGTTTATACTTAGTTGTACGTGGTTTTATAGGTGTTCCTGTGTAGATGGAGCAAAAACGAGCAAAAACGTTAAAGAAATGAGCACACAGGAGAATGTTTGGGCTTAGTGAAGGATTTTCATGGAATGGAAATGGATATTTAAGAATATGAAATGATAGAGAATTCAATTATTAAGACATAGGCGAAAACGGTGAAGAAAACAGAGTTGAAACGAAGAATAAATTAGTTTTCCAAAAACTGATGCGCATCGCGTGGCGCGACAGAAAACTTATACACGTGTCGCCCGACACGAGAGAGTGATAGATCAGTGCGAAACACTTGATATTTTACCCTATTTAAGCTCCCAACTAACCCTCATACAGATAGAACTAGTCCCAAACGAATTAGGGCATACTTTAAGGATTCGTATTTCACACATTCTAGTTTTAGTAATGTAACATTCGTGTAAAATGGGTTTCAAGAAACCCGTTCCGTTTGAAATTCTAGTAATTATTTAATGTTTCGTTATGCATTTATTAGTATTAATTACTTTATTTTATAACCAATATTTATAAATAAAATATTACTTAAAATAATATTCATAAGTAAATCATTATAATATGAATATAAAAAAAATAATAAGAATAAGAATGAAGAAAAAGGGGACAACCGGAATCGAACCCGGGTTCCCCCACATGTTCACACCCTCACAACACCACTGAGCTACATGATCTTTACGTTCAAAAACCCGAAGCAAAATAATCAAATTCGCAACCTAGAACCTGCATTCTTTTGAATTTTGGCAGAAAACGTAACCGCCGGAACTTGATTTGAGAAATCAAGATCAATAATCACAATTTCGATATGTTCAGCATGTGTAACCGCCATTTCCATATCTGTCTTGTACCAAAAATTTCGAAATCAATTGATTCGTAACCGAAAAAAAAATCATTGATCTTTAAAACCCCAACTCGAAACCGAAAGTGGTGATTGAATCTTTGCACTCTATAAATACTCATCAAATCCTTTCACCAACACTCGCTCACACACTCAATCACCTAAAATCCTCTGAAGTTCTTGCTCTGTGTCGACCTGTCAGAATATTTCGCTACTCGCCGGAATTTGGAACCGAAGTCGTCATAACGTTCGGTAGATCGGTATACACACCCAAAACTTTTCGTAATCGTTTGTTCATTGTTCATTAATACTTAATCAAATCAGAATAGAGGGTTTATTAGTCGGGTTTAATTCAAGGTTAATTAAGATTGAAGAAGATGAAGTTAATTAGAATATATGTATAAAAAAATCTTGGTGTTTAAGCGGGTTAGACACACAATCCAGTGGTGGACTGTGTGTATTACACGCAAACAATACCGGGTTCGATCCTTGAGCATCACCGTTCCTCTGTAATAAAACCCATTTTTTTTTCCAAAACTCAATTATAACACTTCGCAGTCAGTATTTATGTAAATTGTAAACTCTGTTATGAACGAGTTAGACAACTAGCCCAATTGGTAGGGCTGGGTGCATCATAAAGTACCGGTCGAGGGTTCGAGTCAAGTTGCACGCTCCGGTTCGTTCATTTTGAAGTCTTTTTAAATTAAGTGAATTCTGAAATACTGTAATAAGAATATATAGGTAATTAAAATCAGCTTTTTTATGGGTTAGACACGTAGCTCAGTTGGAAGAGCTGCGTGCACACGAACGGGAGGTCACAAGTTCGAGTCTCACCCGATGCTGCCAAAAATGCTATTGAACCGGTCAGACCCCCTTGTCAGGTCTGACAAGGTTTTTTTAAATTGTTTTATTTTCATTTTAATATTCTTATTTCACTTAAAAATTGATTAAAAACGCTTAATGATTCGATTTCAAAGGTTTTAAAATATCAATAAAAACCACAAAAATAACCTAAAAATTTAATAAAAAGTATTAAATTAAAATATTATTTTCATTATATTTATCGAATTATTGCGTTATTATTTAGGTTAGATTTCTTCGTCTGTTAAATCCTGAATTCGTGCGCACTCTTCACCAATCAAGGAACAACCACTGTGAGTAAATCCTTACAAATTCCCCTTTTTAATTATGTTTTGTGGTGTATCATGTGTCGTACATACTTTATTTAATTTAACACTTGTGAAAACACCATTGTGTGATTTAATGTGTATATTTGTTTGTGTGGTTATGTGTGGTTATATTTTATCATTTCAGTGCAATCATTCATTTAAGGCCCATCAGTTCCTCGTGGGATACGAGTTGAGCATCAGGTGCCTCACTAGATCGGCTCCGTTTGATTGAGCCTTGATCTCAAGTTCATCATTCATCAAGTTCATATGTTCTTGTGGATATTATGTGGTTTGTGATTATTTATAATACACATATGCTCACTGGTGGTCCATGCACAATTTTTATTTAAACAACTAATATAACAACTTTTTAACTGTTTTTCTTAGATTCACTCGCCAACTTTTGTTGACCCAAACTTTTGTTTTACGCATGATACAGGTGGACAGGTTGAGGAGAGGAACACTTAGGATTGGCCTTAGAAGATGAATCAAATATATTTTGTTTAGAACAATGTTTACTCGTGCCTGTATTTTTCCTTGCATTTGGATATTGAATTTTAATTTCAACTTAATAATTATGAAACTTTATATTAGTAAATGTCATGAGCTTTGATGATAACCAATTATGCTCCGACTTTTATTTCTGCTGTGGGTCGGGGTGTGACAGATTGGTATCAGAGTTTTTGACTATAGGGATATAGGATAGGTTATTAGACCCTTAGAGCCTATACTATAGTTGATTAGATTTTAATTATTTATGTGTTACATGCAAAACTCATGATGTATATTTTCACACACAAATACATGCAAGCACTTTCACTACTACATGTTAATATTTGATGTTCATTATAGCCTATACATTGTTAACATATCATGCCTACGCTAGCACACACATCACAATTTCACAATTTTCGTGATTGTTTTTCTCAAAGATTTTACAATGTTTTCATGTTTTTCAATCACATCAAAGTGAGTTCTACGACAGGCATGTAGTAACTGGAAGGGTACAAGTACCGGTAGTCGGAATGTCCTGTCTAGGCTTGGTATTCGTATAAATCCAAAATAATGGACCAGTTTGCCTACCTGGGGACTAACGATGAGAGTACGAATGACCTATTAGGCCAAAGCATGCCACACCAAACATCGTGTGAACTAACCCCACTTTGAGTTGTCATTGTGTCTACACCTGGACACCCTCTGACCTTATACCTTGCAATTATGTTTTACAATTTTCATTCGGGTGATGCAAGCATTAACAGGCCAATACCAATGTGAACCCTACCAAGCCCAGTAGTCATAGGGGCCCATGTGACTACCTAAGCTGAAGTATGGGAGACATTTGGAGGCCTAAACATGAGCAAGCCCAAGACATCCTATGGATGTAAATAATTTCTTGTTTCATTTATTTTGAATATTGTTTTCACTTTTTACGACACATGACACCTAAAAGCATTCAACTCATAACCTTCCTACGTATATTTCCTGTAGATGTCTGCTAGACACTCTCGAGGTGGTAGAAGGCCAAGAAGATCTAGCGAACGCATGGCCACCCAAATCGCTCAACAGATGGCTGCCGTACTTCCTGACATTGTCGTACAAGTTCAGCAAGCACTTGCCGCCAATCCCATCAACCCCACCAATCAAGAAGGTCAAAACATCGCCAACCCTCTCCCTAACACCACCAAATGCACCTACAAGCATTTCAAGTCCTGCGATCCTCCAAAGTATGAGGGGACCAAAGGTGTCACCGCTCTTCTCCATTGGTTTGAGGAGATGGAAAGCACTTTTCTCAATTGCGATCGTCCCGATGATCGCAAGGTGCGATATGCTACCGGTCGTTTATACGTGGTAGCACTTACATGGTGGAACACTAGAAGGGCAAGCGAGGTGCTGAAGCTGCTATGGCCTTGACTTGGGATGAGTTGAGGGAAATCATGACGAGACGCTTCTGTCCAAGAAGCAAAATCAAGAAATTGGAAGATGAGTTCTACTCATTGAAACAAAAAGAGGGAGACCACACCACGTACAGCAAGAGATTTCTCGAGTTGAATCAGATGGTCCCCAATTTGTTCACTCCGCTCTATTGCCTAATTGAGCATTACATTCGAGGTCTTCCCTCGAAAATTCAAGATTCTGTGTTAGGTACCTCACCTACAACACTTGAAGCTGCCATGGAGCTGGCTACTGAGCTCACGGAAAATCATATCCGAAATGGCGGTTTTAAAGATGAGAAAAAAAGGACAAGACACCTGTTGAAACCCCAACCCCAACTCAAGCAAGTTCGTCTTCCAAGTTTGCTGGTAAAAGGAAGCGCAATGTGAAGAATTTCGCCGTTACCCAAACCAATTCCCTCATCACTGCTGCCCCAATCACACAAGTCGCTCCTAATGCCGCTTCATTCAAGAAACCATACACAGGACCCCATCCAAAATGTAACCGATGCCAATATCACCACCCTCCTGAGAAACCATGTCAATATTGCACAAGTTATGGCCATGTAGGTCACACGATCCAAACTTGCCACATCCTCCAAAAGCCAAATCGCAATCAACCTCAAGCCCAAACGAATAATCAAGTGGTAGGCCAAGCCCAACATCAACAACCTTTACTCTTACCACCTACTCAACCCATGGCTCTGATGGGTTTTTGACATGTTTATCAAAGTTATTTTATCCGTATAAAATAAAACACGCAGCAGAATAATTATTTAAACATGTTACTTGTGTTGATACAAAACTCATTTTGTATGTAAAACCAAAACCCGGATCCATATAACACAATCATAGGGTGTTTAGAAGAATACTACCTTTCAAGAACAAATAGATGAAAAGGATGATGCTTCTTGAATGTTAATCTTCTAAGTAGAAGACCTCAAATTAGTATACCCCAAGCCTTCCAACAAACACTATGATTATGCTAGAATTTCTACACTTATGAACTCAAACTTGAACCCTCTTGGACAAGATCACTTTGGCCGAAAATTGAGAGCTCTTTTTAGAGTTCTTGCACTTGAATTTTTGTCTAGAGAATATGTGTGTGTAAAGTATGAATTAAAAACACCAAAATCCTCCATATAATCTTACAAGATCAAGTGATGGATTTTGTGAGATTGTGTAAGATATTGCATGAAATATGAATGGTGGAAAACCACCTTGGGAAGAATCCCAAAAATCGGCCATATGGCCTTGTTTTTGTCACCCAACATTTTCAATTTCATTTTTAAAAGTCTTATATTTATTTTATAACTTTTATAAAATTATAACATCACATGTTATAAGACTTATGCAACATACCACAATTATTTATAATGTTACTTAACCCATTAAATAACAATATAAAATATTCTCTCAAAATAAATTATCCATATAATTTATTAGTTTCTCAAGTGCAATTATTTAGAAAACCAATTTCTAAATATTCTAAGTATTAATATTTATTTGTTTGATCACATCATAAATAAATATTATGTGTGTTTGGCTAGCTTGTTATTGGGTATGACCCGACTTGGATCATAACGTACTAGCCACATCAATTTAATATGTGTCTTGGGCATACCGGTTCCAACAATCTCCCACTTACACAAGATACATAGAAGATTGATGCAAGTAGCAAATACCGCCTAACAACGGTTTACTACCCCTAATACGTATGATGAAGTGCCATTCAATAACATCATCCCCTTCAAGTCCCTTACTTGAACATGATTTAGGTGAAACGATCATTTATCCTTTCGTTACAGATGTCATGTCAAATCCAGAGACATAGAGTGATCACTCTCTGTTGATTTAACTTTACCAGGCCTTAGACATCTTATTCTCAACGAATAAGAGAAACAAATCCCATCTTGACTACATACGTCTCTCACAATCACCTCGTACCATACCTGAGCTTAGCCTTATGTACTGCCATATTACTGACAGCGAAGAACTAAGTCAAAGTATAACATTTGGTGAATATCAAGACCCAATATGTATCTCAGATCAGAGGATACTATGATATTCTCCTTTACTCAAAATTACTTATGATCAATCACAAAGACTCCATGTAGTAATATTTGAGAGCGGGTTAGTCCAATATTTGTATCCCACAAATATCTATGAACTTTGGTAGCAACACTTTGCTCTATATTCATACCTAATGAATATCCACCAATCCGAGTTCATAATAGTCTTACCTTCATATTTGTTCCCACAAATATGATCGACTACGAACATTTAGAATAATTAACTTATTCATGGATTTAAACATGCTAAAATGGAACATAACTCAAAATGCCATAATCATTAAAATGAGTCATAATAACAATTGTTCCGATATCCAAATACTAAGTAGATCAAATCCAATCACTAGAATATCGAAGTCCTAAGGCACAAGTATGACCCTCATGCTTTGGCCGTTCAAGGAGCTTCGTGAGAGGATCCGTAATGTTTTGATCGGTGTGAACTTTGCGAATACATATCTTTCCTTTTTCAACTTCATCCCTTATGTAGTTGAATCTCCGCTCAATGTGCCTAGTCTTTTGATGTGCACTAGGTTCCTTAATTTGTGCAATTGCACCCTCGTTATCACAAAAGATTTCTAGGGGATCCTGAATGGTAGGGACTACCCCTAGGTCGGTGATGAATTTCTTCAACCATGCAGCTTCTTATGCTGCCAATGAAGCAGCGATGTATTCTAATTCTGTAGTGGACAATGCTACAACATCCTGATTCGAGCTCTTCCAAGAGACCGCAACTCCATTCAAAATGAAGACATACCCAGATTGTGATCGAGAACCATCTCGGTCAGTTTGGAAACTCGCATCCGTGTAACCCTTTACAACGAGTTCCTTTTCACCAGATCCATATATTAGAAACATATCCTTAGTCCTTCTAAGGTATTTCAATATGCTTTTAACAGCCATCCAATGACTATTACCTGGATTCTGCTGGTATCTACTTGTCATGCTTAAGGCACATGACACGTCCGGTCTAGTGCATATCATTGCATACATGATGGATCCTATAGCATACGCATATCGGACTCCTTTCATTCTCTATAGCTCATCCTTTGAGCTTGGACATTGAGACGTATTCAATATCTTTCCCTTTTGAATATATACCAAACCTTTCTTAGAGTTCTCCATCTTGAACCTTTTCAAGACTTTGTCAATGTATGCACTTTGGTTCAAACCTATCAAGCGCCTTGATCTATCCCTATAGATCTTTATTCCCAAAATATAGGCGGCTTCACCAAGATCCTTTATGGAAAAACAACTTCCAAGCCAGGTTTTAACACCTTCCATGGTTGGAATATCATTTCCAAATAGTAGAATGTCATCGACATACAGTACTAGGAAAGTGATGATGCTCCCACTAGCCTTCTTATACATACAAGCTTCATCGGCGTTCTTGATGAATCCAAAATTGCTAATTTCTTCATCAAAATGATGATTCCAACTTCTAGATGCTTGTTTCAATCTATATATTGATTTCTTTAACTTGCATACTTTGTTAGGATGTTTTGGATCGACAAAACCTTCAGGCTGAACCATATAGACATCTTCATTAAGATATCCATTGAGGAAAGCCGTTTTGACATCCATTTGCCAAATCTCATAATCGTAATATGCAGCTATGGCAAATAATATCCTAATTGACTTTAGCATCGCCACGGGCGAGAAGGTCTCAGCATAATCAACCCCTTGAGTTTGAGTGAAACCTTTTGCTACAAGTTTCGCTTTATAAGTATCCAAGTTACCATGCATATCAGTTTTCTTCTTGAAAACCCACTTACTTCCAACTACTTTGGAGTTAAGAGGTGGTACAACCAATTCCCATACTTGGTTGTCATACATGGATTGCATCTCGACGTTCATTGCTTCAAGCCACTTGTCACAATCGGATTGTGACATTGCATCCTGGTATGTGGTTGGTTCATCTGAATCTACCACGTAGCATCCATCCATGAAAAATCCATATCTTTCGGGTGGATGACTAATTCTACCAGATCTGCGAACGTTTTGTGTGTATTGATATCCTCTTCAACAAGCTCTTGTTGAGTGCTAGTATCAACCAAACGTGTATCGGCTTGTGGTTCTTGATCCTCATCAAGTTCCACTGTTCTACTACTAGTTCCTTCCATAAGGAACTTAGCCTCCAAGAACTTACCCTTTCGAGCAACAAATACCTTTTGCTCTGTTGGATCGTAAAAGTAATATCCTATATCATCTTTAGGATATCCTACAAAGATACACTTAGTGGATCGTACTTCCAATTTTTTGGGGTGTATTGCTTCACGTAAGCTTCACAACCCCATACCTTCAAATATGATAATGATGGAGCCTTTCCATGCCATATTTCAAAAGGTGTCTTATCCACTTTCTTGGTTGGGGCCATATTCAGTATACGAGCCACGGAGAGTAAAGCGTAACCCCAAAATGATAGAGGCAATGTGCTTCTAGCCATCATAGATCGAACCATATCCAATAGAGTTCGATTCCTCCTTTCAGACACACCATTATGTTGTGGTGTTCCAGGTGGAGTAAGTTGTGAGATAATCCCACAACTCCTAAGATGATCTTGAAAAGCATCACTAAGGTATTTACCTCCTCTATCGGTACGAAGGACTTTTATTGTTTTCTTGAGTTGATTTTCTACTTCACTTTTGAAATCTTTGAACATTTCAAATGCTTCATCTTTGTGTCTTATCAAGTACACATAACCATAATGACTATAGTCGTCGGTAAAACTAATGAAGTATCTTTCACCATTCCTAGTCATTGGCTTAAAAGGACCACATACATCCGAATGTATGATACATAATAAGTCTTTTGCCCTTTCAAAGGTGCCATTGAAGGGTGCCTCGTCATTTTGCCTTGTAAACAAGATTCACATACATCAAATGAATCATCTCCATTTGTTTCCAAAAGACAATTCTTTCGAAGTGTTTGCATGCGATTTTTGTTTATATGTCCAATGCGACAATGCCAAAGATAGGAATTACTCAAATCTAATTTGAGTTTCTTGGTGGTTGCTTGGTACATTGAACTATCAAATGATGTATTATCATGAACCAATTCATAAATACCATTTGAAGGCATAGCTTTAAAGTAAAACATGTCATTCATCAAAACATAAATGTCATTGTTTACAAACTTTAAATTAAAACCATATTGTAGCAAGAGGGAAACTGAAATAATGTTCCTAGTCAAACTAGGAGCATACAAAACATTTTTCAAGGTGATTTCCAAACCACTTGGAAGTTCCAAAACATAGTCTCCTCGGGCTTCAACTTGAACCTTTGCTCCATTGCCCATGAAGAGACTAATGTCTCCCTTCTTGTAATGTTTATTTCTTTTGAACCCCTGCAACAAATTGCAAATATGAGTTCCACACTCGGTATCCGATACCCATGTGTTTGAAGAAATAACATTAGAAGTCAATATGTATCATAAAGATTGTACCTGAGGTTTGCCCCGCATCCCTCTTGTTTTTCAACTCCTTGAGATAGGTTGGACAAATTCTTTTCCAATGTCCTATCTCTCCACACTCAAAGCATGGGTCAGTCGAAGCAACCTTTTGCTTCTTTTCCTTTGGTTTCATGGGTTCCGCTTTAACCTTTCCTTTTCGTTTCCCTTTGACGTGGCCCTTCCTTTTGGCAAAACTTGCCTTGGAGTCGGGGTGGGGCCTCTTCTTGTTGCCTCCCTCATTGATCATTAGAACGGGTAAAGCCTTTTTACCCATGCCTGCCTCGGTAGTTTTGAGCATTGCATGAAGCTCACCAATGCTCTTGTCCCATCCGTTCATGTTATAATTCATGACAAAAGTCTCAAACTTCTTTCTTAAAGAGTTGAGGATCAAATCCGTAGCCAACTCTTTAGAGACAGGACAATTAAGCCTTTCGAGGCGATCAATGTGGCTTTTCATCTTCAGGACATAAGATGAGACCGATTGGGTTTCCTCCATACGACATGCATGAAGCGCCCGAACCATTTCGAAGCGTTCTACCCTTGCTTGTTGAAGGAACATTTCCTTCAATTGGGTAATCATGTCGTATGCCCCATGATGTTCAAAATCCTTTTGAATATCGGGAATCATAGTTCCTAACATGAGGCAAGAGGCTTGCATGGAGTCCTCGGTATACTTAACCCAATCATTATAGGCCTCCTCATCTTCCACGTTAGGTTCATCGGGAATAGGATCGTCCAACACATAAGATATCTTTTCTTGCTTGAGAACGATTCTCAAGTTTTGATACCAATCCATGAAGTTGTTATGGTTGAGACGATCCTTTTCAAGGATGGTTCTTAGTGATAGGTTACAGACGGTTTGGGTAATTGTGTTTGCATTGTTAGCGGCCATCTACAAAATTTTAACAAAGTTTAATTTTAGTATTTTCGATATTATTGAATTTTTTAATTATTAATACCCTTTTGTGTCTCATAGACAATTAATAATTAAAATCTAGAATCCAACGTTACATTTAAATATTGGTTAGGTGACCTTTATCCCATTATTTAAATTAACAAGGTAGTCAACGTTTGACAATTGCAACCCTTTGCAATTTCTAGCCATATGGGATCGGTTAAACATCTTAATGTTTAGTTGGCATGTTTAGTCCCATCCACACCTTTGTACGCCATGCTTCGGTGACCCTAAGCACATGGTTTCCAAACCAAATCGTCCTACTTACACACACATGTAAGTTTACACATACAAGTGGTTAGGTGACCTTTATCCCACAAATATGGTAAGCCTACCTCAAACACACAAGTTCCTTCAAATGTGGTTAGGTGACCTTTATCCCACAAAGAATTCCCAAGTGATTCGAGTGTTGTATAAAAGGATGGTGTTTGACTTGTTTTATAAAAGGGATTTAATGTTTTCAAAAATTCTAGTTTTAGAAAACTTTATGTACCATACATTTGCATGCATTCAAATTCATGGTACCTTAGTGAAAACCAATTTTCAAGGTTCTTTTAATAAAACCCATTTTATTATAAAATCATTAATTTTTAATAAAACCATTTTATTAACCACTTTAATGATTTTTAAAGAACCAATTTTAAGCTTGTTATGGATTATAAGTTGTTAAGCATGCATATCCAAATATCATCTAAACAACCATAAATAAAACAACCATACAAGCATAACAAACAAACTAGTGCATAACCATAGCCAACTATTTTTGGCAACACTTGTTAGCCGAAACAAGTGAGCCAAAAGGTCCTTCCTAAAGGGTGAATTTTGACACCAAAAGGGTGTCGTTGAACTCCCACTTGAACCCGCATCCAAATGCTTCAAGTCTTCCTTTTGTGTTGTGATTTCTCCACTTTCTTTGGGCTTCCAAATGAACTTTAAATTCAGCTCCAAACTCCTTTGTGCTTCAAAATGTGTTTTGATTATTGGGCTAAAATCCCGTTAAGAACCATCAAGTTCTTTACGCCCAAAATTGGCCATAACCAAAACCGCATTTTTGTGTGCATCTTCTTTTACAATAAAGTATCCTAATACATTTTTCCTAGTAAAATAAAATGCACCTAATCAATTTATTTACATACCAAATGAAAATAACTAAATTACATATTTTTTTTCAAATGGAAGAACAAAGATAATTAATTATTACAACCATTGAATAATTAAATATAAATCACAAACACAAACATTCAACATATTTAAACACAAGGTCATGGCTAGATTATGAACACCAAAAAATATATATCCACATATATATTTAAATTCATGAGCAAAAATGGTTTCCTTTTTGTAACCCAATTTTCAGCCAAGTTAAAACCGAAAGGATGGGTTTTTTTTTGTCCAAACAAACATATCATCCATATGACATAATTTTTCAAGATACTTTTATGCATGTATAATAAACATCTTGAAAAACAAAAGGAGAACCATGATCAAATTTTTCGGCCATAGGTTTCTCCAAACCCGAACCCAAAAATTTTAAATCTTATGAAGCATGCATTCATATAAGCGGCTCTGATACCACTGATGGGTTTTTGACATGTTTATCAAAGTTATTTTATCAGTATAAAATAAAACACGCAGCAGAATAATTATTTAAACATGTTACTTGTGTTGATACAAAACTCATTTTGTATGTAAAACCAAAACCCGGATCCATATAACACAATCATAGGGTGTTTAGAAGAATACTACCTTTCAAGAACAAATAGATGAAAAGGATGATGCTTCTTGAATGTTAATCTTCTAAGTAGAAGACCTCAAATTAGTATACCCCAAGCCTTCCAACAAACACTATGATTATGCTAGAATTTCTACACTTATGAACTCAAACTTGAACCCTCTTGGACAAGATCACTTTGGCCGAAAATTGAGAGCTCTTTTTAGAGTTCTTGCACTTGAATTTTTGTCTAGAGAATATGTGTGTGTAAAGTATGAATTAAAAACACCAAAATCCTCCATATAATCTTACAAGATCAAGTGATGGATTTTGTGAGATTGTGTAAGATATTGCATGAAATATGAATGGTGGAAAACCACCTTGGGAAGAATCCCAAAAATCGGCCATATGGCCTTGTTTTTGTCACCCAACATTTTCAATTTCATTTTTAAAAGTCTTATATTTATTTTATAACTTTTATAAAATTATAACATCACATGTTATAAGACTTATGCAACATACCACAATTATTTATAATGTTACTTAACCCATTAAATAACAATATAAAATATTCTCTCAAAATAAATTATCCATATAATTTACTAGTTTCTCAAGTGCAATTATTTAGAAAACCAATTTCTAAATATTCTAAGTGTTAATATTTATTTGTTTGATCACATCATAAATAAATATTATGTGTGTTTGGCTAGCTTGTTATTGGTATGACCCGACTTGGATCATAACGTACTAGCCACATCAATTTAATATGTGTCTTGGGCATACCGATTCCAACAGGCTCAACCCTACTACCAACCCAATTACCTAATGATGCAACCTGTCAGAGCATGTTTCAACTGTGGCGATCCAACCCATTTTCGAAACACTTGCCCATGCTTGGTGAACATCATAAATGCTCAAGCTCAAGCCAATCCAGTGAATCAAGCCAACCAAGCTAATCCACCTACTAGAGGAAGAGCTTTCAACATCAATGCTAACCAAGCAAGGGCTGATAATATGTGGTCAAGGTTATGTTTCTTATTAACGGTAGTTATGCAACCATACTATTTGATACTGGTGCGGATAAGAGTTTTGTGTCCTTAGAGTTTGAATCTATTCTCGAGATTACCTCGCGTTAGTCTCTCTGAATCATGTACGGTGGAAGTTGCTGATGGTGAACCTATTACGTTAGACTCGATTATTCGTGATTGTACTCTTACCCTTAATGATCACGATTTCTCAATTGATCTTATTCCTATGAAATTGTGTAGTTTCAACGTTATCATCGGTATGGACTAGCTTAGTCAGCATCCCGCCAAAGTTGTTTGTCACGAGAAGTTTATTCGAATTCCTCTAGCTGACGGTCAGACTTTACGTATCTTTGGTGAAACTCCTTCTAAAGGGCTCAAATTGATGTCATGCCTCCAAGCTCGAAGATACCTTCGCAAAGACTATGTCGCGTTTCTAGCTCATATCGTCAAGAAGGAAGGCAACGAAAGGAAGCTCGAAGCTATTCCAATTGTTAAAGAATTTCCTCAAGTTTTTCCCGACGATGTTTCAGGACTTCCTCCTGTGCGAGAAGTTGAATTCCGAATCGATCTTGTACCTGGTGCTACACCAGTCGCAAAATCTCCATATCGGTTAGCCCCATCTGAAATGCAAGAGTTAGCTAGTTAGCTACAAGAATTGACTGACAAAGGATTTATACGTCCTAGCTTGTCGCCTTGGGGTGCACCGGTTCTTTTCGTAAAGAAGAAAGATGGAATTTTCTACATGTGTATCGATTATAGAGAGCTCAACAAGCTGACCATCAAGAATCACTATCCATACCTCGTATTGATGATCTTCTAGATCAACTTCAAGGTGCCACCTGTTTTTCAAAAATCGACATTCGTTATGGTTATCATCAACTTAGAGTGCGTGAAGAATATATTCCAAAGACTGTTTTTCGAACTCGTTATGGTCACTACGAATTCATGGTTATGCCTTTTGGTTTGACCAATGCTCCTGCTGTTTTCATGGATTTGATGAATAGGGTGTGCAAACCCTACCTTGATCATTTTGTCATAGTTTTCATAGATGATATTCTCATCTACTCCAAGACCAAATTCGATCATGAGCGACATCTTCGACTTATTCTAACACTCTTGAGAACCGAAAAGCTTTATGCTAGGTTCTCAAAATGCGAGTTTTGGTTAAAAGAGGTACAATTTCTTGGTCATGTTGTTAATAAAAAAAGGGATTCATGTTGATCCTGCAAAGACCAAAGCGGTGCAAGAGTGGCAAGCACCATGTACTCCTACTGAAGTTAGGTCATTTCTTGGTCTAGCTGGTTGTTATCATTGTTCTATCGCAAATTTTTCTCGTATCGCCGTTCCACTCACAACCTTGACTCACAAGGGTAAACCCTTTATTTGGGGACCCAAGCAAGAAGAGGCTTTCCAAACTTTGAAGCAAAAACTTTGTGATGCACCTATCCTTACACTTCCTGATGGCTGCGAAGACTCTGTGGTTTATTGCGACGCGTCATGGCAAGGCTTAGGTTGTGTTCTAATGCAAAGAGGAAAGGCGATAGCCTATGCCTCAAGGCAACTCAAAGTGCATGAAAAGAACTATACCACTCACGACCTAGAACTTGGAGCAGTCGTGTTCGCTCTTAAAATATGGAGACATTATCTCTATGGTACCAAGTGTGAAATTTACACTAACCACAAGAGCCTTCAACATATCTTCAATCAAAAAGAGTTGAACATGAGGCAACAACGATGGGTCGAACTCCTAAATGATTATGATTGTGAAATTCAATATCATCCTGGCAAGGCTAATGTTGTGGCTGACGCCCTCAGTCGAAGGGAGTATGCAAACTCCATACGTCTTTTGTGTTCCCAAATTGTGACCGATCTTCAAAACCGAATTAGAGCAGCTCATCATATTTCCGTCACGGAAAATGATGTATGAGATGAACTGTCTTGTGGAGTTGAAACCAAACTAGAATCCAAATCGGACGGTATTCGCTATTACTTGGATCGTATTTGGGTACCTGATCATAACGATATTCGTGCTTTTCTCATGAACGAGGCTCACAAAACACGATACTCTATACATCCATGAGCCGATAAGATGTATCAAGATCTACGATACTCCTACTGGTGGCCTGGCATGAAGAAAGATATCGCTATATTTGTTTCCAAGTGCCTTACGTGTTCCAAGGTGAAAGCTGAACATCAAAGACCTTCAGGACTTCTTGTCCAACCCGAAATACCTGTATGGAAGTGGGAAAATATAACCATGGATTTCATTACCGGGTTACCTCGAACCTCTAGTGGGTATGACACCATTTGGGTTATCGTTGATCGTCTCACGAAATCAGCTCATTTCATTCCAATCCGCGAAGACTTCAAGAACGAGAAGCTAGCTCATATCTATATCAATGAAATTGTAAGTCGTCATGGTGTACCCTTAAGTATCATTTCAGATCGAGATGGCCGTTTTACTTCACGAACATGGAAAGCCGTACAATCCGCTTTGGGTACACGATTAGATCTCAACACTGCCTTTCACCCTCAAACTGATGGTCAATCTGAGCGCACCATACAAACCCTCGAAGACATGTTGCGAGCATGTGTCATAGACTTCAAGGGTAATTGGGATTCTCATTTGCCATTAGTTGAATTTTCGTACAACAATAACTATCATTCAAGCATCGGTATGGCTCATTTTGAAGCCTTATATGGTCGAAAGTGCCGATCTCCTGTATGTTGGCACGAAATTGGTGAAGTGCAAATCACTGGACCTGAGTTGATTCAAGAAACGACTGACAGAATCCTTCAGATCCGCAATAATCTTCTAGCAGCTCGAAGTCGTCAAAAGAGTTACGCTGGTAAACGACGAAAGCCATTGGAGTTTTGTGTTGGTGATCAAGTACTTTTGAAAGTATCACCGTGGAAGGGAGTAGTTCGTTTTGGTCAAAAGGCAAGCTAGCACCACACTATGTGGGACCATTAAAGATACTTGAAAGAATAGGTCCTATAGCATACAAGCTTGACCTACCAGATGAACTCAACATAATTCATCCCACATTTCACATATCAAACTTGAAAAAGTGTCTCGCCGACGAAAACCTCCATATTCCTTTAGAAGATATTCAAATAGATGAATCAATGCATTTTGTTAAAAGACCTGTAGAAATCATGGACTTCGTTGAAAAGCGTTTGAGACGAAGTCATATTCCAATAGTCAGGGTACGTTGGGAGTCAAAGCGAGGAGCTGAGTTTACTTGGGAACACAAAGACTCAATGCACGAAAAATACCCGCATCTTTTTCCAGTTACATCTACTACTTAAATTTCGGGACGAAATTTCTAAAAGTAGGGGATACTGTAACATTCGTGTAAAATGGGTTTCAAGAACCCGCACCGTTTGAAATTCTAGTAATTATTTAATGTTTCGCTATGCATTTATTAGTATTAATTAATTTATTTTATAACCAATATTTATAAATAAATACTTACTTAAAATAATATTCATAAGTAAATCACTATAATATGATATAAAAAAAATAATAAGAATGAAGAAAAAGGGGACAACCGGAATCGAACCCGGGTTCCCCCACATGTTCACACCCTCACAACACCACTGAGCTACATGATCTTTATGTTCAAAAACCCGAAGCAAAATAATCAAATCCGCAACCTAGAACCTGCATTCTTTTGAATTTTGGCAGAAAAGGTAACCGCCGGAACTTGATTTGAGAAATCAAGATCAATAATCACAATTTCGATATGTTCAGCATGTGTAACCGCCATTTCCATATATGTCTTGTACCAAAAATTTTGAAACAATTGATTCGTAACCGAAAAAAATCATTGATCTTTAAAACCCCAACTCGAAACCGAAAGTGGTGATTGAATCTTTGTTCACTCTATAAATACTCATCAAATCCTTTCACCAACACTCGCTCACACACTCAATCACCTAAACTCCTCTGAAGTTCTTGCTCTGTGTCGACCTGTCGGAATATTTCGCTACTCGCCGGAATTTGGAACCGAAGTCGTCATAACGTTCGGTAGATCGGTATACACACCCAAAACTTTTCGTAATCGTTTGTTCATTGTTCATTAATACTTAATCAAATCAGAATAGAGGGTTTATTAGTCGGGTTTAATTCAAGGTTAATTAAGATTGAAGAAGATGAAGTTAATTAGAATATATGTATAAAAAAATCTTGGTGTTTAAGCGGGTTAGACACACAATCCAGTGGTGGACTGTGTGTATTACACGCAAACAATACCGGGTTCGATCCTTGAGCATCACCGTTCCTCTGTAATAAAACCCATTTTTTTTCCAAAACTCAATTATAACACTTCGCAGTCAGTATTTATGTAAATTGTAAACTCTGTTATGAACGAGTTAGACAACTAGCCCAATTGGTAGGGCTGGGTGCATCATAAAGTACCGGTCGAGGGTTCGAGTCAAGTTGCACGCTCCGGTTCGTTCATTTTGAAGTCTTTTTAAATTAAGTGAATTCTGAAATACTCTAATAAGAATATATAGGTAATTAAAATCAGCTTTCTTATAGGTTAGACACGTAGCTCAGTTGGAAGAGCTGCGTGCACACGAACGGGAGGTCACAAGTTCGAGTCTCACCCGACGCTGCCAAAAATGCTATTGAACCGGTCAGACCCCCTTGTCAGGTTTGACAAGGTTTTTTAAATTATTTTATTTTCATTTTAGTATTATTATTTCACTTAAAAATTAATTATAAACACTTAATGTTTCGATTTCAAAGGTTTTAAAATATCAATAAAAACCACAAAAATAACCTAAAAATCTAACAAAAAGTATTAAATTAAAATATTATTTTTATTATATATATCGAATTATTGCGTTATTATTTAGGTTAGATTTCTTCGTCGGTTAAATCCTCAATTCGTGCACACTCTTCAGCAATCAAGGAAACGCAACCAATGTGAGTGAATCCTTACAAATTCCCCTTTTTAATCATGTTTTGGGGTGTATCATGTGTCGTACATACTTTATTTAATTTAACACTTGTGAAAACACCATTGTGTGATTTAATGTGTATATTTGTTTGTGCGGGTTATGTGTGATTATATTTTATCATTTCAGTGCAATCATTCATTTAAGGCCCATCAGTTCCTCGTGAGATACGAGTTGAGCATCAGGTGCCTCACTAGATCGGCTCCGTTTGATTGAGCCTTGATCTTATGTTCATCATTCATCATGTTCATATGTTCGTTGTGGATATTATGTGGTTTGTGATTATTTATATATATACGTATGCTCACTGGTGGTCCATACACAATTTTTATTTAAACAACTAATATAACAATTGTTTAACTGTTTTTCTTAGATTCACTCACCAACTTTTGTTGACCCAAACTTTTGTTTTACGCATGATACAGGTGGACAGGTTGAGGAGAGGAACACTTAGGATTGGCCTTAGAAGATGAATTAAATATATTTTGTTTAGAACAATTGTTTTGGGGTGTATCATGTGTCGTACATACTTTATTTAATTTAACACTTGTGAAAACACCATTGTGTGATTTAATGTGTATATTTGTTTGTGCGGGTTATGTGTGGTTATATTTTATCATTTCAGTGCAATCATTCATTTAAGGCCCATCAGTTCCTCGTGAGATACGAGTTGAGCATCAGGTGCCTCACTAGATCGGCTCCGTTTGATTGAGCCTTGATCTTATGTTCATCATTCATCATGTTCATATGTTCGTTGTGGATATTATGTGGTTTGTGATTATTTATATATATACATATGCTCACTGGTGGTCCATACACAATTTTTATTTAAACAACTAATATAACAATTGTTTAACTGTTTTTCTTAGATTCACTCGCCAACTTTTGTTGACCCAAACTTTTGTTTTACGCATGATACAGGTGGACAGGTTGAGGAGAGGAACACTTAGGATTGGCCTTAGAAGATGAATTAAATATATTTTGTTTAGAACAATTTTTACTCGTGCTTGTATGTTTCGTTGCATTTGGATATTTAAATTTTAATTTCAACTTAATAATTATGAAACTTTATATTAGTAAATGTCATGAGCTTTGATGATAACCCCAATTATGCTCCGACTTTTATTTCCGCTGCGGGTCGGGGTGTGTCAAGTAAAGCTTGTATTCATATTTCATTTCAATCCTTGTAGTCTCGAGACTTTGATCATAATGGAAATACATTTTTAATCATAATTGTTTCTTCATACATACGTGATACTTAATCAATCACAAATACACATTTTATACACAAGAACCTAATCATACTGTAAGTCCCGTGAACGGATCAAACAGGTGTCACTAACCTAATCGGTAGCGGAAATAATGATTAGGAAGAAGAACAACTTTGAATAACTTCAACTTGCATACACCAAAAGATGTCTGATACAAGTTCTTTGATTAAAACTCTCTAATCCCCTTTCATTAACCTAGCATCTCTATTTATAAGCACTACCAAGCCCACTATTTACAACCCTAGGCCCATAAGGCACTAGAAAGCCCACAAAACAAACCAAAGCCCATAATAATCCCTAATGAGTAAACCTTTAGCAACCTAAGCCCAACAATCTCCCCCTAGGTTTACTATATTAATCTTTTGGTTGAGCGTCCACACCAAGCCTTCCAGCTATAATCCCTGCTACCGCTTCAGTCCAATCTTTCGCACAAACCTCATACAGCTCTGCAGTTCTGATCTGATGTGATGCAAGAATCTGCAAGTCTTCATCATGAAAGCTCACTAAGTCTACCACATCGTTAACTCTGAATGCCTTCTCCTTTGTCACGATCGCAACACTTCTAACTTTAGGGTCGTATAGCCAAAAATTGAAATTATTGAGAATCCCACGAGGAAATGTAAGAGTAACTGGTATAACCAATTCTTTGTCGGTCGGTGGCCACATCACTGATTTAAATCTCTTGCCAGTATGTGCATCACGAACTCCTTTAGCAGCTCTCAGATATGGTTCAGCAGTCTTCATAGTCTTGAAACCACTTTTAACCTCACGTTCCAGTTTTTTGAAAAACCTCCACCCAGGTCCACGCTCGGTAGCATCATCGTCAGTATACGTAGCCCTCAACAGATCAGTCAAATCTACCTTTGTCCATGTCTCGAATTGTGATTCATTTGAATAATATTCACGTGTTCCATCCTGACGCACAATAATCCACATATTCTTGACGTGGTCATACATCCAGCTGAGCACCCTGGATTTATTTCCCACTGTGCTGTAATAGCTCGACCCTAGCTCCATCACATACCTTTCTGACTGATTCGTCGGATCCTTGAGCTGAAAGTTCTCATCAAACGGATTTACATTGACATTCTTCATCAAAACCATTTGTTTCTTCTTCTGATCAGTGGCACGCTTTTGACTTGCAGTAAACTTCTTACGTGGGTCGCTCAAATAATCATCCAAAATAGCTTGGTGTTCAGCAGCGAACTGTTCAGCTGCCAATCTCTCTTCTTCAGTCTCTTCAGCCATTTGCTGTTGCGCTGCACGATGCCTGTGCTCAATGTTCATCGGGTCGTCTGTTTGATCACTGAATTCCCTTCCAAATTTATTCTCCAGCTTGGCCTTCAAATCAAATACCAGAGTCATAAGCATGGTTACATCTCCCTGCAACTGATCAATAGTCTGATCTCTGACGTCCAAGCGAGTTAGCAGTGAAGCTATTTGTGCATCCTTCAGAATAACTTCTTCTTCCAAGATGACCACCCTTTTCTTTAGATCCACCGCATCAACTTCTACATCATCTTCATCTTCACTATCCATTCCCCCGAATTCAAATGCCCTTTTCTCTGATCTGTGCAAATAATCTTCAGAAACATCATCAATACAACCAGCTCCACTCCACCCGCTTCAGAACCGCCAACACCTGATGAGCTTCCCCCAAACTCTATCATTTGAAGTACTGTGTCAGCTGGAATAACAGTAGACTGCGTAATAATAGGAGTGGTTGTCTGTGTAGGTAAAATAGATATGTCAGGTATCGAAGTATCAACAACAAATTCAGCAACTTTAGACTCAGCAGCGGTAGAAGTGATCAACTCAGATTCAGCAGTAGTGACAACCGCAGGAGCTTCAGGTTCACTTAATGGAATACTCGGCTCGATTCTTCTCCTTTTAATCAGTGGCACCTCATCTTCTTCATCTTCGTCCTCGTCCTCAACCAGATTAGTCGGTGCAAAAATAGATGGAATATCAAGTAGAGGATCAGCTTGCTTCTCCTGAATATCCTTCAAATGAGCAATCAAAGCTTCTAAATTCTCCGATGATAACTCTAGTAAAACAGGAGTCTAATTTGCGTTGAATTCTGTGAGATCGTCAAGAAAAGCTTGCCCAGCATCGGCTTCGTCATCAGTTACCAAGTCCTCTATCTCTTTCTCTTTCTCTTTAGCAGGTATATCATGTTCTTCAGCCACTATAGCATTGACGGGAGGAGGACGAGGTGGTGGAATATCCAAACCAACAACTTCAGCGAACTTTCCAAACTTCTTCAGAGCAAATCGAACCACAAACACCGTTTTAGATATTGAACAGTTCTTTTTCATCGTACTGAAAATAGTTGGCGCCATCGGCTTCATATTCAGCAAGTCAGCATCTGACGCATCCTTAGAAGTCTGGGTAGCGGGCATCTAAAATCAACTGGACAAAACGCGGGTACAAGAGAAACATTCGCTTCTTGGACTGTTCCAGAATTTTTTTCATGTTGTCGAAGATATAACCAGAATAGTTACACTTCCAGTCCATAACCAGCGATACTATAGCAGATGTCTGAGCTTGATTCGGCTGATCACGACCACCTTTGTTCTCCGATACGCATTGCATGAACATATGAACAAGTAACCGCCAATAAGCTGGAAACATCTTCTTTAGTAATGGTGGATACGATCCTTCATATCCCATTTCCATCAACACAGGAAGCACCTTTTCTTTGGCATATATCGTTGGATTGCTAAAAGTATTGGCAATTCGCAGCACCTCTCTAACACACGCTTCCTTTACCAAAATCTCTTTGCCCTGTATCTGCAAACGAATAAACGGTCTCCCATCTTCACCTCTTGGATGAAATTGTGCTCTTTGAACGAATGCACTATGTCTCCGTAGATAACCGGATTAGCTCAGAGAGCATATGCAATCTTACACGCGTTTAGCCCCACAATCATAGATTGGAACTCCTGAAAGAATTCTGCTGGAGGGTCTGAAAGATACCCCGCTTGGTTGTGGAATTGCTCCTCAACCAACATCATAGCATCGAAGGCTTCTTAAACCATATCTGTCAAGATAACAACCAAGTTAAATCCCAACTAATAGAAGTTAACGGAGTTTACCAATATGGCAGTTAAAACTAACTTGATAGTTCAATCAGATGTTAAGGTTCAAATAAATAAGAGTTCAAGTTAATTTTAGGGTTCAACAGTTGAAAAGGTTCAAACCAGATGAAAGGTTCAAAAAACCTCAAATCCTGATTACTGACAGTTCAATTTTAATCCGGATGAACCCACTCATCAATCCGGATTAGAAGGAGGTCAACTACAGTTCGGACAAAGGTGCAATCCGGATTACCCATAGTATCTCGGATGAATTATCATTCCGGATGAAGATTATCCGAGATCCAATCTGAGATGAAATCCGAGTTCATCAATTCAGATGAATACCCATCCGGAATGAAATCCGAAATGCCCAAGACTTTGAAGATCTATCCGAGACACAATCCGGAATGCTTTAAACATTAATATTTTCGTCCGGAATTCATAAATTTAAGCAATCGATACCTAATCCAGATGAATTTCTGAGATGCACAGTTCGAATAGAGAGAATCAGAGAAGAATTTGGATTTCAGAATTTTATGGATAATCCAAAATGAAATATCAGAGATACCTATATACTTACCGAAATGTGCTTGGGCCTAAAATTTCGAATCCGGATTGGGCTGTCTGAAAAAGTTCAATTGGGCCTTTCCGGAAAAGCCCAATCCGGAATAGTACCTTTTGAGCCCAAAGAAGCCCAATCCGGAATAGTAATCTGGGTTTCCAATTTTTAAGAATTTTAACCAATTTTATTAGATTGGCCCAAATCCCGAAGCACACTAGGCCAGTCCAATATCTCTTGACAGAAACCATCTAACCAAAATTCATCAAGTAGACTAACCAAACATCCAACCACCTTTTAACATTCTACAAAGAAAAACTATTTAACACACACATAAATATTAACACAGCCTTGCTAAGGGATCAACTCGTTTCAAAGGTTAACTAAGGAACATTTTTCAGCATGAGCAGGGTCAATTGGTCTAAGCGATTGTCAATATACTTGTCCATTTAAATCTAAAACTCAACCCTTCCAGTTCAAGCATTATGATACGCTTAAGGTAGTATTATACTATGATACTCGTGTGTACCATACCATGACATACCTCCGCGATCAAGGTAAGCACAACAATTCATCGTAGCAGGTGAGTATACTGTGGTCATCCTTTTATTTTACAACATTAGGCTATTGGTGAACAAGTCAGTAATTCCGTACAACAGAGAGACCAATAATGACTGACGAGGGTTAGGCAAATACCTTATGTGGTACGTAAGAACTTATGAAGAAACTTCTGTTTTCTTAGGTTTTGGCCTTTCCATTTTGGCTCTTTTACAAAGATATCCTGACTATGCCTAGGTCTGCATATAATCTGGATGCAACACAAGGGCAGCCAAGATATCCCTGGATAACTCAACAACATAAAGACCCGAAAACTCAGATGTTGTTATCTATCAACACAAGACTTAAGATCATGAAATTTCATACGCCTATAGTAAGTGACCCACTAAGTACATAGTTCTTTATGTTTATATAATTTAACTTTCACATACTGTTGAGTTTTAGACCTACCGACACATCACTTTCGATCCAAATCTTTTCCCGCTTCGACACCTTACATGTGTTAGTCAAACATTTTATCACTAAAAAGTATTTCATTTCCCTATCCTTGCAAAAACTGTTTTTTTAAGATTTCTCCCTTTAAATTTGTGCATACACATGAACAAATTTACAAAGCAATGAAAATAAAATACGAACAGGAAACAAAACACAAAGACAGAGGATGCCTAGGTAGAAAACTGAATCATTTTGTCACACCCCGACCCGCAGCGGAAAAGGTGATCGGGGCATGATTGGGTTATCATCAAAGCTCATGACATTTATTATATCGTTTCATATTCATTAATACATTTTAATGGAAAATATACAATCATAATTACATCATGTCCTAAACATCAATCTAGGCTTCATTGTTTTCTTCTAAGGCATTTCCTATGTTTTCCTTGCTTCATCCTGTTCACCTGTATCATGTGTAAAAATGGTTTTTGGATCAACAAAAAGTTGGCCTGTGAATCCTATGAAAAACATTTGAACAAGTTTATTTAATTGATTATAAAAGAAAGTGCACAACCACACATGAGTAAAAATAGATGTAAACTTATTCACCAATCATTTAATATTAAATAATGAACACATGAACAATAATGGATTGTTTTGAGGCACGCGTTGCTCAACTCGTCTCCCACGAGGAACTGATGGGCCTAATGAATGATTTGCATATACTTGACCATATGAAATACGTAACTACAAACAATATAAACTAAATAATACACACACGAACAATAATGGATTTGTTTTGCAGCACGCGTTGCTCAACTCGTCTCTCACGAGGAACTGATGGGCCTAATGAATGAATTGCATATAACTTGACAATATGAAATACATAAGTACAAACAATATATATAATCTAAGTTTAGATCACAATATGGTATGGCACAAGTTTAAATAAACGAGTTAATTTTGGTGACACATGACACACTCCAAAACGTGTAATTAAAAAGGGGAGTTGTAAGATTCACTCACATTGGGTGCGTTCGGTTGATGATGTTGAATGCGCACGAAGTTGGTTTTAACCACGAGTGAAACTAACCTAGATAATAACATAATGGTTTGGTAAATAATGGGATTTTATTAATCAATTTTAGTAGGATGATTGGATATATTTTTGTGAGTTTAAGGCTATTTCTAACCTTAAAAATGTTATTTTTAAGTATTTTTAATTGATTTTTAAATAAAATAAATAAATAAAAATAATAAAAAAAGTTGACTTTTTGCGACAGTTGACCGTTGACCGTCGACTTGTTGACCGGTCAGGCTGTGAAATTGTTGAGCCGGGTGAGGCTCGAACCCGAGACCTCCCGTTCGCGTGCACGCAGCTCTACCAACTGAGCTACGTGTCTAATCCGAAATATTTCTGTTTTTAATTATATTTATATACTAATTGAATTAAACTGAAAATCATTTATTTTTAAAAACGATTTAATGCGTCGAACCGGTGCTCTCCACAGGTCTCGAACCCGGGACCTGTGGTTTAGGTTAACACACACGCTGGACTGTGTGTCTAACTTGTTAAATAAACTGATTTTTATTATACTTATATACAAACTACCTTATTTCGTTTCTGCCTTATATAAAAAGTTTGATATTTGTTCGGACCGGTGTGGTAGTACGGACTCGAACTCGTGACCTGTGTTTTAAATACGCACACAGTCCACCACTGGACTGTGTGTCTATCATGGTTATTATTCCGGTTTTTATTAAATTTAACATCTATGTGAAATGAATCCGGTTTTGTAAAAAAAAGAACATTTTTATCACGGTAAGCATGCGTGGGACAAGAATCGAACTCGAGACGTAAGCGTGTTTAATTTGCACACAGTCCACCGCTGGCCTGTGTATCTAACTCGAGTTATATCTTGATTTAAAATAAACATATACAATATGAATCTTCGTCTTCTTCGTCAGACTTAACCAGAAACAGAAGTCCGACTGGTTCGAAGTTTTAATCAAGTTGTCAGACTTAACCAGAAACAGAAGTCCGACTGGTTCGAAGTTTTAATCAAGTTCGTTAGTGTCTGGTGGTTAATTACATGTGAGATTAATAAAAAGGATGAAAGATTAAGTGTTAGATATACCGAACAGTGTCTCCTCTGTTTCGCCGGCGAAACTCCGGTGACAGCTAACTATTCCGGCGACGTGTGTCTTGCGGCAGAGGGTCTTCAGCGAGTTTGAGGTGAGTGTAGGTGGCTTCAGTATGAGCCCTGGGGGTTCAGGAAGGCTCAAAGGTGAAAGGCTCGGTTTTCCGGCGAGTTGAAGAACTTTTCCGGCGAGCGGAATTACGTCGGGTAAAGGTGTGATTGTGAGCGAAAAAGCTAGCAGAGGTTTGAGGGGGTATTTATAAGGCAGGACATCGATGAATTTGGTCCTATTTCCGTCTTGATTCGTTGGTCATTACGTTTTCCGGCGGTTATGACTTGCGTCGCGGGTTCAGACGTCGGTTATAACCGATGTCATAGTTAAGGTTTACGTTAAAACTGAAGAAACCGTCCAATCTCACGAGATCGCCGGGATTTCCGACGACTGCGATTGGGCGCGTCGGTATTTGAATTCGAGATTTATTTTATGTATTAATTGTTTCCAATAATAAACAAGAAACACAAGCGGTGCAGTGGTTGAAGGGTTGAGTGTTAAGTTGTTTGCTGAAACGCTGGCTGACCCGGGTTCGAAACCCGGCATCAGCTTTTTATTTTTATTTCCTTATTTTTAATACTTTTTCAAATATAAATTATATATTCCAATATACTTATTAATTATGTATCGTTTAAAATTAATTTGGGCATTAAATACGCAAAGAAATTTTTAACTGATTGTTCGGTTAATAAACGGAGCGGGTTTGGTAAATCCGGTTTTTTTGACGGATGTTACAGTATCCCCTGCTTTTTAGAAATTTCGTCCCGAAATTTAAGTAGTGATATATTTGACTAAAAATGATGGTGTTTAGTTTGACAGTTACATACTTAGAAAAAGAGTAAGAGTTTAAATTTTTGTTTGAGGCGGTAACGTTCCTTGTAAGGGTTAAGTACCCTGCTACAGGAATCGCTTTTTGTTGCCTACGGTAAAAATATTGATAAGCAGAGTTGATTCACTAAGTATGATTTCATGCATAAGAGTTTTTATATGTTTGGAAGGATATGGTTATATCCTAAAACAAAGTTTCTAATACTACAACCTACATGGAACTTCTCATAACCGTCTAACAATGCCTCTGATCCTTTGACAAGAATACTTATATATAGGAAGTACCAGCGGCGTATCCACCATATTCTTGTCAAATTTTCATTGGTTTTATCAGTAAGTTATGATTGGTTCTATGATGTGACTCTAGAACATAAATAAACGCCACAACCAATGTACCAAGAAATTACTAAATCCTACATAGAACTTCTCATAACCGCCTGACAATGCCTCTGATCTTTTGACAAGAATACTTATATATAGGAAGTACCAGCGGCGTATCCACCATATTCTTGTCAAATTTTCATTGGTTTTATCAATAAGTTATGATTGGTTCTATGGTATAACTCTAGAACATAAATAAACACAACAACCAATATCTGAGTCTCAATTCTGATAGCATACATGTTTGATTTGTGACAGTTCCTCTCTCGTTTGTTGTGATGGAGAGGTTAGTCTATGTAGAAATAGAACACAATCCAATTTCTTTAAATGGCGAGATGATATAAATGTAACAGAAATTTCAACCAAAACAATACTAAATCCTACATGGAACTTCTCGTAATCGCCTGATAATACCTCTGATCCTTTGGCAAGAATACTTATATATAGGAAGTACCAGCGGCGTATCCACCATATTTTTGTCAAATTTTCGTTGGTTTTATCCACAAGTTATGATTAGTTACCAAGAAATTACTAAATCCTACATAGAACTTCTCATAACCGCCTGACAATGCCTCTGGTCCTTTGACAAGAATACTTATATATAGGAAGTACCAGCGGCGTATCCACCATATGCTTGTCAAATTTTCATTGGTTTTATCAGTGAGTTATGATTGGTTCTATGATATAAATCTAGAACATAAATAAACACAACAACCAATATCTGAGTCCACATTCTGATAGCATACATGTTTGAATGATGACAACAACTCTCATTTGTTGTGATGGAGAGGTTAGTCATTGTGGAAGTGAGACATAGCTCAACTTCTTTAAATGATGAAATTGAATACGCTGAAATGTATAATGAACAAACTTCAACCAAAACATACTAAATCCTACATGGAACCTCTCATAACTGCCTGATAATGCCTCCGATCCTTTGACAAGAATACTTATATATAGGAAGTACCAGCGGCGTATCCACCATATTCTTGTCAAATTTTCATTGACTTTATCCGCAAGTTATGATTAGTTCTATGTGACTCTACAACAAACACAACAACCACAAGATCATATTGCATGTACTGAAAATGAAAAATGTATGTGCGATCAAGGCTCAATCAAACGGAGCCGATCGTATTACGTGTACTGAAAATGAAAAATGTCTGTGCGATCAAGGCTCAATCAAACGGAGCCGATCGTATTGCATGTACTGAAAATAATAAATTTAATCTAAACAATAATCACTCAAACAGTTTATACACGGAACCTCTCATAACCGCCAGATAATGCCTCTGATCCTTTGACAAGAATACTTATATATAGGAAGTACCAGCGGCGTATCCACCATATTCTTGTCAAATTTTCATTGACTTTATCCGCAAATTATGATTAGTTCTATGTGACTCTACAACAAACACAACAAAATGAAAAATGTCTGTGCGATCAAGGCTCAATCAAACGGAGCCGATCGTATTGCATGTACTGAAAATGAAATATGTCTGTGCGATCAAGGCTCAATCAAACGGAGCCGATGTATTGCATGTACTGAAAATGAAAAATTTAATCTAAACAATAATCACACAAACAGTTTACACATGGAACCTCTCATAACCGCCTGATAATGCCTCCGATCCTTTGACAAGAATACTTATATATAGGAAGTACCAGCGGCGTATCCACCATATCCTTGTCAAAATTTCATTGGCTTTATCCTTAAGTTATGATTGGTTCTATGTGATTCTAAAACATAAAGAAAAACATAAAACTAAACGATAGGAGTTGAATCTTGATTTTCGGTGAAGAGGACTAGTTGGGTGTTTTCGTTTGGGCCGTCATTATCTTCGACAGGATTGGCGTTGATGTTGAAAACTCTTCCTCTTGCTGATGGCCTAGTGATTGGGTTTTCTTGATTTACTTGGTTAACTGGGTTTGATTGAGCTTGAGCATTTATGATGTTAACCAATCGAGGGCACGTGTTTCTAAAGTGGGTAGGGTCGCCACAATTGAAACAAGCTCGAACATATGGGAACATGGGGTATTGGGGTTGTTGATAGGTTTGGATCATGTTTTGAGGAAGGGATGAGATTTGGTTTTGAGGGGTGCGGCAAACCTTGCTCAAATGACCATAGCGTCCACAATTTGCACATAGTCGACAAGGTAAGGTAAGGGGATGGTGATAAAAACAGGTGTTACATCGAGGGTGAGGTCCAAGGTATGGTTTCTTATTTGGGTAAGTTAAGTTGGGTGCTACTTGAGTGATTGGGATAGCTTGGATGGGTATGGCGTGTGAAATTGGTTGATTACGTTGGGTAGTAGCGAAAAGTTGCCCGTATCTTTTTCTCTTAGAAATGGGTTGAGAAGGGGATTCGGTTTGGGTGGAGTTTGAAGTTTCAGTCGATGCCTTATCCTTCTTCTTCTCCTCCTTGAAGTCTTTGTTCCGGATTCGGTTTTCGGTGAGCTCTGTAGCTAACTCCATTGCTGCTTCCAAAGTTGCAGGCGTGGTACTTATTACAGAGTCTTGAATCTTTGACGGAAGACCTCGAATGTAGTGCTCGATCAAACGGTAGAGGGGAGTGAACAAGTTGGGAACCATTTGATTTAACTCGAGGAATCTTTTGTTGTATGTGGTGTGGTCGCCTTCCTTTTGCTTCAACGAATAGAACTCGTCTTCTAATTTCTTGATTTCGCTCCTCGGGCAAAACCGTCTTGTCATGATTTCCTTCAACTCTTCCCAAGTCAAAGTCATAGCGTCTTCAACACCTCGTTTGGCCTTCTCTGTATTCCACCAAGTAAGGGCTATTCCATATAAACGACCAGTAGCATATCGCACTTTGCGATCATCAGGGCAATCGCAATTTAGAAAAGTGTTCTCCATTTCTTCAAACCAATGGAGGAGAGCGGTGACACCTTCAGTCCCTTCGTATTTCGGAGGGTCGCAGGATTTGAAATGCTTGTAGGTGCATTTAGTGGTATTTGGGGAAGGGTTGACAACGTGTTGATCTTCTTGATTGATTGGATTAGCGGTAAGTGCTTGTTGGACTTGGATTACAATGTTGGGTATTACGGCAACCATTTGTTGAGCGATTAGGGCAGCCATGCGCTCGCGAGCTTTTCCTGCTCTCATCTTCCTACGGGCGAGATTAGAAGACATCTACAAGGAATACATGTCAAGAGTATGAGTTGGATGTTTTTGGGATCATGGGTCGCACTAGGAATGAACATTCATAAAATAAATATAGAAAAATAAATCTACTACATCCATAGGATGTCTTGGGCTTTGCTCGTCATTAGGCCTTGCATGCCGCCATACTTCACCTTCGTAATCATGTGGGCCCCCATGAATACCGGGTTTTTCATATGGTTCGCATGTGTTAGCCCAGTTACGTACACTAAAACCCGGAGAAAATCGAGAAATATGTATATAACGTATGATATTCGGAATGTGTCCAGGTATAGACACGGTGACACCTCAAAGTGGGTTAGTTCGAACGATGTTTGGTGTGGCATGCTTTGGCCTAATAGGTCCTTCGTACTCTCATCGTTAGTCCCCAGGTAGGCAATCTGGTCCGTTATATTGGATTTATACGAATGCCAACCTAGACAGGACGTTCCGACTACCGGTACTTGTACCCTTCCAGTTACTACATGCCCGTCGCAGAACTTACTTTGATGAGATTTGAAAATTGCGACAAAATCTTTGAATAACAAAAGTATGAAGATGATTTGAATATATGAACATTGAAATATGTATGATGAATGTGTATGTAAGTATGTATGTTTGACTGTAAGTATAAACAAATATGAAACAAATAAATATCATAAGTTTGCATGTAACCACCTAATCAATTAAAATTTAGGCAACTATAGTATAGGCTCTAAGGGTCTAATAACCTATCCTATATCCCTATAGTCATGGCTCTGATACCAATCTGTCACACCCCGACCCGCAGCGGAAAAGGTGATCGGGGCATGATTGGGTTATCATCAAAGCTCATGACATTTATTATATCGTTTCATATTCATTAATACATTTTAATGGAAAATATACAATCATAATTACATCATGTCCTAAACATCAATCTAGGCTTCATTGTTTTCTTCTAAGGCATTTCCTATGTTTTCCTTGCTTCATCCTGTTCACCTGTATCATGTGTAAAAATGGTTTTTGGATCAACAAAAAGTTGGCGTGTGAATCCTATGAAAAACATTTGAACAAGTTTAATTGATTATAAAAGAAAGTGCACAACCACACATGAGTAAAAATAGATGTAAACTTATTCACCAATCATTTAATATTAAATAATGAACACATGAACAATAATGGATTGTTTTGAGGCACGCGTTGCTCAACTCGTCTCCCACGAGGAACTGATGGGCCTAATGAATGATTTGCATATACTTGACCATATGAAATACGTAACTACAAACAATATAAACTAAATAATACACACACGAACAATAATGGATTTGTTTTGAGGCACGCGTTGCTCAACTCGTCTCTCACGAGGAACTGATGGGCCTAATGAATGAATTGCATATAACTTGACAATATGAAATACATAAGTACAAACAATATATATAATCTAAGTTTAGATCACAATATGGTATGGCACAAGTTTAAATAAACGAGTTAATTTTGGTGACACATGACACACCCCAAAACATGTAATTAAAAAGGGGAGTTGTAAGATTCACTCACATTGGGTGCGTTCGGTTGATGATGTTGAATGCGCACGAAGTTGGTTTTAACCACGAGTGAAAATAACCTAGATAATAACATAATGGTTTGGTAAATAATGGGATTTTGTTAATTAATTTTAGTAGGATGATTGGATATATTTTTGTGAGTTTAAGGCTATTTTCTAACCTTAAAAATGTTATTTTTAAGTATTTTTAATTGATTTTTAAATAAAATAAATAAATAAAAATAATAAAAAAAGTTGACTTTTTGCGACAGTTGACCGTTGACCGTTGACTTGTTGACCTGTTGACCGGTCAGGCTGTGAAATTGTTTGCGCCGGGTGAGGCTCGAACCCGAGACCTCCCGTTCACGTGCACGCAGCTCTACCAACTGAGCTACGTGTCTAACCCGAAATATTTCTGTTTTTAATTATATTTTTATACTAATTGAATTAAACTGAAATCATTTATTTTTAAAAACGATTTAATGCGTCGAACCGGTGCTCTCCACAGGTCTCGAACCCGGGACCTGTGGTTTAGGTTAACACACCGCTGGACTGTGTGTCTAACTTGTTAAATAAACTGATTTTTATTATACTTATATACAAACTACCTTATTTCGTTTCTGCCTTATATAAAAAGTTTGATATTTGTTCGGACCGGTGTGGTAGTTCGGACTCGAACTCGTGACCTGTGTTTTAAATACGCACATAGTCCACCACTGGACTGTGTGTCTATCTTGGTTATTATTCCGGTTTTTATTAAATTTAACATCTATGTGAAATGAATCCGGTTTAGTAAAAAAAGAACATTTTTATCACGGTAAGCATGCGTGGGACAAGAATCGAACTCGAGACGTAAGCGTGTTTAATTTGCACACAGTCCACCGCTGGCTGTGTGTCTAACCCGAGTTATATCTTGATTTAAAATAAACATATACAATACGAATCTTCGTCATACTTAACCAGAAACAGAAGTCCGACTGGTTAGAAGTTTTAATCAAGTTCGTTAGTGTCTGGTGGTTAATTACATGTGAGATTAATAAAAAGGATGAAAGATTAAGTGTTAGATATACCGAACAGTAGCTCCTCTGTTTCGCCGGCGAAACTCCGGTGACAGCTAACTATTCCTGCGACGTGTGTCTTGCGGCAGAGGGTCTTCAGCGAGCTTGAGGTGAGTCTAGGTGGCTTCAGTATGAGCTCTGGGGGTTCAGTAAGGCTCAAAGGTGAAAGGCTCGGTTTTCCGGCGAGTTGCAGAACTTTTCCGGCCAGCGGAATTACGTCGGGTAAAGGTGTGATTGTGAGCGAAAAAGCTAGCAGAGGTTTGAGGGGGTATTTATAAGGCAGGACATCGATGAATTTGGTCCTATTTCCGTCTTGATTCGTCGGTCATTATGTTTTCCGGTGGTTATGACTTGCGTCGCGGGTTCAGACGTCGGTTATAACCGATGTCATAGTTAAGGTTTACGTTAAAACTGAAGAAACCGTCCAATCTCGCGAGATCGCCGGGATTTCCGACGACTGCGATTGGGCGCGTCGGTATTTGAATTCGAGATTTATTTTATGTATTAATTGTTTCCAATAATAAACAAGAAACACAAGCGGCGCAGTGGTTGAAGGGTTGAGTGTTAAGTTGTTTGCTGAAACGCTGGCTGACCCGGGTTCGAAACCCGGTAGCAGCTTTTTATTTTTATTTCCTTATTTATAATACTTTTTCAAATATAAATTATATATTCCAATATACTTATTAATTATGTATCGTTTAAAAGTAATTTGGGCATTAAATACGCAAAGAAATTTTTAACTGATTGTTCGGTTAATAAACGGAGCGGGTTTGGTAAATCCGGTTTTTTTGACGGATGTTACACATTTTGAGAAGATCCAAAAGCACTTGAAAACGCGCGTTGCTAACGGGTTTCGTGAACAAATTCGCCACATTTGCATCAGTGTAGATTTGCTCAAGCTTTACGAGACCCTTTTCATAGCAATCACGGATAAAATGAACTTTAATATTTTGCTTGGTTTTGGAGTGAAAAACATGGTTTTTAACAATTTGGATAGCGGCATCATTATCACAATAAATTGTTGTGTTTAGATAAGTCAAACCGTAATCCGCAAGCTGGTGTCGCATCCATAAAACCTGGGAGCAGCAAGCAGAGGCTGCGACATATTCTGCTTCTGTAGTAGAAAGCGAAACCGTTGTTGCTTCTTGCATTGCCACGAGATTAAGCGATCTCCCAGAAATTGGCAACCAGCCGAAGTTGAGCGCATGTCCCTATTTGTACCTGCAAGATTATTGTCAGAGAAAGCAAACAATTCAAATTCAGAATTTTTATGATACCAGAGGCCCGGTGATGGAGCCCCTTTGAGGTACCTAAAAATTCGTTTAACAGCATGTAAATGAGAGAGTTTAGGAGTAGCCTAATAACGAGCACACTGGCAGATGACAAACATGATATCTGGCCGGCTAGCAGTGAGATACATTAGTGATCCAATCATGGAGCGATACATAGTCAGATTAACAGGTGTTCCTTCAGCATCTTCATTTAGCAGAGGCCGTTCTACTATTATGTACGAAACATTATTCATACTTAATCATACTATACACATGCTTTAAGGACCAAAAAAAAAAAAAAAATAAACTTGGAAGCCTTATAGACCTAAAAGCCATAGCCTTACGGTCCGCAAACCAGTCTGGGTGGGCAGAATGCCCAACAGCTCGCAATCTAGTCTGATTTCCCCCTTTTCACCTAATCACTTCCACTAAGCTTCATTTAAACCTAAAACCTAAACTCTGACTTATAAATAAGCCTCCTCCACAACTCCTCCACCCTTTACACACCTCAAATCCACTCTCTAGTGTGACACCCGACTATTTTGAGTCTGTACCGTACTAGTATGACACATGTTATGAATAAATAAAGGTAATATTTTATTGAATTTGGTGTTAATGGATGGTATTTGATGTGTTAATAAATTCAAACTTTGATAGAAATTATGTTGGCAATAATAAGATAAACGCTTATCGCATAACGAACAAAATGCAAAACGAACGTCCGTGACCACCGATTAATTTTAAAATCATAAAAATATTCCGTTATGATTAAAATGCTATTTTTAATCATATTCGTGAGGAAAAATTAATTAAAACTCTTAGAAACTCTGTTTTGCGAGTTTAAGCGCATACTACGCAATACCGCACATATACTGTAAAATACAGACAACACAACCAGTCTAGGCAAACAAAATATTGTTAAGCAATATTATCGCGAGTTTATTTTTATAGAGTGATAAAAATAATTTAATAAGCCTAGAAACGGGAATAAACGCTAGATAAAAAAAATACCTGGTAGCCAGTTAAGTACCTGTAATAACTCTCTCTCTCTCTCTCTATATATATATACATATACATATATATATATATATATATATATATATATGCATGTGTAAAGATGTGTGTGTATGGGGACATAGGTGGCGGCTCAAGAGCCCACCTCTTTTTCTCTTTTGCCCAGTGTTGGCCTACTACACAACTCCAATCACAAAAACCTTCCAAACACTCCATCCATTACAACCTCCAACATTCACAACCCATCATCTTCACTCTCTCTCTCCCTCTCAGCCGAACACTCCCAAACACACCTCCATTGTTGAATTTTGAAGCTTTCTTGAAGATCCAAGTCCATTTTAAGGTGAGTCCAAGTCGGTTTGATGATCCAAGAGTGATTTCAAGATGATTTTCAAGAAGAACAAGCTCTATATAATAAAAAATCTCATAAAAAACCCACTTGTATTATTTAAAAGTGTAAACTTATTTTCAAGTTCTTGTTCTTGTTTCTTGATGATGATGGTGATGATGATGATGATGATAGATAGATAGATAGATAGATAGTTTATCAAAAGCTTGTAATCCTTCACAACACTTGAAATCTAACAACAAATGATTTTAATCAAAATAAAAATGAAAGCTTATATGTGTATACATGGGTTAGAGATTGTGTTTTGATTATTAGTTATTTTTAGTTGATGTGACATGAAAAGTTGATGTATGATTGATCAAAAAGGTTTTTATAAAAAGGTTCATGTGATAAAGGATGAACATATAAAAAGTGGGTTTTTGGAAGTATATAAGTGTATATATGTGTGTGTGTGTGTCGTGTATATGTATATATGTATGCATGCATATGTGGGTTTTTGTTTAAATGTTCATAAATGTAAAAGGTTTATGTATGCAACATAAGATGATGATTAGATGAAGATGATGATGTCTTGGATTATTTGATTATGAAGTAGATACATGTTAGATGCATTTAAGTTCTTGAATGATGATGATGATATGAAAATCATGCATTAGATGCTTGTACATAAGCATGCATGATGGTTAAATAATCATAAGATAGTGAATTTCTTAGGATATGATAAAGGTGGATTAAATCAGAATCTAAGCATGCTAAAATTATGTGCTATGATGATATGAAGTTATGTCGTAAGTTTGGTAGCTTCGCATGTTGTACATATAGCTGAAAAAGTAGTAAAATGGGTGAAATTGCATGATTTATGTGACTCACATGAAATCTGCGCTAACATGAGTATAAGTACCATTTTGTGTAGTAAATAAAATGTGTTATGTTAAAATGTCAAGTCATGACAATTTAGGATGATTATAGTAAAGTTTGGTATAAGACTATGCGTTAAAAACGGTAAAAATCAGCTTTTAAAATGATTGTTATAAAACTATTTTAGATCAGAATATACAATGATATTTTTAGATAAATATAAGTATTTTAACTTATATTAAGTATCTATGGCATTTGGCTAGTCATATGTGACTTCCGACGCCCGAAAACGTTACCGAAAACGCTAAAATACGCATATTTCAACGTACACGAAAATGGATTGTTCAAGAGTGAACTTTGTGGGATATGATATAATATGTGATTATAGATATATGAAATGTGATATGCTAAAGTGATGACATGATAGTAAGTATCGGTATTGGCTTACGTTTCGGTGGGGACTTCATGAAATTCGTACAACACAAACTATTAAATTTATCAAATTTAGTAGGATATATATATATATATATATATATTGTACATGAGGTATGCATTATAAGTGACCATTGTGGGCACTTGCGCAAATTTTGTCGTTTAATCATGAATACTGTATGCGTAGAATTGTTGATAGATCTATCGGATTGACCACCTTGTCGTGACCTGTAGCTCCGAGTCAAGTCAAGCGACGAATTTATATTCTGTTATTGTGTAGCTTTGATTAGACCTTTATTGTTAATATATAGCTCGTATGTCTTGCAAACACATGAATCTGAACATTTGATGCTAGCAATTAAATATATATAAACCTTGGGAAGATGTTTTTGAATTGGAAGTTTTTGGAAAACGCTTGCGATGGCTGACCCTCTTATTTTTGTAAAGGAAATAAAATTTGACTTTCTTAATTTATATGGATGTTTTATTATTAAACACATAATAAGAAAGTTTTTCTTTGAATTAAATTATATATAATCTGAATATGTGAACTCACTTTCCTTTGTGTTGACATTTTATTTTAACGTGTTATTCAGGTTCATGAGTTTTGCTTCGGAATTTTGGCGTATCTTGTGGTTGTTGATGCATGTTATGTTAAATAATATTTTGGACAACTTTTAAAACTATTTTGGGACCAATTTTGTACTAAGATCCATAAGTATCAAACAACTATGTTGTGGTTGTGGTTTATGTGTAAACACTAAACTCTAAACTTTAAACTTATGTTTTAATTAAGTTAAATGTCCAAAATTAATGATGCATCATCCACTAAGATATTTATGTGTACCAACCTCCATCACCACTACGTCTGTATTTCCGTTGCGACGTTTTTGGGTGTGACATCTAGTCCTCCCAATCTTCTCAAGATCTTCAAGTTAGGCAGATTGTACCAAGTGTCATGTAAGTCCCAAATACTTGGATCAAACAGCGATATCAAACAATCACCAAGGATGGGCGGAATCCATACTTGGTGATATTCAAGAATATTGAAAAACAAGAAATGTGAAGAACAATACCGAGATCACTTTAACACCTTACACACGAATCTATTACTATCAATTAGCAAAACCGTCTGGTACAAGATGAACACACTCAAAATGCAGCCTCTCTCTGATCTAGGGTTTTTCTCTATCAAGTGTTCAACCTGATTTATGAGACATAAATCAGTTTATATATCCTAGACAAGCCCACTTCCTTACATGGGCTCCACTTGGGCTTGCCTGGCCCACGTGGCCTTAGGCAAGGCCTAATGACCTATTAAAGTTCCAATTTCTAGTATACACTAACCTGGTAAAGCCCGGTTCGCTACCATAGCCCGTTGCATATATTTGATCCGTCAGCTCACACTTCTAGGGCCTAACAATCTCCCCCTAGAATGATGCATCAATTTGTCTTCGTATCACAAATTCAGCAACGTCGTCAACGAAGTCCGTGGTTGTCGCTATGCTGTAGGTATTGTGGAAGTTCTTGACTTCTGAACTCTCAACACTAGAACACTTTCTTTTTCTCTTCTGCTTAACTTCATATTAGGACCACGATCAGCATCTGCTTGAATATCTTTTAAAAAAGAATGCGAGAGGAGGATTCTCAGCAGTACTTTTCTTGTTCAATATTTTTTCTTTCAAGTAGGTTCACAGGTACTTCTTCATATGAACTTTCTCTGTCAGACAGACATTCGTATCCGGTTCTTCTGACACTTGTACACTTTGTCACGATGCTTCATGCCAGTCAGTAACTAACAACATCTCATTCTTCATCAACCTCTGTTTCTTGAATTAAATCAAGTTCTACAAAATTCTCAGAAATTTAGAAGCAAATATTTCTAAGCAACAGAGGAAAGTACCATATGAACATTTAGTAGATCCAAGTACTTGTACTCGGATTACACAACTCAAATTTCTTTCAACTTTTGATGGTCAGATAAATCTTCAAGAACGATTAAATTTTTTAATAAAAGAAATAAAACACTCTATTTTCAAATAAGTGAGAACATAACGAAGAAACTAACTCAAACAATTACAATATACAATTATAATTGCAATGGGATCAAAATCGTTTTCTGGTAGACCAATGAACACTTTTCGGCACGAACTTATTCAGACTAGTCTAAGTGATTGTCAATATATTTGTCCACTTAAATCCAACGCTCAACTTTCAATTTTCAACTTTGTGATATGCTTACAGTAAAATTATACTACAATACTAGTGTGTCCCATTCCATGACATACCACTGTGATCAAGGTAAGCACAACAATTCATCGTAGCAGGTGAGTACTAAGTTCATCAATTTGATTTTACAATGTCGGACTATTGGTGAACAGGCTAGTACTTTCGTACATGGGAGTAAACAATATTTGTGTCCGAATAGGGTTAGGCAAATACATTTGTGGTACGAATTTAGCTATTTAGCTCAATGGAATTCCCTTATTGTGAGTTTATCTTCCTTTAAGGTTTTTGGCTCTTTTAAGATATCTTGACCTTGCTTAGGTCTTCATATAATCTGTATGCCACAAAATGACAGCCATGATATCCCTGGATGACTCAACAACATAAAGACCCGAAACCTCAGACGTTGGCTATCTATGCAAGATTTAAGACTATAAAATCATACGCCCATGGTATGTTACCCACATGGTACATAGTTCGTTATGTTTGTATCACTTGGTGTCGTTTATCCTTTGAGCGTCAAGCCTATCAACATATCACATTTAGATTCCCGTCTTCTCAGCTATAGCACCTAACTTGTGTTGGTCAAACCCTTTAACACAAATATTTATTTCATTCCCATATGATGCAATAAATTCTTTTTTAATTTTTCTGTTTTTCAAATGTTTTTTTATTTTTCTCATTTTCTCTCCCTAAAACAATGCATATGTGCATATATCAAACTCTTTCCCCTTAAATTTGTGCATTACACTTTATGCGCAAATTTACCTAATAATGAAAAAGTATGTACAAAGTTATTAAAGAAAGAAAAAGAAAAATATTTTTGTTTTTGCTTAACCATTCCATCATTAGATTAAAGACTAATCAATATCAAAATACAAATTAAAATTGTACCTTTTTGCTAATCTTATCTTACCTCCATTATCTACTCTAAAGGAAACATATCATCTGTAAGGAATTAAACCTTTAGTAGCAATGAAATGTTACCGTTATATCCCTGGAACAACCGCTATCAACATTCCAGAGATTGTCAACAAATCCTCCTTGGTTGTCCCTGAAAAAATAAGGAGATTAGTAAGGCATTGGTACCCAGGCCATCGTGGTACTGGGATTTCTTGAAGCATCAAAATAAGACACTTTCTTTAAAAACATGTCCCCTTTCGTTTCAAGGATTGGTGATGTTGCCGCTATGCATTTGGGTTTCCAAATTTGTTTCGGCTTAACAAACGTGTTGGTTGCCTTCCGTTGAGAAAATTAGCTGTTTCAGGTTTATTAGTTTTAGAACAAAATTTTGTTCCTGAATAGCCTTGCGTTTGTTTTTAGAAGTGTTCCAATCCCCATCAGATGGTTTAACCTTTGGATTCACATTCTTCATTGCCTTAGGTAAAGATACCTTCATTGGCTTGAAATGGTAGTTATCCTTTTGTGTAACCCTCTGATTTTGAGTATAATACGGAACATAGGGATGATGTGTGCAGTTCTGAGTAATGTGACCATGAATGCCGCAATTGAAGCATGTTTGTCTCTTCACATAGAAAGCATTCTGATCAGCTTGATTTGCTCTTGCAGGCCTTGAAGCATGAACCAGACCTTTCTGTGCTTGATTTGCTTGCACATTTCTTGCAAACGAAGATAAGTTTGGATGCCTATACTTGTCATTTGTAGAGGCCTTTTGTTGTGGAGATTTCTTTTGATTCTTCTTGTATTTCTTAGACTGTATGTCTTGTTCAGAAATCTCCTCTATCCTTTCAAATTCTTTGTTAGCACAGTCAAATGCATATTTTTCACATTTGCCATTATTGACTGGCTTAACAAAAGCATTTTTCATATTACGAGCCTTTTGAGGTCTATTGCTACCTTTAGAGGATATTGGAGAGCGTGACTGTCTTTGATGTTTAAACTTCTCCTTCCCCGTCCTTGATTTGCTCATTTCGGCTCCTTTTGCTTGCTCTAAACCCTTTCATCACAAGCAGAGGGTTCTGACTTCTCAGATTGTGTACTTGGAGCCTTGTACACATCAATCTTCACTTCATCTTCCATGCACGCTTTGAGAGAATCGGAGAGTTCTGGTTTATCTGATGAAACACTAGAAACTTCAGCTGAATCATTAGAAGAATCATCAACATAAGACTGTTCATCATCCTCTTCTGTCCAATATGCAATTGTCACTTCTTCTACACATGAAGTAGAAGCATGAGTATTGTTCACACAATCAGATAAGACAACGTTCTCAACGACATTAGTTTCAGAGGATTTTTAGGCATCAGATGATGTAACAATCTCCTCAGAAAAAACCTTTTCATCACACTCAGAATTTGAAACCACAGAATTTAGATTTTCAGTTTTAGCAACATATTTAGAACACCCTTAATCTCAGCAAGCATAGATTGAAGAAGGTTCCAAACATAAAAGTTATGTTCAACACATAAAGAGTCAATCGAATCAACAGTAGCATTCGAATGTGGTTCATCATCCACTTCAGATTGCTCTTCAACTATCACTGACTCTGCACATGAACTCAAACAATTAATATCTTTCATAGAATCACAATTTGATAAATTATCTTGAATTTCCCAGTTTGACATCTTAACCAGTTCACTTTCAGATTCTAATCCATCAACTGATTAACTTGAAACATTTTGAGCTGAATCCATGGTTTTAACAAAATCCATGGGTTTCTTAAATTCAGTTGATTTGGCATGTTTTGGTTTAAAAGGTTCCCATGGAACATAATTGCTTGGTTTGACATAAATCATGTTTTTCTCGTTTTCTAGCTCTTGTTCAGTAGTAGGCATTCTAGAATAGTTATGATTATATGGAGGTGAAACCTGTTTATAACCCAATCCCTTACCCTTGTTCTCTTTAAAAGCCAGTTGCACATTACACATATTACGAACAGTGTCTGTGGAAGTATCAAACTTCTTTATGTTTAACCCATTTTGTTGATAGGTACCAGTCAGAAGTTCCAGCTCAGCTCTCACAAAATCACATTCTATGGTTTTTACATTAAGCTTATTTTTATAATGATGGACCCAACATTGCTGTTGATTGAGATCTAAGTGAAGCTGAGCTATGTCCTTTTGTGCTTCAATCTTTTCATAGCGTTACTTATTGTTCTCTCGAAGGCTAATGCACTTTCACATGGCACTGTAGCAATCATTGATTAAAGCAAAATTGTATGCTCTCATCTGTGCAATTTTATTCCTACAAAGCTTAGAACATAACGTGTCAATGAGTGATTTTGGTTCGTTAGTTTGAGCTATCATGCAGTGTTGTAACATGAGAATAAAACAAAATGCTCAAGACTAGTCGCGACCAAAAACCAAGAAATACAAGTCAAGCAAGAACCCGTGAACTCGCTTACTCGAATACTTTGCAATCAAATAAACTAGTGAGCTGTACCGCACCTCAAAAACTTGTCAAAACATGAACCACGAAGCAGAGAAACCATTTATTTATTTAATTATTTAAATTTCTTTATTATAAAAGTAAACAAATTATTACTATTATTAACTATTAATATTAAATTAAAAACCTAATGATTAAATAATGATTATTATAATAATTGTGAAAACCTAATAATATCCTAGGAATACTAAACGTCAGATCAACTTCAATGCAATTGTTTCAATCCTTTCCAACATTCTGTTTTTCCCGACAACTGAATCTGTCACCATAAATCCTTCAAATTCTTTTCTTCCCTTTCCCGACATCTCAAATGACACAAAAACAAAGGAGTCTTTTTCATTTTATGTTGTTCAAACTAAAACCCTATTAAAATTAAGAAACAAAATGCCGCCAAACACTTCGAGTTTAAACAACAACTGATGAATCTGATGATAGAAGTGTAGTTTGAACGTGTGGACGGTAGCAATCGGAAAAGGTCATCGGAAGTGGTGAACTAGGGTTGTGGAAAGATATCAACGAAGATGGTGGTACGATGTAATGATGATGGTGATGAAGTATGAAGCGGTGGTCAGAGTTGTGATATTTAAACGGTGATATGCAGTTGGTGGTGTTGTGCGGTGTGATGACAGATGGTGACAGTGTTACACAGTGGAGGAGGTAATGGTACGGAGATGGTGGCCGCCAGAGATAATGTTGATGGTGATCGGAGATGATGCGCGGAGGTCGGAGATGGTTGACGTTGGTAGAAGGATAATGGTGTTGGACGTTGGTTCTGAAGAGTGACAGTTAAAACGATGAACGATGATGATGATGGTGTTGATCAGCAACGTGTTTCCAAAAGATTGGTGTTTCGGAAGAAACGTGTTTTCAGATAAATTCGAAAAAGTGTTTCGGATAACAATTCGAAAACAGTTTCAGATAATGATTCAAAAACTGTTTCATATAATAGATGATGTCATTTATTGATTATGAGATGATGGACGTTGTCGCAAGTGCTTTTTGAACGGAGATGAAACGTTATGGTGGTTATGGTGGAGCTCGGTGACAATGGATGACAATGTTAATGATGGATGTGTTGACGATGTTTGGTTCAACGAAGTAAGATGAAGATGAACAGAGTTTATTAACAGTGGTGTGGAGAAGGTGACCGGAGATGATCAAATGTTGTTATTTGTGATGGAGGAGGTAAAAAGAGATGATGACCGTTGTGACGATTTGAAGTTGCAGGTGAAGGATATCCGTGGTATAATTTTAACTTTTATTTTCTAAACCCAGTTCATATGTGTACATATTTATTTGTTACAAAGATTAGTCAAAACACTTTTGACAAGTATGCATATATATATATTTATGTTGGTGAAATAAATCTTTAACTAGTGAACAATATGTATATGTACATATTTAAACAACGGAAGCGTATGTAACAAAAATGACATGAACATTTTATACCAAGGAACTTCCGTAATGGAACAAGGTCACCGACATGCAAACACGAAATATAAACGCAAACCATAGGGGGTTTAGATATACCTTCGGTTAGTAATAAACCGGTTGAGACACCGAGGTTCAACGAACAAGTGCTAGTTAACCAACTAGCAAAACACGGGAAGGGGCCGAGTAGCGGCTGTGGTGGCTGGCAGTGCACGTGGCAGCGGCGACGGCGACTGGGAACAACGGCGACGGCATGGTGGCCCGGCGCCGGTGGCAGCGGCGGGCTGGCTGGCTGCAGCGGTGCTGGCTGGCGGCGGCGGTGCTTGTTGGCGGCGGCAGTGGGGTGACCGGTTGTGGGTGTGTCTTATTGAGAGAATTTTGTTCAAGTTCTTCCAACCTCAACTCCATTCCATACACTTCCCTTATAAAGAGTATGGAGCTTCATGCATGTTCAACACATGGTGCTCATGCAAAAGGAGGTTGGACATGTGTTGAGAAGATTATGAACAACCAATAAGTGGCCATGCAAAAAATGCATGCGACAAGTGGCATCGCACCGGTGTATGTGTGACAAATGGCGAGATGAATATATACCCGTCTCACCCGGTCCATGTACCTGTCTTTCAGTCAATACCCGCAACAATAATATAATCCCGCTTATGATCATAAATAAAATTATGATCCGTTTCGCATATTGTTCGTAATTACCAGTTAAACTAGTTAAGTGGATTTTTAGTTCGTCGCGCACGTGTAACTCTTACGGGTCAAGACCCGGTCGGCAACGTTGACTTATCAAACCGGACATAAATATCGAACAGAGTGTGACGTGAATGAACTCAAAATGGAAAGATGAGACATTGTTGTCAGATTAATGGTTGATGGAGATGGTTATGTTGCCGGTGCTTGGAAGTTCAAACGAAGATGATGATATTTCGAATGAGCTAGGTGTTATCCGAAATACTGTTTTGGAAAAGTTTGATTCGGAAAAATTATGGGTGACATCGGAGGAACGGTGATGATGGTGGCTATTGGTGGTGATCGGTGGAGGAGCGGTGATGATGGTAGGAGCTCTTGTTGGTGGTGATCGGTGGAGGAACTATTGTTGGTGGAAAGCTGTTGTTGGAATCAATTCGGAAAGATTCGTAAAGGTGGCTATTGTTTCGAATAGAGAATTCGAAAATAATAGTAATATTCAAAAACCTTTTTATTCGGAAACTATTCGTTTTGGAAACTCAAAAATTCTGAAACTTTTATTCGAAAATTATCCTTTTCGAAAACTATTTTAAAGATCCTATCTTTGTATTTTTGTAAAGATTTTAGAAAATAAAAACCGAAAAGATTGGGATTTAACAAAACAACTTTCCGAAAACAAAAAAATATTACCAAATCAATTTAAAACAAGGAATATCTTTAATACTCTTTAACACCTTTTCAAACAGATTAGATGAGCCGAATATGATGAATCTTATGAATTTTGATGAACACTCACTCGAATCACGAGGAACACGATGAACACCAACCCAAAAATAACAAAAATCTTGAATCCTTGATATCAAAACGAGCCTAGAAATAGGTTCTAAAGGCTCTATATCACTTGTAAGTCCCAAATACTTGGATCAAACAACAATATCAAACAATCACCAAGGATGACGGAATCCAAACTTGGTGATATTCAATAATACTGAAAAACAAGAAATATGAAGATTAATGCGAAGATCACTTTAACACCTTGCACACGATTCTATTACTATCAATTAGTAAAACCGTCTGGTACAAGATGAACACACTCAAAATACAGCCTCTCTCTGATCTAGGGTTTTTCTCTATCAAGTGTTCAACCTGATTTATGAGACATAAATCAGGTTATATATCCTAGACAAGCCCATATCCCTACATGGGCTCTCCTTGGGCTTGCCTAGCCCACATGGCCTTAGGCAAGGCCCAATGACCTATTAAAGGTCAAATTCTTAGTACACACTAACCCGGTAAAGCCCAGTTCGCTACCATATCCTAATGCGTATATTTGATGCATCAGTCTCACACTTTTAGGGCCTAACATCTCGAAACAGCGAGTTTTGAGCACCTCCTCCTACTTTTCTTCATGATGTTCTTACTTTAATCTCCTTGGACGACCTCAAATGATGTTACCCAATGTTCACCAAGGTGTAACAAGGTGGTACATCACTAAACTTAAGGTCCAAAGTCAGATTGTACTTTCTTCTTTTATTAAACTTTTACAAACTTGTTTGTTCCTTGTTCATCTTGTGGATATCTTGCATCATCCTTGTTCCTAACTAAACTCATGTTGTGGGGCTTGTGTTATGGTTAATTTCTAGAAGATTAGAGGTTCATAACTTCAAATACTTGCTGCCCTAAAAGGTCCTAAGTGACCTACAAAGTGTTGAAACCAACTAAGCCTTCAACATAAAATGTTGAAAGACTTGTGTTTTAGTTAGGTGTGAACAATGGAAACCTTGGTCTCCAACTTAGATTCCACCACTTCACTTGTTACTTAACAAGTTAGTTAGTTCATTCACTAAGTCACCAAACAATTTTTAAGTAAATAAAGTGAACAAACTACACCAAGTCTTCAAACATTATCCATGTTTGATATGCACTCTTCTGGCGTACTCACTTGGTTGTCTTGGTGAATTAGGAGATTTATTTTTTCATATTCATGACCAACTGAAAGCATCAATTAAATTGAAGATTTTGTGCTTTGATAAATCTATATAATGAGGTTAAATGGATAGAATTCATCCTACCTCCTTGCATGACCATTATATGATACTCTATGATACATATGACAATTATACATACTATATAACTATAACATATATAATATATATATATATATATATATATATATATATATATATATTATATATATATATATATATTTATCCAAACCGAATAATAACACCAACCAAAATCATGGTTGAATGTTATGCATTATGGTGAACATTATCTTGGATTAAGATTCCTCATACGTGGACTTACAATGGGCGAAATAGTGCTTATGAAAAACACATAAACACGGTGTCCAATTTGAGTATTTTAACAAGATAACTTTTATGTAATTTCATACTAATCTACAATTCCGCAAACGAATTCCTAACCCAACCCATCATACTTAAACACCTTCTTTATCCTTGTAGGTAACTCGACATTCCTAAATTCTCAGACACATCAACTCACTTACATGGAACTTCTACACAAACGTGAGTATACATGACCCCTTTAATTTGAACACAGTTTGGTGCAATATATATAAATTATCTAACTCACATGCTTACATAATCAATCACATGATCCAATCAACAAATCCATTTATACATACTAATGTGTTATACTTTAGGATACTTACATGCTAGAAGCCATTCTTGCACAATAATTGTCATTAACTTCATGAGCCAACCTTAACCTGTGTAACGCTATAGGAGTAGCACGCCGCCATTAGGAAGGGTCCATGTTAAGTTATTCAATCAAACAGTCTTGTTCGCTTAGGTAACAAGATTACGCAATGTGGACATAACTGATTTGACATCTATTTGTTGCATGCTAGTTTATGTATCTTATCCCTTAGTATACATTTTATGCCATGTTTGAATTGAGTTAAATATCTATACATATGCTAGTAGACAAACTTGCATTCTCACTAATGCTTTATCTGTTGATCGTTACTCTAATATATATTGCAGGAAATTGATGATGAGACGTTTCAAGAAATCTATTAGGATGGACTTAGAAACACACTTAATGTTCTATGTTTTTTTTTTTCCTTTTGTTTGATTATGTTATGAACAAGTTGTTGTAATTTCCTTTCAAACATTGTGTAACACCCTGTAAAAATCGTGTCTAATAGTATAGTGGCACGTGTTGTATTTTAATATAGTCTATTAAAGACCAATAAGGACTAAAGGCGTCAACATGCTCAAGTTGAGCCTCTGAGTGACGAACCGATGTCAACATGCATAAATAATATCCTCTGAGTAACTGATATGTCAACATGCTTAAATCATTAGCCTCTGAGTGACTGATACGTCAACATGCTTGAAACATGGCCTCTGAGTGACTGATATGTCAACATGCCCAGCATCTGAGTGACATCGGAATCAACATGCTTGCAATAAGCCTCTGAGTGATCCTTTGTGAAGTCCTAACTCTCATACGTGCCATTTGTTGGACGAGAGGGTTCAATTTTGTAAATATGTGAAAGTTGGATAATGGAGGGATTAAAAGTGTCAGCATGTTAATTTATACCTCTGAGTGACCTTTTAACTAACCGAGAGCTCGACAATGTCTGGGCATAATCCCGGGTATGCCAAGTTTTGGCTACGAAGGACTAAAAGTGCCAAAAAGGTGTTTAAAATTGTTTTTATAGGCTTTATTAGTTCAGGGGTCAAAGTATCAAATTTTGAAACTGAATTAGGGGCGGTCGCGGGCCGCGAGAAACCCGACCTGTGTCTCTCGCGCCCCGCGAGACAGGCTTTACTGCAGAAAGTTTATTTGGTCTCCAAGCAAAACTCCAAAACCATTTAATCCGAAACCATGGCTTCTCTAAACTGCTATGCCACATTTTGGGACACTTGTAAGCTTCTTCTTACACCCCTAAACACCTGGCTTCACCTCCTTTGAGCTCTCCAACTATAAATAGGTGATCAAGTTCACCATTTGAACTTGCACCTTTCTAAATCATAACTCTTCTCCCTCCTCTGGAAGTTCCTAGCTAATAGGTGCATAAAACTTAGTTCTCTTGCATTGTAGGAACCCTTTGTAAGTGTTTCTTGCTCTTGCATTTTCGTTTATAGGCTTTTATAGCCAAAAGTTAAGCGTTTTCGTAAAACGCCTTGACTTTCGGTTAGGACCATTATGGTCCAGCCATTGTTCAAAATGAACATGGCTAAGTGATCGTAATAAGGTAGGTGTTTGTCCCTATAAAGGGCACCTCCTGAAGATCACGTTTGCTAGACCAATTCACGGGTCAAAGTTATAATATTAAAAAGTCAATAAGGCCATTTTTCAGAAAAATCATAAATTGATCTTATATATGTTATGAAACCTGTTTTGACACTTAAACAAGTTGGTAATAATTATTAGAACATGTAAGAGCATGTTCGGCTCGTCAATTTCAGTTCTAGGGTCGGTTCGCAACCGAAAGTCGTGAAGTTTGACTTCTGCTTTGACTTTCGATTCTGACCCTATTTAGATTAGTTACCTACTGATCTAAAGTTGCATTATGATCATAATATAATGTAGCATAACCCCTGAGGTTATATTACATGATCATAATCTGAATCCAAGTTTATGCGCAAGTTCCATAGTTATGCCATCTTTGACCAAAATGCACTTTTTTTCATAAAACAAGGTTTTAAATGGTAATGAACTTGAAATGAGTTTCTAATGATGTAATATTATAAGTAGGATTATTTGGGATGTTAAACTAAGTTATAAACTAAGTTTTCAAGAAAGTCCTCAAACTATGTCGATAAATGACGATTTTAGCCCCTGTGGCTTATAAAATAGTTTTAATCAAATCTTTTCAAGATAAATCATTTATCTACTGATATGTTATATTAAATAACATATTTTAAACATTTTAATCTGATCCAAATGTCAATTTTCAAAAACATCATTTAAAAACGTCATTTTACGACATAAGCGTCGTTTCGGCGCATAATATGGTTTTAAACCATATTATTGACCAAAACTTGATACCTACTGATTTCAAAACTTATTTTAAACATAATTACAGTAGGTACATGTTATAAAATTAGAATCCCAAATAATTTATAAACTATGTGTAAAATGACCAAAATGCCCCTTCGGTGCATAGTTTGGTCATAAAAGATAATTTACACATATAATTGACATCCTACTAATATTATGTCATAAATAAAGTATTTTTTTTTCCAGAATACTTATAATTATAAAATTATATTATATTCAAGTTCTTTTTATATGGTATGAAATAACCAAAATGCCCTTATGAGGCATAGTTTCGTTTTAAAACCTTAATGGGCATATAAGTTGATATCCTACTGATATTTTAACTTATTTAAAGTATAATGGCATATAGAAGTTGTCCATGACTTATCAGGTTACCCGATATCGCTATTATGCGCACAGTTACGTATATGTAACTATTTTACGAAATTTAACCGTAACGGGTTTAACCTTGTCATTTAGCTTCAAAATCCAGAATGTTTATAGTTTACCCATATTATACAAGTCAAGTACTTGTCAGGTTTAAACTACATTCTATATGATCATCGTTTAATCAAACGTTATACGTAATGATCATATACACTATTCGGTTTATAAGACCGTTAGTATTTAATTGGCTAGTTTATGCCATAATCCAGACTAGAGCCTTCTTGGTAAAAGCTATCTGCACTCGGTAATTTTGTATACGGCTGAGTTATTTAAAAATAAAAGAAGAAAGCAATCTTAAGTAAATACTCTCAACTTATTTCCCTGTAAGGGCTTGGAATATGGTAAATTATTATTGCATGGTCCATTGCATGGTTAACCTTCCTAAGATAATAAAATATTTTGGGTGCCGTTTGCACTTGAAATCATTTTTAATATTTTCAAAATGAGTCAGTTGGGTGTATTTACCAGCGTAAGCTGACGTATCCTCCAAAGACTAATCTGCAGGTACAACACGAAATTAAGCCGGAAGCTGCTCGGTAGAGAATAAGAGGATTCTTGTAAACCCTTAGATCTGCCTAAAGTCTGTTTTATATTCTTTCTTGTACATTCTATAATCCGCTTGTGGATCTTCTATTACAAGCTTGTATATTATTTTGTATTTTCAAACTTTCGGTTTGTAATAGTAATTTTACTCAAAGACTTCTGCTGTGCCACATTTAATTGACTATGACATTATCAACTGTTGTCACAATACTCCCCACCCGGGCCCACCGGTGTTTGGATTTCGGGGTTGGAAATGCGGGGTGTGACAGGGTTGGTATCAGAGCCAATGTTTGAGAGAATTAAACACTAGCCTTTTGTGTTTAATCTCAAACTTACACGAGCACATTCCTTAGACTTCCGAGTCTAGGCATTGACCTAGGATTACTCATTTCATTATTAAGTTATTAGTATGTTTTTAAATTGATTTGTAACAGGAAAATGCCGCCACGTGTACAAGGAAAAAGTGGACGAGGAAAAGGTCCAATGAGGGGAGGACCATCGGGGCGTATTCCTCAACCTCATAATTATCAAGAATCAGGAGATTCGTCTCCATGGCAACCAGCGAGACGTTCCGTCTCTAATAGACACTCGCCCTCACATTCCCAAAATTCTTACCACTCACACCATTCATATCATTCTCACCATTCCCATTCTCATCGCTCCTACCATGAAGAGTTTAACCCCAACTATTACTTAAACATGCCTCCAGCCGATCAAAATCAGTTGAAAAAGCCACATCCTATGGACGAGGACTCCGACCCGGAGATGCCACCGTCGGGTTCAAATGTGCATCCCACTGAAATTTCGAGCGATTCAAACTCGTATGCCGGATCGCCCTACCAAGATCCTAATGAGTGGGACAAATACTGGAATCAATTCACCTTTGACCACACACCTTCCCATCACTCTCAACCACTCCCAGTTCAAGAAGATGTCCATATGGAACCCGTGGACCAACCTCAACAACCACCTGAGCCACCAAGGAAGAAGCGTGGAGCATTCAGTACGTGCCGGATAAAGGTCGGGATCACTACCACCTTTGCCCAATTCTTACCCCACCATTCAAGAGGACCCACAAATGGGTGGACCCTCTAATGTTCCACCTATAGTGGAACCAACACCAACACCTGTTGTTCAACCACCACCAACAGGTTATACTAACCCAATTCCCCATACCCAGACACATCTGGATATGATCTATTTAATCCGTGTACGCCGGTAGACTATCAAGCGTGGTAGCAAGACCCATAGATGCAGGCGGTTATGCACAATGCACTTTACCCGTTTCCTTTCCCACCTACTTATCCACCGACTGGATATCCAACTTATGGGTACCAGTATCCGGTTATGCCACAACCACAACCCCAACCCCAACCACAACATCCGCCACCCCTTGAGGCCATTAATGAGGCCTTAGAGAGACTGAAAGAAATGCAGCAGCAGGCGGAGAAAACGGAGAAGAAGACAAATAAGTTCTTCAAGAAACTCTCCAAACTTGTCAAGGGAAAGAAAGACGAGTGAAGTCTTTTTCTATTATATGTGTTCCTGGTGTGGACATTATTTCTTTAGTCCCTGCGTGGACATTTTGTTTCTTTTAGTCCTTGCATGGACAATCAGTTTCATTTATTTGTTTCAAGTATTATAATTCTATGAAAATTTAATGAAGTACTTTTGGAATTATATATATGTATTCATCCTCTTGAAAACGAGCGTCTCGATTTTATTCGAAATTTATGCTCTGCGACATAATTCCAAAAAGATTTTAATGGTTTTGATTTGCCAAGTGGCTCAAACCACATATTTGGCCAAATATATAAGATAGTTAGGGGAAGTTATCCTTCTATCTGGAGGTGATGGACTAAGTTCAAGCCTCCAAGTCATTAAGGTCAATGCGACCGGACTTATAATCAACCATTAAGATCCTCTTATGTTAACATTCAAGTAATGTGCATACTCTGGGTAGTGTGACTTGAGGAATCACGCTAGCCTTCAAGGTGTTATAGACTTTGTCCTAACCTTATATAGCCTTTGTGACCTGTGTGGTCCCGGCTTAAAAGCCCTTGTGATCTGTGTGATCCCGGCTAGTATCACCAGTGCGATGATAAAACATCCATTAGAGATGTATTAAAATATAACCATTGTGATCAATTTTGATCCCGGTTATATAGCCTTTGTGACCTTTGTGGTCCCGGCTTAAAAGCCTTTATGATCTGTGTGATCCCGGCTAGCATCACCAGTGCGGTGATAAAGCATCCATTAGAGATGTATTAAAATATAACCTTTGTGATCTATTTTGATCTCGGTTATATAGCCTTTGTGACCTGTGTGGTCCCGGCTTAAAAGCCCTTGTGATCTGTGTGATCCCAGCTAGTATCACCAGTGCGGTGATAAAACATCCATTAGAGATGTATTAAAATATAACCTTTGTGATCTATTTTGATCCCGGTTATATAGCCTTTGTGACCTGTATGGTCCCGGCTTAAAAGCCCTTGTGATCTGTGTGATCCCGGTTAGTATCACCAGTACGGTAATAAAACATCCATTAGAGATGTATTAAAATATAACCTTTGTGATCTATTTTGATCCCGGTTATATAGCCTTTGTGACCTGTGTGGTCCCGGCTTAAAAGCCCTTGTGATCTGTGTGATCCCGGCTAGTATCACCAGTGCGGTGATAAAACATCCATTAGAGATGTATTAAAATATAACCTTTGTGATCTATTTTGATCCCGGTTATATAGCCTTTGTGACCGGTGTGGTCCTGGCTGAAAAGCCCTTGTGATCTGTGTGATCCCGGCTAGTATCACCAGTACGGTGATAAAACATCCATTAGAGATGTATTAAAATATAACCTTTGTGATCTATTTTGATCCCGGTTATATAGCATTTGTGACCTGTGTAGTCCTGTCTTAAAAGCCATTGTGATCTGTGTGATCCCGGCTAGTATCACCAGTGCGGTGATAAAACATCCATTAGAGATGTATTAAAATATAACCTTTGTGATCTATTTTGATCCCGGTTATATAGCCTTCGTGACCTGTGTGGTCCCGTCTTAAAAGCCCTTGTGATATGTGTGATCCCAGCTAGTATCACCAGTACGGTGATAAAACATCCGTTAGAGATGTATTAAAATATAACCTTTGTGATCTATTTTGATCCCGGTTATATAGCCTTTGTGATCTATTTAATCCCGGCTAATATCACCAGTGCGGTGATTAAACATCCATTAAAGATGTATTTTATATAACCCTTGTGATCTATTTGATCCCGGTTATATAGCCTTTGTGATCTGTGTGATCCCGGCTAGTATCACAATTACGTGATAAACATCCATTAGAGATGTACTAAAATATAATCTTTGTGATCTATTTGATCCCGGTTATATAGCCCTTGTGATCTGTGTGATCCCGGCATAAAAGCCTTTGTGATCCATGTGATCCCGGCTAGTATCATCATTGTGATGATAATCAAACATCCATTAGTGTTGTATCACCCTTTCGGGTTAAAATCTATTCTTTAAAACCCATGTGATCTATTCTATCCCGGCTACTATCATCAGTGCGATGATAATTATCCATTAGCGATATTGTGCCTATGTGCCCTAATATATGTCCATTAGTGACTGGCCTAAGTGCTATATATATTATGTCCAATGTGCCTAGCCAATGTGCCCAATTAATATGTCCATTAAGGGACAGGCTTATAACCTATGTATAATTGTCTATATGACAAATGACAGTTGTGACATTTCGATCCCCTGTCTAATAATATATGGACTTCGTCCAAATTGTATATTGCCTATGACGGTCCTATTAAGACCTAGGCCAAATATAGATATGTTAAGCCTAACAGTGGTGATGTTATTCACACTAGTAAAGGCAAAGGATTGTTATATCCGATGATTAAAAGTCGATATGGTTATTATACCATGGCTAAGAGAAATTTTATTTGGTATATAGAACCAAAGCTTTGAAGAATGGCTAATTCTAATGAGGCACAAAGTTCCATCGGAACGTCAAAGACGCCGAAAATATAGCCATAAATAATGATAATGATTTCTAAGCTCGCATTCATGCGGCTGTGGAAAGGGCCATGAGTAAAGCCATAGAAAGGCTAAGAGAGCCGAGTGCCACTCGCTCTAGACCCCTATCTATTCCACCATCTTCAGCTCATAAAGAAAGCTCTGTTCACTCTTCAAATGCGAAGAGCGAACCAAGGATAGCAGACTTCGCTGATAGGTCCCGTTCTGCTAAAGACGGGTGTATCTATAAATACTTTGTATCCTGTAAACCCCGAGACTTTAATGGGGAAAAAGGAGTCATAAAAGCCTTAAAGTTGCTGGATGAGAGGGAGACTATAGTAGACATCATCGGCTGTGCTAAAAAGGATGTGGTCAAGTACGTATCACAGTCCTTTAAGGGCGATGCCCTAACATGGTGGAAGGCCATGATTTAGTCAACAGGTAAGGTATACCTGTATCATCTCGGATGCTCCAAGTTTGTGGGCCTTGTAAAGGAAACTTACTGCCCAACCCATGAGGTGGAGAAAATAGAGACAGACTTCTTGTCTCTTTCCATGAAAAACTTAGATTGTCGGAAATATGTTTCCGATTTCAATTCCCTATCTAGGTTACTTTCCTATTTAATTACCCGCATTGCACGTTTTATAAATGGATTAGCGCCCGAGATTAAGGGCATGGTAAAGGCTGCTCAGCCTAGTACCTATAGGTCTGCTGTTGACCTATCTCTCTCCCTCACCCTTGATATAGTGAGGCAGAAGTCAGTCAAGCCTGAAACTGACTGGAAAAGGAAGAGAGAGGAAGACAACTCCCATAGATTTAATAAGAAAAATAAAGGGAGGTTCGGGTTCAAAGGGAACCAAAGCAAGTCGGCTGTGATGCCATTCTGTAAGACTTGCAACCGAAGACACTGGGGACAGTGTAATCCTGACCCACAAGCTAGACCTTGTGGCATATGTAAAAGAAGGGGGCATAAGACCCAAGATTGTAGAGACCTTAAAGATGCTATATGCTATATCTGCCATGAAAAAGGGCACATTGCAAGTAGCTGCCCTAAGAATTCGAGGAATAATAATCCAAAGCCTAGAGAGGCCAAGAAGGGGAATGCACGCGCCTTTCGGCTAACTGCTAAGGAAGCTGTTAATGACAATAACGTCATAACAGGTACTTTCCCCATTAATGATATTTTTGCTAAATTGTTATTTGATTCGAGTGCAGATAAATCATTTGTTGATCATAAGTTTAGTAAACTATTAAATCTGCCCGTAAGAACTCTAGATAAAATTTATGAGATAGAACTCGCCGATGGAACCTTAGAAACTGCTTCTTCCATTCTTGATGGATGCTCTATATCCATTAAGAATCATTCCATCCCTATCTCTCTTTTGCCAATGAAATTGGCAGGGTTCGATGTTGTCTTAGGCATGGATTGGTTATCTCATAACCAAGCCCGCATTGCCTGCGATAAAAAGCTCATCGAGATTAAGACCCCATCTGGTGAAATGATCACCATCTTTGGCGACTCACACTATGGACTGCGTTTCATTACATCCTTTTCAAGCGATTGTCTTGATTTTAGTCAAAACTTAATCGATCCGCTGTATATTTCAAAAAGATCATCTTAATGGTTTTTGACCAGCCAATTGGCAAAGTCCATGTTATTTGGCAACTATAAATAACTGTTAAGGATGACTAGCCCTTCTGCTCGGAGATGATGAAAGTTTTAAGTCATCAGATTTGATGATCAATAATTATATTGCCACTGAGCAATCAATTAATTAGTTTTCTTTTAGATTAAGCTTATTGAGATGGCAAATCCACATTCTGATGGAGCCAATAGCGCACAAAAGAACGATATTAATGCGAATGTTAACGGCAATGGCGAGGGAGTTGATCTTCAAGCCATGATAGCCGTAGAAGTCAGCAAGTCTCCAAGCCATCGAGTACCGCTCGTTCTAAGTCCCATTTGATTCCACATTCATCTGCCCGTAAGGAAAGCTCAAATTACTCTTCAACTGCAAAGAGCGAGCCAAACCGGAACGATAAGGAAAAGCCACGTTCTTCAAAGGACGGTTGTACTTACAAGTACGGTTGTACTTACAAGTACTTACGGTCGAGGCCCCGAATACACATGGGAGCCCGAGTCCACTATACGACAAAAGTACCCCTATCTTTTTGAATAAAATCTCGAGGTCGAGATTTCTTTTAAGGGGTGAGGATGTAACACCTCGTAAATTTGTTTCCGGTAATGTACTGACACGTGTCCATACTCTAAATTGTGCATAGTATTGGTCGAGAGGGACTATTTTTGTCAATAAATGAAATATGAACGTGGAGGGACTAAAGGTGTCAACATGCTAAAACTATGCCTCTGAGTGACCCTTTCTCAGGCAATCTCAAATGAGCCACGTGTTGGACGAGAGGGACCATTTGTGAATTTATATAAAAGTTAAAACATTACAAGGACTGATAGAAAACACTGATGATAACCACCGCTAAGCTAACCACTTCTATACGCTAAACATTACAAGGACTGATAGAAAACCCTGATGATAACCACTGCTAAGCTAACCACTGCTATACGCTAAACATTAGAAGGACTGATAGAAAACATTGATGATAACCACTACTAAGCTAACCACTACTATACACTAAATATTATACATCATTTGTTGATCTTCAGCAGAGTTTTATCTTCAACAGAACTTAGCTATAGCAGACCTTGGACATTTAGACTTCAGCAAATCTTTGTCTTCAACATTGCTTAGCTATAGCAGACCTTGGGCATTTAGACTTTGGTAGAGCTTAGACTTCATCAGAGCTTTATCTTCCATAGAGCTTAGCTATAGCAAACCTTGGACATTTGACTTCAACAGAGCTTTGTCTTCAACAGAGCTTAGCTATAGCAGACCTTGGACATTTAGACTTCAGCAGAGCTTTATTTGGGCAGATGTTACATTATCATTAGGATCAGATGTTATATTTCGGCTTGTTGCCTACACAAAGCTGCAAAAAACCATTAACTCAAAACCAGGGGCTTCAAGACTGCTATGCTACATTCTAGGATACTTGTCCTCACCCTCTGACTTCTGCTAACACCTGGAACCACCTCCTTCAAGCTCCAACACTATAAATAGAAGTGTTTGCAACACTTTATAATTGCACCTTCTTGAAAAAAATAGTCCTCTCATCACTTCTGGAGGTTCCTGGTCCTTAGGAGCTGTTATTCAAGTATATTTTCATCTGAGGATCACTTGTAAGTGCTCCTTTCAGCTACATTTTTGTTTATTAGGTTTTTAAAGCCAAAAGTCAAGCAATTTCGATAATTGCTTTGACTTTCGGTTTAGACCTTTACGAGCCATTGTTCAAATCGAATATGGCTACGTGGCTATAATTAGGTAGGTGTTAATCCCTCAAAATGGCACCTCCAAAAAATCAAGTTTACTAGGTCAATTGATGAGTCAAAATTTTAATATTTAAAAAGTCAAACGGGTCAGATTTCATAAATGTTATAATCTGATTATATATATGTTCTAAAATACGTTTTGACACTTAAACAAGTTGGTAATAATTATTAGAACATGTGGGAACATGTTCGGCTCATCATTTCCAGTTTTATGGATGGTTCGCAACCGAAAGCCGCAAAGTTTGACTTATGCTTTGACTGTCGATCCTAATCCGATTTAGATTTGTGTGCTACTGATTTAAGGTTGCATTATGATCGTAATTTTATGTTGCATAACCCTCTGAGGTTATAATATGTGATCATAATCGTATTCTGAGTTTTTGTACAAGTTTCGATATTAGGCCATACTTTGACTGAAATGCCCTTTTTGCAAGAAATAAGATTTTAATCAATAACGAACTTGCAAACTACTTATGTACTGATATGGTAATGTAATTAACATATTTTGATGTTATTAAACTGATCATAAATTGATTTTCATATAAAATCGTAAATAGTGTTTTAAAATGACCATGGTGCCCTTTCGGCACCTAGAATAGTTTTTAACCATAACTACAATAAAAACTTATTACCTACTGATATTATAACATAATTAAAGTGTTTTCACATAAGGTACTTGATCATAACCCATATTTTTATGCAAATTCGTAAACTATGTCACTTAATGCCTAAAATGCCTTTGTGGCACATATTTTGATTTTAAAACCTTAATCGTCATATAAGTTGATAACCTACTGATGTTACAACTTATTTAAAGTATATTGGCATATAGAACTTGTTTATAACTCATCCACTACCCGGTATCGCTTATATGCGTACAGTTAAGCTTATGTAACTAATTTACGTAAGTCTACCAAAACGGGTCAAATTTTATCATTTTTACTTCAAATTCCAGAATGTATTTTGGTTTCTAATATACATTCTGGAATTTGAAGTAAAAATGATATATTGCTTACCCATATTATACAAGTCTTAGTACTTGTTGGGTTTAAACCACATTCTATTCCGGTCATCGCTTAATCAAGCGTATCGTACCGTTTTGTTAATTTAAGTTAACCGGTCCAAGTCTACGACTTAAGAAGGACCCGTTGACATTCTAATTGGTTATTTAAACCATTCATTCAAGACTAGGGCCTTTTGGTAAATTGCAACCAACTTTAGTTAATTGATTACGGCTGATCTATACTAAACTAAAAAGCTAACTTTAAGCATATAATGCACATGTGCAGTACACATATAATGCACATAACCCTAATCCTAATCCTAAACCTTCAAAAAACCTAACCCTAAAAGCTAAACTAAACTCAAAAGCTAACTTTAAGCATATAATGCACATGTGTAGTACACATACAATGCATATGTGTAGTACACATACAATGCACATGTGTAGTACAAGTTTTTTATATATATAAAAAGTAGCGAATTTTTATAAAACAATTACAAAAAATTGGCATGTTTTTAGGCTTTTTTAGCTAGTTTTTTAAATTTCTTATTTATATGTAGTTTCTCATTATCGTCTCCCTATATGTGTGTATGTGTGTGTGTATATATATATATCTATACTATATTAATAAGCATATCCAAAGGGTAACTTAAGGTAATTTGCCACTTCCCTTAAAACTCCTTTAATGCATGAAGTACAACATCTTTAAGCACAATATGTCTGAGCGACCAAATTTTCCTTTCAATTTTTCAATTCCCGCTCATCCCAGTTCCCCATACCCCCTGCCACGGATATATATCAAGAGTTTTCTAGATTCATTCTTCATTTTCAAAATCCTTTGGTACCTTTCTCTCTATGGTGATTTCACAAGATGTTCAAGGTTTCACAAGATCTAAACGATTTGAGATCTTCACTGACCCTCTCTCATTTTCATCTCATCTCAGGTTCACAGCTCTCATTTTCATATCATTCTCTCTGTTTCTTCATCCATTCAAGATCCAGGTCTTGGTTAGTACCAACATTTCCTCTCTCATACGATAATTATATTGTTTATTTTTCAATTTGTAGACCAAATTTTAAATGTTTTTAATATAATGCTTTATAGCTCATCTGAAGATCAGGTCACTCGTCTAGAAGTTGAATGGTGCAAATTAAGGTAAGCTAAATAAAACCATTTGTTAATTCAATTTAGAACTATGAACTTTATGGTAAAAGAAAACCTAAATCTTGACCCGTCTTTGTTTACAGCAACGACGCAGCCAACGCACCCAGCGTAGCTTCAACAAGTTTATACGGTAATCGATAGGTGCAGTTCCACAAAAATGATTTTGTAAACTATGTCTCAAGAAATAACATTAATATTAATCGTTATTGTTTGTCTGATTAGATCAGCAATTAAGTCTAGCACGTCTGATTATGATGAAGAGAAATTAAAACAGGTTTAAATTACATGATATGTTTTCTTTGCTTTTTATGGGGAAGATAGGTGGTTCTCTCCTAGGGCTTACAAAACACAGGTTATTGGTGCCAGCCTGCCTTATTTAACATATAAAAAACTTTATATGTTAAATATGGCGGACTGCTGCACAAACCTATGTTTTGTAAGCCCTATGGAGAGAACCACCCAACTTCCCCGTACAAGGCAAAGAAAATTTATATATGTAATTTGTCAAACTTCACTAAATTCAGTAAAATATACTACAACCTCTGATCCAAACAATAATGTAACATCTGCCCAAGTCAAGGTCTGCTGAAGACTAAATGTCCAAGGTCTACCCTAGCTAAACTCCACTAAAAACAAAGCTCTACTGAAGTCTAAGGCTGAGGGCTTGCCAAGGCAACGCTCTGCTAAAGTCTAAAGTTAAAGGTTTGCCAAGGCAAAGCTGTGCTAAAGACTAAAGGTAAAAGGTCTGCCAAGACAAAGCTCTATTAAAGATCAAAGCTAATGGTCTGTCAAGGCAAAGCACTGCTGAAGACCAATAGAGGATGTATCATCAGTGTTTTCAATCAGTCCTTGTAATATTTAGTGTATAGCAGTGCTTAGCTTAGCAGATGTTATTAGTTTGTTATTTTTGTTGAGTGTCACTTTCATGCTGACATCATAATAAGATGCTCAGTGGTTAGGATTGTCGTATAAAGAACAGTGCCTGTGCTGTTCTATTTGATCACTTTAATCGATTCTCAATCTAAGCTATCTTCCTTACATTCTATACGAACAAATCAGTGATCTCAACTGTTATGAATTAAAGCAAACTTGACATAAATGCCCATTGATGCAAACCACTAACTCACTAACCACTGATTTATCTTCTTTCATTTACCATTTTTAGAACTTACATAAGCAGTTTCAAACTCAAATCCTAACAATATACAAAATAACTTCATTTGAACCATTCTCCATATAGTCAACTTTTCTTACACCTGTCATCTCAACCATTGTCAATATAGTCAAGTTTTCTTACACCTGTCTTTAACAACTTTCATTACATAAGACAATAAGTATAAGTCCTTGTAATCCTATCCACTAACATAAATGCAAAGTTGACATAGATGCCCCCTGAACTTATCATATCCACTTATCAGAAACCACTGTTGCAAACCACTAACGACAAACCACTACTAACACACCAACAGTAGTTGTACAACAAAACCATTGATTCAACCATTGACTCACTAACCACTGATGTTATACTCATAAGTGGTTATGCAGTAGTGGTTTTCTACCACCAACAGTGTTTGCCTAACATATGATGTTATTACTCCTTGAAAATCTATCTGTTGCTGAAAGTGTATCCTCTGTTCCTACTTCCACTTTTGGTGAAACCACTATTTTCCCAATCCACTGTTGGTGAAACCACTGTCTTTCCAAATCCTCTGATCATTCATCTGTTCAGAACCACTGCTGGTCTCCAGCAGAGTTTACACGTGCACAGATGTTTTGGAAACCGCTGCCACGTTAGCATTCACTCTTCCCTTTAACCCTATTTCATCTCAACGGAGTTTCCACTTTCTGTTTCATTTTCAAAAACAAAAATCTGTCATAAATTTCTCCATTACTATCTTCTACTTTCAAACCCTAAATTCACCATGAATCTTATCCTCAAAACCAACAATAATATTGCGTATCATTCCATGATTGATGTTCTACAAACATCATCATACAAAGATGTGTTACTCGCAAAAGCCCCTATCTACATCGACACCCTCCGCCAGTTCTAGGCAAACGCTGAACTCCAAATTCAGAACAAAAAGGCTGTCGCCATAACATCAAAGATTGGACAGTCACTGGTCCAAATCTCTCCTTCTACTATCTCTACCACTTTCAGTCTTAATGACCTTGATGACCCCACATCTTTCTCAAAAAAAGATTTACACAGAGAATTCATAGAGCGTGGATATGAAGGTCAACTTTCAGGTATTATGATTTTCAAACCGGAATTTCCTGCTTACATGAAATTCTTTTTCCACACTCTTTTACTGTGCCTGTCAGCAAAAACAATCAGTTACAACGAAATACCTTTGAGTATTCAATACCTTGGTTATGCTAATTTAACCAAATCCAAATTTAACTTTTCATAGGTATTATTTTCTGATCTGGTTGCTAATTTTAACAACCTTATAAAGGGTAAAGCTTTTTTTGATGCACCCTAGGTTGTTGAGTTTCTGTTTGCAAAAACAAGTTTCTGAGTCTGATTTTAAACAAGGTGTCACCTGTGAAGTTGGCAGCCTCAAACATGAAACTTCTACTAGACTCTCAACTAAAAAACCTAAGGTGTTGAAAACTAAAGCAACAAAGACTAAGCAGATTTTGTCAACTTCTACAACCACTGCTCATTCCTCTGTTGCTGAGCCAACTGCTCCTGGTGACCGCAACACTACAACCAGTGTTGTGCAACCACCACCAGTTAAACACAAAAAGAAACCAACCAAATCCACCAAGCCCACCAAACACCCCAAAAAGGTGGCTCTGGAAGATGAGATCCTAGATGTCTTACCTGTGACATCACAAAAGTCACTTACAACCACTGCTGCTACTTCCTCATAGCAGATGGTTCAAGGATCTCCACCATCACAATCTCCTCTTGTTTCCTCACAAAAGGAACAAGTTGTAAGCACAGGGACACCACATTATGAGGCAGATGTTTCACTTGAGCATTTGTTCTCCAGCCCCTCTCCTAGGGCTATGTCTCTTTCTACTCCCGTTCCCACTACTCCAATTCCACCCACATTTATACCTTTGCTTGAGGAAATATAGAAAACTCAGTCACTCAATAGTCCCACTCACTCACCCATTAAAGAGAGTGAACCTCCACATTTGACTGAGTCTGAGACAACTCTATATGCTAGCCCACAGGCAATGGAGGAGGTTACACCCCAAGAGTTACTTGTAACTCTTGGTGGTAGATCAAGTGAAGCAACTACTACAACTGTTGCTACAACAGTGGCTTACTTGGACAGTGGTTACATAATTAAGACTTCCTTGATGGCAACAACTGCTGAGGCTAAATTTATATTCTCTGAGCCAGTTGGAAGTCCCCAGAACCAAGAACAAGGGGCATTTGGGTCTGATACTATGGAGTTTACTCAAGTAGAAGATCTAAATACAACTACCTCTGGTAGGAATTCAGATGATCGTATTAGATTAGGTGATGAATTAAGGTATAAAGAATTGACGGAGAGGATGTCTTCCATGGAATCATCCATAGATGACCTCAAAACCATGATGAAGCAAGTCCTCCAAAACTCCCAACCTCAACCATCTCCAACACAAAATGTTGAAGAGTTATGGAAGATTGTTCAACCAATCATCCTAGCTCAGAGAAACTTGGCAGATATTTAGCATGAAACTCATATGAAGTTGATCCACAGTATGGTCGAGGCTCGATATAAAGATACAAAAGCTGATATTAAAGCCATCGAAGACCATATGCTCAAAACTACTGGATCTGCCCCGGTGATCATTCTTCAAGATGACAATGAAGATGATGCCAAAAAGGGGGAGAAAGATTCAATGCTAAAGATGCAGCCTGACTCAAAAGTCAATCCTTAGGTGCAACAACAGCCAGCAACAACAACAACTGCTGAAGCATCTGAATCGACTTTGGGTAAAGAAATTGATGAATCATTAAACAAAGAAGCTGAAAGGATTGTAAATGACAAGTAAGAAAGACAGGACACACTCGAAGAAAAAGCTTTAAGACTCGTAAAAGAAGTAAAGGCTAAGCAAATGGAAAAGGAAGATGTTGGAATTTCAAGGCAAAGAAGGTCTGCTAGAAGAGTAGGACAAGAAACTCCCATCTATCCTACAACCACTGCTGCAACTACTACAAATGTATCCTCTGTCACTCTACCCACAACTGATGTTAGGGCAGATGTTGTGACAGCAGATGCTGGAACAACAACTGCTCCAACAGATGTTGTTCAAACCATGCCTTGATCACCTCCCAACCACAACTGAACCACTGCCCACACCATCCCGAATTCCCACACATCCACCTTCTCCCAAAATTAAATTCCAACGTAAAAGAAAAGCTTTTGTTATTGATGATGATGAAGACAACCAATTACCACTTCCCACCTAATCACAATCTGTATCACAACCATCCTCATCACCTCCACACTCTTAAACTCCATTTCCCCCACTTCCAACAATGCACCAACCCTCCTCGTTGGTCCCATTGGGTGCAATATACCCATTGGATATTTTATAAGTTAAAGTTCAGATTGAAGCTTTCTACAAAATAGATCCAAAAAAAGAGAATTTCCTTCCTTGCTGGAGTTTAGAAAGCCTACGAACGTGGATGAGTATCTTATGCTGAAGGCTAAACAGGCTTATTACGTTGCAAAAAATTTCAAAAGATAAAGATGACAGAGCTTTAGAACTCTCCTTGCAATACCAATGAGCAAAGTCAGAAGCATTAAAGAATTTGCTATGGAGCTGAGTAAGTCTATGTCTGAACAACCAACCACTTATGATCCAGAACTGATAGAAGATTATCTTGATCATGTCATAAAGCATAAGCCTTACAAAGCAATGAGGGCACAATTTAAAGTCTGGGTGGCTAATAAGCTTAAAGAAAAATTGAAAGAATTCATTCTATGGTCAAAGACTCTTCAAAGAAGCCTACTCCTCTAGTTTAGATAGAGGCCAAAATTGAAAGCCAAGACCATGCTCTGAAGATTAAGAGAATGAAAGCCGAGCTTGTTGATGTTTTATATGGAACAACAAGACAAATTGCTAGACGGTCAGAATCTAAAGTGGTAGATACCTACAGTAGGTTGGACGAATTAAGAAAAAAAGGATCCTTCTATTCCAAGAAAGCCACTATGAGCAAACAACCGCTGCTGTTAAACAGACCCTTGGTCCTAAAAGATTAACTTCAAGTACCAGCTTATCCACCATTGCCTTGAATCAAGCAAAGAGGCAAAAGCTGGTAGAAGAAGAAGATCAAAGGATACACGAGGAATTGAGAAAAAAAGGTAATAAAGAACCAAATTTTGTTTGGCTTAGAACCAAAAAAGGGAATTGAGAAGCTTAGAGCCTCAATATCCAAACTTGTACGCAGACCAACCTCACCACACTCATCAAAAATAATGCTACTCCTAAGAAAACCATCTGACTCAAAAATTCTAAATAGAAGTCTAACAAAGACAACCATGAATTGACATTGCTCAAGTCAGATGGTAGAGTTTAAAGGATAATGATGGAGAATGCATACGGTCTGGATGTAGCTGATCTCCGAGTTGCTGAATCTTGAGCTTGAAAGGGATGTAGACATGATTGCCCGGGACTTTGAACTTCAGTTCAAAGGCCAAATAAGGGAATCATTGATGAGAAATAAAGGCCAGTAATAAAGTTTAGTATTGTCATCATTTGTTCTGTAATGTTTAGCGTACAACAAGTAATCATAATAAAGTTCTTTTAATGTTTAGTTTTGGCATCATTACTGATCTATTTGATCACTTTCATCCTTATCAATCTAAGCTATCTTCCTTACATTTTGTACGAACAAATCAGTGATCTTATGCTGAGGGGGAGATTTTGAGTCATATGCAAGTAATCATAATTACGAAAGCATGACAATGAAAACAATCTCTCAACTGTTATGAAAGCTACTGACTCACTAACCACTGATGCAAACCAATGAAAATTGCCACTGACTCACTGATCAAAAACTGCTGATGCAAAACCACTGATTCAACCACTGACTCACTAACTACTGATTTTATAGTCAACTTTTCGTCCACCTGTCATGAATAGAGCCCTTTTCAATACCAAACCTTTCTCAGTTACTCTTCTGAGTACCAGGTTTGGCATAAAATAGATAATTGGAGAAACAATGTGTTTTATTAGCTGAAAATTAGATAACAAACCACACAAAATGACACAAAAAAAGATATAGAAAAGTAAAAAAAGTAAAAAATGCTAATCCAATTTCTCATCCAAATCTTCACTGCTATCAGCTCTTATTCTGGGTGTGACCGTGAGTGGGTTTTTGGCTTTGATGATATTTGGCCATTATCATCATGCGCATCCCACCCCCGTCATTTCAAATGGAGTCCAAAATAGACCGTCATCAGTCTCTTGGTCTTGAGGATTTGCCCATCTCATTCAGCAAAATCTTTTAGAACACACAGCTTACAGGTTTGCCATCTATTATTTTGATCTTTTTGTCATTTTAATTTGAACAAGGTGAGGTTTATCTTAATAAAATTTCATTGAATGAGATGGACAACATTGTTAAGATCACTTAATAATGACCTAAGAATGTTGTCCACCTTATTCAGTGAAACTTTACAGAGAACATTAGTGATGTTATAAGAAACGAGGTTTTCCATATGGTATTTAGTAAACTATGGCGTTTGCCTTTGGTGTAATCAATGGAAGGGACTGAGGTTGGTTATATAAGATGTTTTAGCGCGTAGTTTGGGCGGGGATCATCTATAGGTTATTGTTCATTCTGTAATAAAGATGGCACGTCCCATTATTAAGTTACTGTTTGTTCAACTTTATCTGTTAAATATGCAACTCGTAATGCTATCCACTGATCAGTAACCACTGATGCAAACCACTGATGACAAACCATTACTAACACACCAACAGTAGTTGTATAGCAAAACCACTGATGTAACCACTGACTAACTAACCACTGATGTTATACTCCGTAGTGGTTGTCAAGTAGTGGCTGTCTACCACCAACAATATTTGCCTAACATCTGATGTTATAACAGGAAGTTAATGGTTAAGTCTGATTTTTCTCATTCGATATTAAATAGTATTACAGAATTTTGAGTTTGAAAAATATCAAAATTACACGGTACAATAACACTTCCTAGGATATCTATTACTCTCGCCTTCTTCCAAGCAATTTCATTTTTTCTTTTAATTTGAAGATCAGCTAGTATACCACAATTCTTTTGATCCTGTTTAAGCAGCTGTGTGATAAACTCTTCTGCTATATCTTTGAACTCCGATGGAGGAGAATGGACAACTTCATCCAGCAGTGCAATGGTACTCCAGGTTTGCTTATAATAATTGTCACTAATCATAGCAACTTTTTGGTTGACTTCTTCATTTGTCCTCTATTCTTGGTGTGACCGTCTTGAAAATTCCATTTTAACAGCGTTAGTGTCTGCCCAGTGGTAGAAGGATTTGTTTGCTATTTAGAAATAGTGTGAGTGTTTTTGGATGGTTCGTTTTTGGACCAACAAACTTCTAAAAGTGAATTGTTAATGTGTTCAACTAAGCTAAGCATGAGCCTTTTATAGTGTTTGAAAATTTTGATATGTTAAATGAAGAGATTACTCCTAATGATGATAACCTGTTTTTGAAGGTTTAAAGTTTGTCCATTGGGATTCTAGATATTTAACTTACTTGTTTTCCATGAAAACTCATTTTTGAAAGGTTTTGCATTAAATGCACATGGTTTTTGAATATAAATGTACATGTTTATAGTATAGATGTACACGTTTTCCCTCTTAAATCATTAAAAAAAGACATGGTTTTTAAATATAAATTTTTATTTAATGCTTGCATTTAAATCAGACCTTTGGGCTGGTAGATATTTCACTATATAATACCCTTTCCAATTCAAATGTTTTTAATCATACACTGATTCACTCAGTGAAATAGAAGAGCAATTGTTATTGTTTTGCATCAGTTCTTATAAATACATTAAAATGACATCATGTACTTTTGCACAATCTGACAAATTAAAGCAGCGACTTATTAAACAAATCGAAGACCAGGTTTATGCTGATAGGTCTACCCTTCAAGAGCTGAAGAGGTGTTTTAACGGACTGCAACTTGGTCTGCTGACGAGAGACCAGGCTTCGAGAGACCTGAGGGCAATGTCGACGACTTCCGTTCGTGACCTCTGTGTTGCGAGAAATATAGAGTGCGGAGATAGATATCTAGAGTTCATGACATAGATAAAGGACATGCATTGAGAGGTTCAGTGCTTGATGGAGTTGAAGTTAAAGTTTCTTGAATATTGCTATTAGAGTTTAAATGTCTGAGTAGTTTTCTTTTCCATATGTAATTGTTAGTATTTTAATACTTATTTTTATGAGTTTAAAGATTTGTTGTTTCAAAACCACAGTAGTTGTTTAGCAAAACCACAAACTCACTAACCACTGACTCAGTAGTGGTTGTCCAGCAGTGGTTGGCTACCACCAAATGTATTTGCCTAACATATGATGTTATTACTCCATCATAGGTTAGCAACATCATCAGTGTTTATCTAACATCTGATGTTATTACTCTATCAGAGGTTTGGCAAGGATTCTATCAGATGCTGGCTTATCAGTAGTTGACTTTATTTGATCATCTATTATGACTATCGTTTATTTAATTTGCAAGGCATTTTACACTTTATCAGTTTACAATGAATAATGGACAACCAAAGCATCTTAGTCATGTTAGTGGCTCTTAAACTCGCTAAATGTTAGTGGTTTGCCGCATGATAATCTTCATTTAAAAATTGGATGCCCACTAATATTGTTACGGAATATCGATCCATCACATGGCCTATGTAATGGCACGCAATGGAGTAATAACATTGTTATGCTCACTTAATAATGACCTAAGAATGTTGTCCACCTTAGTAGTGGTTGTCCAGTAGTGGTTGGCTACCACCAACAGTGTTCGCCTAACATCTAATGTTATTACTTCATCAGAGGTTTGCAACATCATTAGTGTTTGTCTAACATTATCAGTGTTTGCCTAACATCTGATGTTATCCCTTCCAAACTACCACTGATGCAAACCACTGATGATGTTAGACAAAGCTAACACACCAACAGTAGTTGTATAGCCTAACCACTGATGTTATACTCAGAAGTGGTTTTTCCAGCAGTGGTTGGCTACCACCAACAGTGTTTGCCTAACATCCGATGTTACTACTCCATCAGTGTTTGCAACATCATTAGTGTTTGCCTAGCATCTGATGTTATTCTCTTGCACCTTGTTTTATACATTTCAATAGTTGTTTGGAGTTAATAATAATACGTGATGAAAGGAATTTTATTATAGTTTTGGTGTTTGGCGTTTGGCGTTTGTGGCATTTTGACATTTTATAAGCAATTAGAGAAATAATATATTTTATTAGCTGGAAAGTAGATAACAAACCACACAAAATGACACCAAAAAAGATAAAGAAAAGAAAAAAATAAAAAAAGCTAATCCAATTTCTTATCCAAATCTTGACTGCCATCAGTCTTTTATTCTTGAAGTTTTTGTCGCCTGAACCTTTGAATTCCTTAGATAGGTGGCGATTTCCCTACACAGCTGAAATGCCATGCTCTAGGCGAAGCTGGTCGATCAACAAAAAATATGACGTTTTAGTTTTTGGTGCCATATTTTGATGTTGATTTATGAAGTGGTTTTGTGGAGGGTGGAGACATAGATCGATGCCGTTTTTGTGGACGTTATTCTTCTGGGTGTGAGTGTGTGTGGGTTTTTCGCTTTGATGATATTTGGCCCATCATTTATGCTCATCCCACTCTCCATCATTTCAAATGGAGTCTTAAATTGCGTTTACACTAGGATATGTCTCTCCTTCTCATCTAAGCCTTCCTCAAGAATAAAGCATACAAAATGACATATCACAATCATCTTTTTGTTCGCCATGGGGATTTGTCCATCTCATTAAGCAAAATCTTTTACAACACACAGCCTACATGTTTGCCATCTGTTATTTTGGACCTTTTGGCGCTTTAAATTGAACAAGGTGAGGTTTATCTCAATAAAATTCAGCTGAACGAGATGGACAACATAGTTATGCTCACTTAATAATGACCTAAGAATGTTGTCCAACTCATTTAGTGAAACTTTACGGAGAACAAAAGTGATGTTATAAGAAACGAGGTTTATCATTAGGTATTTGGTAAACTATGGTGTTTGCTTTTGGTGTAATCAATGGAAGGGCCTGAGGTTGTTTATATAAGATGTTTTTGGCGCGTAGTTTGGGCGGGAATTATCTATAAGTTACTGTTCGTTCAATAATAAAGATGGCACGTCCCATCATTAAGTTATTGTTTGTTCAGCTTTATCTGTTAAATCTGCAACTTGTAATCCTATCCACGATCAGAAATCACTGATGCAAACCACTAATGACAAACCACTACTAACACATCAACAGTAGTTGTATAGCAAAACCACTGATGTTATATGTAGCAGTGGTTGGCTACCATCAACAGTGTTTGCTTAACATCTGATGTTATTACTCCATCAGAGGTTATCAATATCATCAGTGTTTGTCTAACATCATCAATGTTTGCCTAACATCTGATGTTATTCCTTCCAAACTACCATTGATCAGAAACCACTGATGACAAGTGCCAACATATCACGAATAAGAAAGCTAAGTTAAGTACTATACAATATATCACGAGACAACTGATAAATTGACGGTAAACGAGTATCCTATTGTAAATCGCCACTCCCGCCGCATCGTGCGGGTAAATGACTAATATTATATATATATATATACACATATATATACTAGTCATTTACCCGCTATATATATATATATATTTCATGTTTTAATTTTTTCTTCTTTTTAACATGATTCTATATATTTATAAGTAAATTAAATTTAAACTCTAATATATGAAAAAGAAATTACCACCACAGTGAACATAGCCATAGTTGATATTGCTAGGGTCAGACCTATAGTACAAGTAACCAGGTTTGGGCTTAGGGCCTCTAAAAAATAGGGACTCTAATTAAAGGAAAACTCATATGGTAACTAGTAATATTAGTGCAAATTTATTGTTTTAGATTTGTTTAATTTCTTAAATAAGCAAATCACTCTGTGTTATAGTTTTGTTAGATTTTTGTTAGGTTCTAAACATGGATAAAGAAGTATCGTTTATAATAATTAAAAAAGAAAAAAAAGCCTCAAAATTTCATTTTTCCTTAGCCATCAAAAAGTGTTAGAATGCCGCTGGATATTATTCTGGATAGTGTTCTTGCTCGATCTTAGTGAGGTCTTTACTTGGTTGATGAACTTCATATTGCATGAAAATGCCATAATAATAATTAAATTTAAGGGAGATTATGACTACGTATATATGTACTAAGCTTGGGAAAAAACTGGGAGGGCCATTTAACGAGTTAAACTGGTTCAGGTAAACGGATACTTAAAATATATCAATTTGGTGTGGGTTAAAACATCAATATCTATATCTATGGGTGAAGTTAGTTTATAAGGGCGTTTTTTTTTTTCTAAAAAGTGTTAAAAATTTATATTAACATTGTGTTTTAAGTTTTAAGAATAATGTTATAGATTCTTTTTGCATTATATTATATAGAACAATGCAAACACAAAAATTTGAAACACAATCAAAGATATTTTATGGATTAAATTTAAAATACACTAATTAATTTTCTTCAAATGGTATATATCAGATTTCATGCCTTGTGTTTTAAATTATCATGTTTCGTGTTTTTGTATATAATTTCACGCTAAAAGAATCTAAACCATCATACCTAAAACTTAAAAACAATACCTACATAGAATTCTCACACTTTGTTGAAAAAATGTTATTTGTTGACACACTCTTACCTTCTCTATCTATATCTACTTGCACTATATTACAAATCAAAGAATTAGGGGACACTTCACGATAGGGTTGGGCACTTGAGACTTGGTACTAGCATCGAATTTCCCATACCGAAAATTTTTCAGTACCGATTAAGTATCCATTTTTTGGCATTTTTGGTACTGGTATTTTACCGAATTTTACATACAAATCCCTGTACCGTATCGTACAAACATTTTCAGTACTGGTGGTTCCCCTATTTGGCAATTTTTATACCAGTATTTTCGGTAATGGTACCAAGCTTATCCCTACTTGACAATCAATATTTTTAGTACCGGTGGGACCCCTATTTGACAATTTTTAATATCGATATTTTTGATAATGGTACCAAGCTCTTCTTACTTGACAATCCATGAGCCTCTCAGCTACATTTTTTCATGCCTAAAATTTTATCATAAAATGTAACTGTTTAATTTTATTTTAAAGTTAAGTTAACATTTTAAATTTAAAGATTGCATCATATATATTATCTTTAAACTTTGTAACTTCGTTTCTAAAAGTCAGACTTCGAAAAGTACAAATTTTCTTAAGTTTATGATTTGATAAAATATCAAAAAAATCAACCATTGATTATTTAATATTTACCACAACTCAGTTTATATGTTATAAGTGTGAGAATTTTAAAAAGTATTCATTCAGTTTATTGTAAAACTCGGAATTTGAAAAGTACATTTTTAAGTTTATGATTTGACAAAATATCAACCTTCGGTTATTAAATATTTACCATAAGTTAGTTTGTATGTCATAAGTATGTGAATTTTAAAAAACTATTCACTAAGTTTATATATTATAAATATGAGAAAATATGTACCATAACTTAGTTTGTATATCATAAGTATGTGAGTTTTAAAAACTATTCACTTATTGTAAAAGTATTCATTCAGTTTATTGTAAAAGTCAAGACTTTGAAAAGTACATTTTTAAGTTTATGATTTGACAAAATATCAACCTTCGGTTATTTAATATTTACCATAACTTAGTTTGTATGTCATAAGTATGTGAATTTTAAAAAAACTATTCACGTAGTTTATATATTATAAGTATGAGAAAATTATTTACCATAACTTAGTTTGTATGTCATAAGTATGTGACTTTTAAAAACTATTCACTTAGTTTATATATATTAAGTACGAGAATATGAGAATGAGAATGAGAATCTGGTCTTAATCAATTACTCCATCTTTAATTGTCGTTATACTCTTACTAAGATAATACGCAGAATTGTAAGTGTTTTGTACCTTTTATGTATTTTTATTTTATTACCTTTTTTGTATTTTGGTTTATTTATTAAGTCAAAACATTTTCCGTTCATCCAATCTACAAATGTCTTAAAAAATTCTTATATTTTGATAAATATAGCTATAATATGCTAAAGTAGTTTAACTAAATTATACTTAAACTAGACAATAGGTAATACTCTAGACTCTCTAAAAGACTAAACTTCTCCTTTAGTAAGGCTAAAGTAAGTTCGGATATCGAACCTGTTAAAATATATTAAAATAAAATAGTTAGGTATATTACATAATATATATATATATACACACATATACACACATGTACATGTACATAATATACACTAATATTCATTTTTATTGTTATTGTGTTACATGAGCTGCTTGTACGTTACTGGGCATGTTATTGGGCTTACAAGGACAATAAAGACATGTTATAGGGCTTAGAAGGACACAAATACTACAAGGTTGGATTGTTGCAGTTGGGCTTGTCTTCCTGGCTTCTTCCGGATACATCCTGAATATAAAAGACTTCATCATAGCTCACTTCTCTATTATTGGTAAAAAAGTTGTTGTACAGTTCTCTCTGTTCTCTCTTAGGGCTTGCTCTATTTTGATATGATTTCTTTGTTGTTCTACCAAGATCTTGTCTTAAGATCTTGTTTGTGAGTTAGATCGTGTTTAGAAGAGTGATGCATATCATCTTGTTGATGATCTCCTTATAAGAAGAGTGCGAGAGTTGTATAGTTTGTTATTGTTCCAGTTGTTAGTATTTTTTTCTAGTAATAAAGATTTTGTTCTTTAGATCCATTTATTTTTGACATGGTATTAGAGCCAAGTTGCTCCTAGGGTTATTGCTTCGACAGATTTTACTCGATTTTTCGAGTTAGGTTTTCTGATATTTGGGGGTTTTCACTTGGTGTGTTCTTGTGGTTGGATTGTGCTTGATCTGGTATGTCTTTGGTTCGTTCAGGTTGATATAACTTGATCTTGGTGATCTGGGTAGATATTTTGTTTGCCGACACCATATCTGAGGTTTATTGTCAAGCTAACGGGACGGAGGTGTTGTGCTGGAATATTTGGATTACAGAAAGGAAGCAGCTGTTCTGATATATGGTTCAACCCAAGAAGGTTGAAAAATTCTTGATCAGGACTAGAGAAACCCATGTTGGGGTTTGCGATCTTGGTGAGATCTTTCCTTGATTTAGTTTTTTGTTATTTCTTTTCTTTACATTAGGCATTGCTGTTGCCGGACTAGTCGAGCCGGTTATTGTTGGGACACAGTGAGGGTTCACTCTATTACATAATGTGACATAATTTTGTGCAATCTGTGTTGTTTGTATAATTTTGTGTATCATGTTTCTTTTGTGGAATATTGTGATCTTTGTTGATATAATTTTGTGTGTCTTGGTTATATTTGGTCTAGGTCACAGTATTTGTGCAAAGGCTTGGGTAAGCACCTTTAGAGTGATGAACTTACCATCTGGTCCTTGGCACATTTTTACTATTTAGGTTCTTGGTGTGATTACTGTGTTGCTTGGTTGCTTAGTGATTCTTACTATTTTAATGTGGCTGATTTTATCAATGTGTTTGGTAACCTTGATTAGTAAACCTGAACCTGATAATCCATTGTATTGACATGCAAGTGATTCCGCAAATCTGAATATTATAAGTATTAAACTAAAAGGGACCGAAAATTATACGGTTTGGGCTAATGTTATGACACTTGCATTAAGGGTTAAAAATAAGTTTGGGTTTATTGACGAGTCTATAGTTAAACTAGAAACTAATGATATACTTGCTACCCAGTGGGATGGATATAATTCAATTGTTTTGACTTGGATCTTTAATTCAGTTTTAGAGATCTATATCTTGGTCATGTTTACTCTAAAACTGCATATGAGGTTTGGAAAGAATTAAAAGAAACCTATGACAAGGTTGATAGGTCTGTTGTTTCTATTTACATCAAAAAATTAATTGTTTTTTTTTTCAAATGGTTTGTCTATGGCTGAGTATTATCATAAATTGAACATCATGTAGAAACAGTTAGATCAAATTTTACAAATACCTGTTTGTACATGTAATGCTTCTAAACAATATAATGATTTTCGTTACTTAATCAAGTTAATGTAGTTTTTAATGGGTCTTGACAATGTTTATTAGTCTGTTCGAACTAATTTGTTGAATTAAGATCCTTTACCTACTGTGAAGGAGGTTTTTTCTATTATATCCAGGGAGGAATCTCAAAGAAATTCAAACGTTGGTATGTCAAAAGAACAAAACATTGGTTATTTTGCTAAGGCTAACACTTTAATTGATAATAGGAAGAAATTTAGTAAGAATTTGAATCAAAAATTGAAATGTTCACAATGTAATATAAATGGACGTAGCATTGACAACTGTTTTGAAATTATTAGGTACCCTCCCTGGATGAAACAGATTGTTAGTAACAATGTGATTAGTGATTCATCTGAAGTTGATAAAAATACTGTCTCTCGTTTAATTGCTGATGAGGTGTTAAACTTATTGAGTTTATTGAATCAAAAGTCTGGAGAAGGTTCTGTTAGCTATAATATGTTAGGTAAGTGGTCTAGCTTGTATGGTTATGCAAGTACGGTTAAATCTGGATATTGCTTTGCTAGCTTTAAAGATTCTTTAAGATATATGAGTTGGATTTGTGATTCTGGTGCTAATCAACACATGGTAATGAGTGGTAAGTGGCTGATTAATCACTTAGATATTTATGAATATAATGTTAAAGTTAACCATCCAAATGGAACTAGTGCTTTGGTTACCAAAATAGGGGATATCAAATTAAGTGATAGGATAACTCTTTATGATGCGTTTAAACTTATTTCTGTGTATAAACTTGCAAAAGCTAGTAAAATGTTAGTTTTATTTGATGAAAGTGCATGTTATCTTCTGGATTCGTTAATAAAGAAAATCTTGGTGACTGGTAGTCAACATGATGGTTTGTATTTTTGTGGTAAGCCTTCTGTGTATACTTGTTTTTGTTGTAATAGTGTTGATTTAACTAGTTTGTGGCATGCCAGACTTGGACATCCATCTGAAATTGTTTTAAAAGTTTTAAAACATGATTTGAAATTAAAACAGATGAATACAAGTACACCTTGTGAAACTTGTCATAAGTCTAAACAACATATAGATCCTTTTCCATTATGTGATCATAAAACAAAAAAAATTGGGGGAAATTGTTCATATGGATGTCTGGGGGCCTTATAGGGTTAAAAGCAGAGAAGGTTATAGGTATTTTCTTACGAATGTTGATGATTATACTAGGTCTTCTTGGGTCTATTTATTAAGATACAAAGATGAAGTGATGGAAATTGTTAAACAGTTTTTTAAGTTAATTAAAATACAAGTCTAATGGCGAAATAGAAAGGTATAAGACAAGGTTAGTTGCCAAAGGGTATAGTCAGCGAGAAGGGATAGACTTTGATAAGATCTTCTCTCCTGTTGTAAAGATGATTACTGTTAGGTGTGTCTTAGCACTTGTTGTTAATAAGAATTGGCCTGTATATCAACTTGATGTTAATAATGCGCTTTTATATGGTGATTTAGTTGAGGATGTATATATGAAATTACCTGAAGGTTATTTTTCGGAAAACAATACAAGAGTTTGTAAGTTGAATAATTCTTTGTATGGATTAAAACAAGCGCCTAGAATGTGAAATGAAAATAATGTTAAGTATTTTGTTTGAGTCAGGTTTTACTCAAAGTAAATGTGATCATTCTTTGTTTGTTAAAAATTCTGGGTCTGTGATGGTTGTGCTACTTGTTTATGTTGATCACATAGTTTTAACTGGAAATAATGAGAAAGAAATATTACATGTTAAACAGTTTGTTTAGTACAAGTTATTAAATAACGATTTAGGCATCCTTTAATATTTTTTAGGCATTGAGGTACTTAAAGTTAATGATGCGCTTTGTTTATCTAAAAGAAAGTATTGTCTAGCGTTATTTGCTGATATGGGATGACCGGGTGCAAACATGTTAGTTTTCCCATTGAACCAAATCATGTTGTAACAACCTTATGTGAAAAAGAAAGTGAGAACTTGATAAATATTAATGGTTATCAAAGGTTAGTGCGAAAATTAATATATTTGTCTCATACACGACCTGATATAGCATATTCTATTCATGTTTTGAGTCAGTTTACGCATAAACCAATTAAGGCTCATTTTCTTTTAGCTATGAGGGTGTTAAGATATCTTAAGGGTTCTCCTGAAAAGGGAATTCGTCTTAAGAAAAGTTCTGGTTTTGAGATAACTGCATTTGCGAACTCAGACTAGGCTAAATTTTGGTTACTAGAAAGTCTGTGACCGGTTATTGTGTATTTTTAGGACAGACATTAATAACTTGGAAAAGTAAAAAAGAAGTTCACAATATCTTGTTCTATAGTAGAAGCTGAGTATCGAGTGAGGTGTATTACGACATGTGAAATACTATGGCTTATTAACCTGCTTGGGGAGTTAAATGTGTCTGTAAGTTTGCCCACAAATTTATATTGTGATAATACAACAACAATTTCTATTTTTAGTTGGACCTCTTCTTTTCGAGAGAAAATATTCAAAATGGTAGTTTTAAAACTATTGGTGTTAAAACAGATAATCAAGTTGCTGACATATTTACTAAAGGTATGTCTATTACTCAACAAAATTTGGTTTGTAAGTGGCTTAATATGTTTGATGTTTTTCAACAATAAAAGTGTGTGTAGGGGGTTGTTAAAATATATTAAAATATAATATCTAGGCATATTACAGAAAGAATGAATATATATATATATATATATAGATATAGAATATACAATAATGTTCACTTTTATTTTTATTATTATTATTATTATTATTATTATTATTATTGTCTTACATGAGCTGCATGTACCGGTTTACAAGGACAACAAAGACTTGTTATTGGGCTTACGAGGAAAGAAAGACTGTAATGTTGGAGTGTTGCAGTTGGGCTTGTCTTCCTAGCTTCTTCCAGCTACCTCCTAAATATAAAAGACTTCATCATATCTCATTTCTGAATTATTGGTAAAAATGTTGTTGTATAGTTCTCTCTGTTGTCTCTTAGGGTTTGCTCTAGTTTGATCTGATTTCTTTGTTGTTCTACCAAGATCATGTGTTAAGATCTTGTTTGTGAGTTAGATCGATTGTTAAGACGAGTGATGCAGATCATCGCGTTGATGATCTGCTTGTAAGAAGAGTGCGAGAGTTATACATTTTGTTATTGTTCCAGTTGTTAGTATTCTTTGTAATAATAAAGAGTTTGTTCTTTAGATCCATGTATTTTGACAAAACCCACGAGACTCCTATTGAAACGTGAACTAGACTCGATTTACTTATCTACACTACAGATCTTATTGTTTTATGTTTTTTTTTTGGGGGGGGGGGGTAATAATCCTTAAGCAGTTCACTAAAAGATTAACTAACACTGACTTAGAAACTAACTATGACCGAATATGAGATTAGATGATGGTAAAAGTGCTACCTAGGTCAGAATCCTATACATGAATGACAAGTTTTCTATCGTTAATGAAACTATTGTGGAACCAGGATCTGAATGTACTAAACTCAAAGGATGATCGAAAGAACATCGACCCTTCTCAAGGTGTCACCTGAAAGATACCTAAAAGTTGTTAACTACACCGGCATTCTGGATTCTTTCACGGGCTTTCCAACTCCAATAATGAGGTACCCGTAAGACAATCTACCTCATAGTGCGAAAGTCTAAATACACTAAAAATGCAAGGGGTAACTATCTGAGTCCTGATCAGACTCGATAGGAAAGGAATGACAGGAAAACTAGGGAAATCTTCTCACAAAGGCTTTATACCTAAAACCTAACAACCAAGACAAACCGAGAATCTCTCATCTCACGGCTATTAAGATTGGTTGAATACTTAGACCTACTGAAATCACAATTCTCATTCCTATGGGTTACTATGTCTAACAAACCACTTAACAATTGAAAACACACAGTAAACAATCTAGCATGCACCTATAACTAAAAGACATTCAACAAAGCACAATGGAGATAATAATCATGCAAAGAATAAAGATAAATATGTGTGTACATAAGATCAAGAAAAACCAAAGTTCTTTACTTCAAAATTCAACCATAATATAAGTTCCAAGAATCGAAAAACTATTAGTCAAACAGGTATTCATCATTAAGCTAGGTAGATACAAAGCATTTAGCCAAGTATCATCTTTAAATTGAAAGAAAAAGTCATAACAAGTTCACAAGACATGGCAGAAACAAAGTAAAACGAAGGAGATGTGAAACCCAATGATTAACACCCGAGAGTCTTGATCCCATAGCTTAAAACTTCGAATCCTATGTTTCTTGATCCTTAAAATCGCCCTTGGTATGTCCTAGTTGTCTAGGTAACTTCTATTCGTATGAGGGTTAATTGGGAGCTTAAATACGGTTAAGAATAAGTTTTTCGAGCTGATCTAGCACTCGCTCACATCGCGCAACACGTATATGGGTTTTTCATCGCGCGACACAACGCGCATCAGTTTTTTTGAAAACTGTTGTTCATAACTTCTTAGTTTCAGCTCTGTTTTCTTCACCGTATTCGCTTATATCTTCATGATTCAATTCTTTATCATCTCATCTTCTTAAATATTCATTTCTATTCCATGAAAATACCTCATTAAGCGCAAACATTATCCTGTGTGCTCCTTTCTTTAACGTGTTAGCTCGTTTTTGCTCCATCTACACACGACCACCTATAAAGCCACGTACAACTAAGTACAAGCCAAAGAAACATTCAAAACGAATACAAATTAACTAAAATAATGTACAAAATACAAAGGAAAAAATGTGTATTTCATACCAAATCAAATATCCCCACACTTAACCTTTTTTTGTCCCCGAAAAAGAATTCTACAATGGAATCACAGTTAGGTTTAAATCTGGTTTCAAAATTTAGGTTACTTAACTTTAAAATCTAATAACGTGTTAAACGTCATTGTAGGTATACGTGTCCACTTAAACCCAAACACCGGTTTCAAGGCCCCTTATCATGTTTAGTTAATTTCGATGGGTCAGTCAACCTAGCTTCTTACACTACGGAAGCCACAATTCATCCTAATACCGCCTCAAGCTTATGAACGAAAGGAAGAATCATTGGACTCTTCCTAACCGTCTTATGTAAAAACTAAAAGAAATTTAACATCAATTTTTTTCCTATTTTTTAGATGGAATTACAATGACCACTAGGCATATTTATACCTAACTCAAAGGTTGTTTCAACTAGGGTCACCATCCCCAAGAGCGACAACATGAGCTTTGACATTTTCTTCAATTTCTCTAACTTAACATAGAGGGAGTTACGATCAGAGTCACCAACCCTTATAACAACATTTCTTATACTATTTTTGGCAGTTTCGGTTTTCCCATTTCTCCTAGATGAGAACCCACACAGTATCCTAACATTAATTAAGTGTATTAGCTCAAAGTAAACCTATCTATCGGTTGGGTCTGCTCAAAAATCCCAAGTTAGACACGTTTTCAATCATTTACTCTTCTAATACATATAATATTTGAAAACCAAACATCTGACTTTACCTATCATTTTCTATTTATTTATTTATTTATGCAAACTTCAAAATCAGCGACATTTTCTCATTTTTGATCTATCTACGAGCTTGGCCTACCCACAAATCCCAACTCAGACACGTTTTTGATCATTTACCCTTCTAATACATATAATATTTGAAAACCAAACACCTGACTTTACCTATCATCTTTTATATTTTTGTTTATGCAAACTTCAAAATTAGGACAATTTCTCAATTTTGTTTTGAATTTTTGTTTTGTATATTTAAAATTTTTTTTGACTCAAAACTAACCTACAAAACTTAGTTTCCCATCCGCACACTTCAACCACACATTGTCCTTAATGTGGATTGAAAACCAACTATAAATAAATAAGAAATAAACCCTAAAATGATGTTGGATTTAGTGGACCCCACAAAAGAACAGATGATTGAAAGCCAAATAGTCTACAACCTCTGATCACAAATAACAATGCTTTGAAGATCTGCTCCTTCTAAAGTCAAAGACTCAACATCTGCTACTCTAAAGTCTGCCAAGGCCAAGGTCTCTTTACAAGATCCTGTTTTATCTTCTTTCATTATATCCATCTCAACTGTCATAACAATTAAACTTATATCCTAACAATTGGTATTAGACTTGGTCAATCAAATTTGATCTAAACAATTAATTTGATATAAACAGATTAGCTCCTACTATTGATATCGTTTGTTAGTTGAATTGAAAACAGAGTAAAAGTTTATTTACGTTCAAAATTATTCTAAACAAAAACATGTTTGTAAACAATAAATAATGTCTAAAAAATCACAAGATCCACACAACACTTGTACTCTGTACAAACCTCCGATGCTTGTCAGATCGGAATACAATATCTAGCGACATTGGATGGGTCACATACTTGCTCAACGGAACAAAGGTTGTTGGAAATCAGTTATCTTCAGACCACATGTTCCGATGGTGCCGAGTGCTGAAGACCCCAAGGTTCAAGTACCAAAGAAGCTGGAAAACTACACCGAGCAAGATTTTCAGAAAATTGAGCTCGATGCCAAGGCATTTAGTATTCTTGCTACAGTTCTACTGAATGATATCTCTGCTGGCTTATTGCATTGCAACAGTGCTAAGGGGTTGGTGGTACAGAGGAAGTTATAAAAACAACCGAGAAGTTCTAAACCAACAGTATGCAACATTTTGTCATGTTAAAGGAGAATCATTAACTCAACAATTCGAGAGGTTTAGTTGTCTAATAAGTGAACTGAAACTGGTTAATGTTAATTTTCCTAATTCAACCTTGAATAGTCGATGTCTTAGATCTTTACTAGCTAAATGGGACACCATTGCTTTTGTAACAAGAAACTATGTTGGTTTCAAAGAGATGAGTTTGACTCAGCTTCATGGTAGGCTCCTAACTTATGAGAGAGAGCTTCACCAGTAAAAGAAGATTCAAGAGTTAGGAAAAGTTGCTGGTGACTATGCTTTTGGTAGTACAACACTTTTCGGTCAAGAGGAAACCTCTGGTGGAAGTAAGGATCAGTGTTATGATCATTTTCTTGACATAACTTTTGGTGGAGGATTTAACTCTGACGCTTACTCATCCAATTATGCTTTTGCAGTAAAGGGGAAAACCTAGTTTCTGACAACTAATCTTTTAAGTTAAATGATCTTCAACACTTTGACCCCACTGATTTGGAAGAAATGGACATCTTGCACCAACTTGCTTTGCTAAGTGTTAGGACTAGCAAATTTTACAAAAGAACTCACATAAAATTTCTAGGGCTGCATGGGGGGTTGAAATTTGGGTTAGATAAATCTAAAATCAAGTGTTACAAGTGTAATAGGTTAGGTCCTTTTGCTAGAGAGTGTAGGAGCCAAACTAGTGGTCCTATTGTCAAACATCCAAGTCCTCGACCTCAAAACACTGTCTATTATACCCAATATACCCCTACTCCTGTAGGTCCACCTACGGATGGTGTTAAACCAGTTCCTTGTTCAAATGACATACACACAAGTGCGGAATCCAAGTGTGCATGCAACCAAAGCAAAGTAAAGAACACGGGGTAACCAAAGATTCACTATCTTGATTAATGATTGAGAACAAGTACAAACATATACACACAATGCTCGTATGACTCAAACAAACTTGCTGTGTTCTTGTGTCTTCGTCTTCACCAGAAATGCTAACTTAGATATCCCACACAAAGGATCAGTTTGCTAGCTCGTTTTATTAACTTCTGGACAAAAGGGCTCTTCAGGTAACCCTCATTGAGAGGTGCATGCCTGCTTATATAGTGTCCGTCTCAGATTCGTACGAAACACAAATCCAGACATATGGAACACACTATTTCATACGAGTCACAACTCCAGGAATTTGGTACGAGTCACTGTTTCGTACGAAATGCTTGTGTTTTGTATGAAATCTCTTGATTCGTATGAAACCTGTGTTTCGTACGAAATCTATGACTCGCACAGAATTCTCATTCTTGGAGAACGTGTGTAGACTTGACGTTTACAAGACTTATCAGTATGCACATATGCAACTGATTAACACAGACAAGCTAAGTTGTCATACTAGATCAGGACAGAAGGATATCTCAATCTATTCGACACGACCAAACCTATACAGACACTTGAGCAAAGACCGTACAATTACAACTGTAACTAAGAATAAGCGACAGACACAAAACTGTATCAACAGCTCCACACATGCAAAGTACAGCTCACTTTGTACACCATACAACCACTGTTCCAGTATCGTATGTCCAAACCACTATTCATCAGATACAATATGTTCAAACCCAGTCCCACAGGTTCAAGTGCAACCAGCACCACAAGTTGCACAAGCCGCTGCTCAGGTAGAAGACAGTCAACAGAGTTTTTTGACACAATGTTTTGTTGATTGGAGCAGCTTACCTGATGAACTTACAGATGAAAATTTTGCCCTAGTTACCAATTTTGAGAAGAAACATGATGATTTTTGTTTTATGGCTCTAGAGACGATATTGGAAGGGGTAGAGTCTGAGGAAGTGGTGTCCAATTCTGATGAGGTTTGTAATAATGTTGAAACAGATGTTTTAGAAGAAAATATTGGTGAAGAAATGATGAATCCTCTGTCAGACCCATGGGAGTCTAGTGTTTGTGAAGGACAGTATGATTGTGCCATGATGGTTGCAGCCAAGGTATCACCTCAAGTCCTTAAAGACTTATGTTCTGACAAATGTGTCATTGCTTTTGCAAACATTAAAGAGGTGAATGAAAACCTTAGGAACAAGATCTTTGATGATGAAATTCAGTTTGAAAAACTTGTTAAAAAGTTAAAATCAAAACGGTTTGAAAATGAAAGAGAAATCAACAGTCTCAAACATGAATCAAGCATAACCAATGATCAACTCCAAACCATGATAGAAATATATTATAGTTGTAAAAGGAGCTTAAATCTACCCAGATCACATGTGAAAAATGGGTAGAGTCCTACAAAGGTTATGAGTTGATGTTAGAAAAAACACATCAAAAGCAATGTAAAATTTGGCATAGGTTTTCGCAAAAATGACCATTTTTTCAAAACATTGTTGAAAATGATTCTTGTTTGGTTGAAACATTCATACCAATATGGATGGTCAAGAAATTAAAGTCACAGAACCAAATGGAAAGGAAATTGTTTTGGAAAGACCTTAAGGGTCCTCAACTTTTGAGGAAACTGAAAAAAAATACCAATTTAAATCAACATGGTCAGATGAATGTGACATTCTTGAGAACTTTAAGCCAATGGATTTCTCAACTATTGAGGGTGTAAAGGCACTTGAAGTGAAAATCATTCCCTCAAAAGACCTTCCAGCAGATGCTACAACATCTGTTGACAAAAAGATTGAAAAAGGGAAGAAGAAAGAGAAGATATCAAATTTGTTACGTGCACTTTAATGAAAAGAAAAACCAAGTTACTAAAAACTGTTTTCACTTCAAAGTATATGACATAAACAAGACCAGTGTGATTGTTGATGCATCTCATTGCACTATATTTGGCAAGAAAAATCGCAAAACTCAAGAGTGTGTTTATCTCAAAAATTTTTATGTTAGAAAAAATGAGCATAAATCAAAAACGCTTGAGAGTCCACGGGCTAGTACTGAAAAGGAAAGTCCAAACAAGCCTTCATCTCTGTCTAAACATCTGTTACCATACAACTTAATGCAACCTTTGCTCCCAGAGAGGTTTAGGTAACAGATGCACCACCAGCAAACAAATTTCCAAGAGGATATGACCAACAGCCATATCAAAGAGTACCACATGGTTATAAGGTCTACAAAAGACCTTTAAAGCCAAAAGTAAACAAGCATCCTCATGGTTACAACCACTTGACAGGAAATGGTCCACAACAGATGTTTTAAAATCTGTTCAAAACTCTGACCATTCCCTTAGACTTGAGGCTGGAATGTCTGTGCCCCCGTCCAAAGCCATTTTGGCTTTGGACACTCACCAAAACAAATCTATTACTGATGTGCAGGGAGCTTCTACCTACTTTGATAGTTTATGGTGAGTAGATAGTGGAGGCTCCAGGCACATGACAGGATGTAGAGCTCTTCTCAAAGATTCTCTAGAATATGGAGGGGATGATATATCCTTTGGTAACAACTCAAAAGGAAAAGTGTTTGGGTTAGGGACAGTCCAAGCAGGGAAACTCAAGTTTGAACATGTCAATCTTATGGACAATCTAAAATTTAACCTTGTTAGTGTATCTCAAATGAGTGACAAAGGCTATGGGTCATTCTTCACTAAGAAAACTTGTAAGATTGTTAGGCCATATGTGGTGAAAAAGATTGAAGAAGTCATAGCTGGGAGCAAAACACAGCTTGTTGCTCATAGGAGTGGCAATGGGTATGTGGTAGATATGTTGAAAGATAATCCAATGTCTAATGCTTGTTTGTCCTCAGCAGCCTCTAACAAAGAGAGAGATTTATGGTGCAGAAGACTTGGTCACACAAATCTCAAAACTATCACCACACTCTCAAAACAAGGTATGGTAAGAGGCCTTCCACCAAAACAATTCACATATGATGAACATTGTGTATCCTATCTAAAAGGTAAACAATGTAAAAGTTCATTCAAATCCATTGATGAGTCCAAAGCTAGTCAGTGTTTATAATTGTTACACATGGACTTATTTGGTCCTGTTAAATCATGAGTCTTAAAAAGAAGAGGTATTGTCTTGTCATAATTGATGATTTTCAAGGTTTACATGGACTTACGTTTTGCACTCCAAAGATGAGATAACAGGTATTTTGCAGGACTTTGTAGTGCAAAACAGAGTTTTAATCAACCCAAGACATCAAAAAACTGCTTAAGAAATTCTGTTCAACATCAAACCACTGATGTGTTATTTCAAAATCTTTGGCTGCCCTTGTTTCATTTTAAACTTAAAAGATTCAATTTCAAAATTTGCAGCCAAAGTAGATTCTAGTTATTTTCTGGGATACTCAACTAATGCTAAAGCCTACAAAGTTTTTAACAAAACGATTCGGTGTGTAGAAGATACTTTGAATGTAAAGTTCAATGAACTTTCTTCTTTACAAATCCCAACAAATTATGTTGAATTGTTTGATTTAGATAAATTTACATTTGAAGATGTGCCTGTCAAGACTAATTATACAAGTACAACACAGTCTTCCTATCATGATTATAGATTTGACATTGTTATCCCACAATATAAAGTCACTTCTACCTTTAGAGGAACATTTGTTCAAAATAGATGTCAAAACTCTACCACTGCTGCATCAACAATTGTTGATCCTCAAACCTCTGTTGCCACATCCAGTCTATCCACTGTTGACAAAAGCCCATCTTCTATGAACAAAATTCAACCCATTTTTATACCTATTCCACCCATACCTCCACCTCCATTCCAAACATCTGTTGACTCTTCAAGAAGTCAATCCCAAAACATTTGTCTTTTTGTTGGTTTTCTATCACTCACACAAGCTATCAAGTATCAAGAGGCACTAAAAGACAATTGTTGGGTAGAGGCCATGCAGGAAGAGCTCCAACAGTTCAAGAGACAACAAGTATGTACCATTGCCTAAGGATGTATGTCCAATTGGCACAAAATGGGTCTTTAAGAACAAAACAAATGAATGGGGCATTGTTGTCAAGAACAAAGCTAGGCTTGTGGTTTAAGGCTATAGACAAGAAGAAGGCATCAATTATGATGAAACATTTGCTCCAATAGCAAGATTATAGGCCATTAGATTGTTTTCAACTTTTGCTGTCAACCACAACATCAATGTATATTAAATGGATATCAAATGTGCATTCCTTTATGGTAAGATCCAGGAAGAGGTATATGTATGCAAACCCCTGGTTTCGAAGATGCTTTTTATCCTGGTCATGTCTACAAGCTTAATAAAGCCTTGTATGGCTTGAAATAAGCACCAAGGGCCTGGTATGAAACTCTATCTACCTTTCTCTTATTGTAGGATCGGCTCATCCAAATAAGCATAGGACCTAACTTCAAATGTAGTCAATATCTACGAAATTTATGATTAACTAGTGATAATATGATCGTTACTGTTTAAATGCTCAGTTTCATTGATATCGTTCAACGTTTACAATTCTGAAACTAACTGGACAAGGCTTCGCCTTCACAGTCAACAAAAACAGCTAGCTAACCAAGACCACAACTCGCCTATTTATAGACATGTACACTTCGTGCGAGTTGGCCTTTGCCACTTCGTACGAGTTGGTCATTTTGTACGAAGTAGGCTTCACTTTGTATGAGGTGGCTATCACGTCGTACGAAGTGGCCCTATTACATACAATAAACCATAAAATCTAACATCGAAGCCCTATTACATCGACACGACATGACGCTAAGATGTAGCCTATAGACATTCTGCATCAACAAACTCCCCCTTGGATATTGCCGCACTCTTGTTTAGTCTTCAAAATATTCATAACTTTAACATTTTTCGTCGAAAAAATTCTTTCTCGGCTTTCTTTGTTCTTCAGATGGTATAGGTGTCTGATCAGTAGCCGGTGCCCACTTCATAAATTGAAATCTTTTAATTGCAACTCTCTTCATCATTTCAACAAGATGTTCTTCTTTTCTGACGTTGTTCATAAATTCTTTACGTTCCAGCTCTTTCTATTTTGATTGCCACATCTTTCTAGAGTTAATCCCATGAGCATAACAAACATTGATCATTCCTTGATACTTCATCGCTTGAGTTTTTTCTCTAACTTCGTAACATATCTTGTTGAAACAAACACTCTATATCTTTCTTAGAACAGTTGACTAGCCACACGGGTCTAGTATACGAATCATCCTCCATATACCTTCATTCTTCAACATTATCACTAGCTCACCTATTTTTTCGTCACATTGCCACCACTTGAAGAATTCATAGAAATCTTGTTCGATTTCTTAATTGGCATATTCTTCATAGCACGAGGATGTTTTACTATCAACGTTACATCCTTCTCTTTCATAACTGGATCAATCTTGAGTTTCCAGTAATTGAAACCATGAGCAGCTTAATACTTGATTAATTTCAACAATCGTTGATCATGTAGCTTCATCTCGTAGTTTATCATCTTAGTTGACACTAGTTCTTCTGCATCCTAATATGGTAACGTCTTGATATCAGATAAGTATTGAAGTAGTACACCAAACTCTCTCTTGATTGCATAAACATACAAATTTTCAATCCATCCCCAACTGATAATAGCCCCAGCGATTTTTCTTGGTCACGTGTAAAAAGCCAGTGGACATTTGAATTTCCTTTCTTTAGGAAATTCTTTAAACTAAGTCTTCTTAGCTTCAACAATCTCTTCTTTTTTAACCTCTTAGACACACAACCTTCTTTCACTGTCTCTTCCACTCTACGCTTCAACAAATCGTCATTAGCTTCATTAAACATCTTTTGGAAGGTTGGGAAGTCATCTATACCTTCACCGGTATATTTCTCTGTTTCGTCATCAGAATTATCCTCCATGACAACCTTGTTGTAGTTATCAGCTTCAGCTACATATTTGTATACATAATCTTTAGGTTTTGAAGCGTTGATGTTGTTTAATTCATCTTCAATGTCAAACTCAAAGGATTCTTCGTATACACATAACATTTTGGCAATCTCATCCTTGGTGTAGTTATGTACAAATTCTCCCTCTTTAACATCATGTTCCAAGTCGAAAATCTTCGGTTTTGGCATATCCGGAACAACTACTAATGGTGCAACTGTGAGGATTTCGGATCGCTCATTATCATTCATAGGGTCCTTCGTCTCCCCCTGTCTATCAACTTTCCTATCTTTATTGACATTATCCATCAAATAAACATCGTAATCAAATGATTCATTCACTTTAGCATCCACTATTTTCACACATGTTCCACCCTGGGTGTTGTCATCATCGTCACCCTTGTTATCATCGTCTTTCTTATCTTTATCATCTTTATCACCGTCACCATCAACATCATCATCATCTTCATTTTTGTCAAACGTATCAACTTTAGCATCAATCTCTACAGAAATTAAAGTTACGTCAACATGCTCACCCACAAACACATAGTTAATCAACGACCCAGCTTCCTCTTCTGTTTCAACCTCAGCTTTTGTCAAATTCAATACTGTTTCAGCTATAGTTTTTGCTTCTTTCTCAGTTTCAGTTGGTATAACCACTTCAGCTTCCGTCTCAACCACTATTTCCGACTCGAGCTCAGTTGGCACAATAACACGAACATCGTCAATTTTGTGCTTTCCGTTTCCTAACACTGCAACCTCTTCTTTAGCTTTTCGAGCTCTTTCAGCAGCTTTAGCTTTCGCTTCTTCAATTTCAGTTAACTCAGATTCAGCTTCACAGTCTATGCCCAAATTCTTGAATAAGATCTTCTGAAATATATCCATCTTTTTATCACTTCAAATTCGTTCGGCTTCATAATCAACAATCAATCTTCTTAATCATTCATTTTCTGAAAGAAAGCTTGATAACACCGCTTCTATTTTCTTTCGATCATCTTCCAGATACTTGATCCTGCTTTCTAACTCTGCAGTTTTAGTATCGTTGAAGAAATCACGTCTGACCCTCCTTCATACTGAGTATCAGGAATATCACCAAACATATCCGATGGGAAAGATTGGCGTCTTTGATCTGATTGTGGAGTTCTCTGTTGTACTTGAGGTGTTGGTTGTTTTGGTGTTGAAGCTGGTTTTGATGGTGGTGTAACTTGTTGTGGCGATGTCGGTGGTTGTGATGAAAGTTGTGGTAGTGGTGATGTGGGAAATGGTGGTATAACTGGTGGTTGTTGGATTTTTGGTGGTGATGGTGGAACAACAGACTCAACATTTTCAGTAGTAGCTATCACCTCAGGCTTCTTCCTGGCCTTCTTATTCTTTGGTCGTGCTTTTCTTGCCGCATGAGACCCTGTCGTCTGCTTTTGAACATCAGAGGCTTTACTCTTCGCTCTCCTTGTCTTCCTAACTGGTTTAGGAATAGATTCATCTTCACGTTAAGAAGGAACATATTAAACATCGTCATCACCATGCTCTTTACGTTTTCGCTGTTGTAATCGTTTTTCTTCACATTTTTAAGCTGCTGCTATCTCCAAATCAATACTATATTCAGAGCTTTCCTCATTATCACCTTCAATAAACTCTTTCTCAACTTCACAACATAGCCAAAAAGACCTCTTCATGCACATTCACATTGACATTCATAGAAACTAGATCATTAACAGGTGTCTCTTCATCAGATTGTTCATCTCTTAAGATACTCGGTACTGTTACACGTTGGCGAGCTTGTGTAGGCTTCTTCTTTGGAGTCACCCTTTTTCTTTTCTTCCTTCTCATACCAACTGCTATGCCTTGGAATAAGATCTTCAAGACACTCTGCTTCATCCTTCTCAGATCCACTAGTATCCTTTCTCCACTTGCCTTTTGGAGGTGCCACATAGTTCTTATCTTTTATCGCTCCAAACACTGGCTTTGCAACCAACTCTGAATCTTACTTTAAGTATAAATTCAATCTGATCAATGTCTCTTTATCCATGTGATTCAATACCAGCTCATCATCCTCTTTCTTTTCCAGATTCGGAAATAAGTCATCCAACATCATCTGTAAGAACCTTGGGTACTAGAGAAACTTCTCTCTTGTAATATTCGACGCCATCTGATCAAAGATAACTTTAGTGAAGTTATATGGCAGATTAAGCGTTAAAGCAGCAACCATTTGATAGTCTAGAATATAATCATAACCGCCATTCCTATGACTAAAAGCATGAATGATGGAGTGTACAAAGAACTTATACAGCCTGCCAAGATTTGCTTTCTTGAAATTTGGAGAATTAACATGGCCCTTATATGCCATCCAATAGAAGCAACCTTTAACCATTCTTTCCGGGTAGCTTGTAGGATCATCATTTTTATCCTTCAAATCTAAAACCCTTCTAATCAATTCCTCTGTAATCTTAACTTCAAATTCTTCATTACCAATCTTCACTGCTGAATGTATAGCTCTTGGTTCAGCAACAAAGTCTGCAAAATTGCAGAAACGTTCTATCTGAGGACCGTGTTTCTCACCTCAGAATATACTCCCGTATCAAGATTCCCTGGATTTCATCTGAGAGGTGAATATATCTAATTGATATCTGTATCTAGGTTATGAGACCTTGAGAGCTCAGGTTAGTAACACTCGACTTAAAAGTGTTGTTCCAATTTGGAATCTTTTGACTTCAATTGTTGGATTTTTCGATACTCACAATAAGCTGCAGTTTTGGGTTTAAATGCAAAAGTATTCTACAAGTTCTACGCCATTGCTGATGCAAAATCAGAAGAACTTATATAATACCCCAGATATCAATTATCTATAAAGACCTAGTATCTCATAATCCGACAATTTCTCAAACGAAATTTCGGTGAACTAAGACCATATATCCGAGAGATATAAAACCACAATTATAAAGTTTTTCTTTATGTTTATATTTTAGAAACAATCTACTGAATGTGCGAAGCCTACTGGCACATCATCAGTGAGATATGTTTAAACATATTGACACTACATTTCTTTAGCATACTATGATAGTCCACTAGTGTACTTTCATTTCCTCTTTTCACACGAAAACTCTTTTTGTCCTTTTCATGTTTTTGTACATTTTTAAAAGTTTTATATGTTTTTGTATTTTCCACAACACTTCTCCCCCTAAAATAAAAAACATATTTTTGGATTTTTGTTTTTAAAGAAAGAAATTCTAAAACAGTAAAACATGACTAAACCGATGAGGGTCACGTCAACTCGTTCCCCCCCTCGAATTCAACATCCTCTAGAATCCCCCCTGATGTAAGATTTTTCAACCCATTATGTTTCAAAAGATATTTGAATGTAGCTTTATTAAAAGCCTTTGTTTAAAAATCTAGCTTTTGTTCATCACTATGGATCTTCTCAATTCGAACCAACTTTTTTCGTGGCAATCACGGATAAAGTGGTGTCGAATTTCAATATGTTTCATTTTAGAATGCTGAACTGGGTTTTAGTTATATCAATGGTCGCCTTATAATCTACATATGTAGGCGTATCAAGAAACTTCAAGCCATAGTCTCTCATTTGTTGTTGTATCCATAAGATTTCGGAACAACAACTGGAAGCTGAAAGGTATTCTGCTTCGCAAGTAGAGAGCACGACCGTGGTTTGCTTCTTGCATTGACACGTTACTAATCATGTTTGAAGAACTGGCAACCGACCGTTGTAGATTTAGCATTTAATTTGCAGCATCCGAAATCAGAGTCAGAATATCCGGCGAGGTTGAAATCATCAATTCGTGGATACCACAAGCCGGTGCTTCGGCAACCCTCCAAGTGTGACACTCATGGATTCGATTGATATCGGGTGCAAAGGCATGTTGGATATAGTATATGTCACACCCTCAATTTCCACTTGCGGAGTTTTACCGCGAGACGTGTGAACAAACCAGAATCTGAGACACTAGTACGTCGAACGACTCTATATGATTTGTTAATACGTTTTCCAAAATCATTTGTTTAACCATTCATAGTAGATTTTTATATTGTCTTAGTTAGTTTTCAATGTTTAGCGGAAGCATTAGTTTTTTTAAAGTCGAGCGGAAGCATAAAAATTAAAGTAGAGGAACGGGCGCCAACACACACGCCAAAACTAAAGAAAAACCCAAAACAATGTTTGTAAATGAGACTCGATAAAAGATCTCTTGATCAATGCAAGTGAGTGCACCTAGAGCTCCTAGCGTCCTGAGAAACATGTAAAGAAACAAGTGTCAACATTAAAGAAGAGTGAGTTCACAGGTTTTCATAAATTCGTTTGTTCGGTTATAAGTTTGTTTCCCCCGTTATCCCTAACCCGGGATAACGATTTAGTTCCATTATTCCCAACCCGGAATAATACTGATAGTTCCATTATTCCTTACCCGGAATAATAATGAGGTTCTATTATTCCTAACCCGGAATAATAACGTTGTTGGTTCCATTACCCCTAACCCGGGATAATATTGTTGATTCGTAATTAAGTTCAATGTTAACATGTAGGTAGCTAGCCTAAAGTTATGTCACGTAAGTGTTCGCAATCGAAGCTGACTGTTGTGCCTCCGTGTTGCCAGGCCTATCACTGACCATGGCGAAGTTAGGCCAAATTATTCACCCGTTGACCATACCCGGTCGGCTAGCGCGACTAGCTCGGGTGGGGCTTGTCGGGCCCAGTAGTACTACTTATAATTTCCCCGCTATCTAACCCAATACTAACGATCCGAGAGTTTGTCGAGGACTTGTGTGATATAGCTGCTTAGTGACCATAACGTACATTAACATTAACTTAGTTACCGAATAGTTTAATGACGTTAATTTTGTATAACGTAAAGAGATAGAGTTGTAGAGTGTATACATGTTTCTCCCCCTGTTGTTTAAAACCGGATAAAATTAGGGGCCGTGACCTCACCTTTAGTTGCTCGGTTAGTGTAACACAGAAGTTGCAAATGATGGGACCGTTAATTGCGTCCTAACAAGTCAATTGATTTAGAGTTAGTGTGTGAACACACTGATACAAGCCCTACACATACTAACACACAATGCGGTACATACAATGACAATTCCTAAGACTCAAATCATGCATGCAAGTATCATCATACCAATATAGTAATCAAAACAATTTATCATGAACACAATCAATCCATACAACACTTTGGTACACACATTCGCAAGTTATCAAGTTTCAGCTTATATACTCATAATTAGGCTGTTTTCGAGAATTTTTATAAAATAGTTCGACCATTCCAAAAATTCCAATTATTTTACAGAAGATATCAACTATACTGTAGAATTTTATATAAATTTTTCAAGTCCTAACACTTTACCAATTATTCATAAATATTAATATGCTAGGCTGTAGTCAGATTCGTCACTTTCTGACTACAGTCCACGGAAGAATTTATTTAAAAATCACCGTTCGTCCAATTAACAAAATTCCAGTGGGAGTTTCCCGGAAATTTCCATATCTAGTTGCTGTACAAATTTCATGATTCGAATCCCTATAGATTATTAGATCCGACCCGATAAACAACTAACAAATTTTCAGAATTTTCACAGCTTCAGTTACTGAACTTAATTGGCCACTTAAAAATATCAAACCACTTCAGAAAAATATGATTCCAGTGCCATTAGAAGCATTTTTCAAAACTCTACGTTTTAGACTTCAGAAAATCCGTTTTTTGATAAATAATAACCAAGTTACAGCCAGTTGAAGTTGGCTGTAAACACCATTCAGCATCCTGATTCAGCACTTTATCACAATCTAACCCACTTAAACCATCAATACATTGAACATAAGTGATCAAGAACAGAATTACCAATTATATATCATCATATATATCATACCCATGCAAACCCTAATCATAACATATAGTTTTTATTACACAAAACGCAGCCTAATGTTTCTGGATTCCGCTAATCATCTTAACCGCAACTAGCATAAATAAATCGGCTAACAACATAACACTACATTCAAACATGATCAAGAGTTTATAATCCTATTATAACTTTGCAAATAATGATAACTCTAACCTTTTACACCGAAGATTAATGAACCGTGAGTGAGATGGGGAGCCGATGATCAAAGAGGATCGCAACCGAGAAGGAGAATGGCGAGGGGAGGGCTGCCGCGATCAAGAGGGATGTAGCAAGGCTGTTTTGCGATCGAGAGACTGAATGGAGGGCTGCGTCGGCTGTTTAGCTATTAGGGTTTGTGTGTTTTGTTTGTGAAGCAATGCACATGCATGTATGTGTATATATATAGCGCAAGAGTTAAGGAGGAAAGGGAAGGGTTTGCGGTTTGGGTACTCACGGCCGCAAGTGGTTCGGGTGGGTTGGTTTGGGTTTAAAACTTGATCCTCAAGTTTCGATTAACTACTTGAGTCGCAAGGAAGTGAGGTCTATTCGTTTCGCGGCTCGGTTCGATTCATTTATCTATTTATTATATCTACATTTTTCAACTAAAACAAAACACGAAATCGGAACATCACATAATAACGCACCAACTTATAAACGTTTAAGACGTAGCACGTAATTCATTTGACAAGTACACGAAATTATCGTAATTATTTCGAGCGTGCAATTTAAGTCTCCGAATCAATTTAGCGTAGGAACGAATAACCGTGAAGTAGTGTGTTTAAGACGTCAGAATAACCGGGATGTCACATTATCCCCATGTTAAAAGAATTTTCCTCCCGAAAATTGAGTAAACGCGGTTAGAATGCAGCGTACATGTTTTGAGCGTCACGCACAAAGATTTAGTTCGTTAACAATGGTACGCAAAATTACAAGAAATTCCCAGGTTGTCACATCATCCCCATGTTAAAAGAATTTTCGTCCCGAAAATTTAGTTGCTGGTATCGTTAGTTTGCTGCTCAGCTGCAAAGAGGTGTGGGTATTTGCTTTTCATTTGGTCCTCTCTTTCCCATGTGAACTCCGGTCCACGCTTAGAGTCCCAACGGACCTTGACGATTGGAATCTTACTATGCCTTCGAGTCTTGATCTCACGATCCATGATCTCGATAGGTTGTTCCACAAAGTGCAGTTGTTCATCCAGTTGAATCTCATCCAATGGAATGACTAGGGTTTCATCTGATAGACACTTCTTCAGATTCGACACGAGAAAAACGTTGTGAACTCCACTGAGTTCGGCATGAAGGTCTAATTGATAAGCTACGAGTCTGATACGTTTCAAGATCACAAACGGGCCTACGTACTGTGGGTTTAGTTTGCCTCGTTTTCCAAAGCGGATTACACCCTTCCAGGGTGACACCTTCAGTAGGACGCGGTCGCCTACTTGAAATTCGAGCGGTTTGCGTTGTTGATCAGCGTTGCTTTTCTGTCGATCTCGTGCCGCCGCCATGCGGTTTCTGATTTGTACAATCTTTTCAGTAGCCTCAAGTATCAACTCAGGGCCTGTGAGCTGACTGTCACCGACTTCTGCCCAACAGACCGGTGATCTACATTTACGACCGTATAATGCCTCAAACGGTGCTGCCGATATACTCGTATGGTAACTGTTGTTATACGAGAATTCCACTAAAGGCAGGTGGATTTCCCAACTATTCCCGAAGTCTACTACGCATGCCCTAAGCATGTCTTCCAAGGTCTGTATGGTCCTTTCGCTTTGACCATCAGTCTGAGGGTGATAAGCTGTGCTCATATCTAAGCGTGTGCCCAACGCTTTCTGAAGTGACTGCCAAAAGTTGGACGTGAAGCGAGCATCTCTGTCTGAGATGATGGACGTTGGCACTCCGTGCCGAGAAACTACTTCCTTTATGTAGATGCGAGTCAACTTCTCCATCTTATCTGTTTCTTTAATAGCTAGGAAGTGTGCGGACTTAGTTAAACGATCCACGATTACCCAGATGGTATCGCAACCACCCAAAGTTCGCGGGAGTTTAGTGATGAAATCCATCGAGATCTGATCCCATTTCCACACTGGGATCTCAGGTTGTTGAAGTAGTCCCGATGGTTTCTGATACTCTACCTTGACTTTTACACAAGTCAAACACTTGCTCACGTAAGTGGCTATATCAGCTTTCATGTTGGGCCACCAATACGTAGCTTTAAGGTCTTGATACATCTTATCCGAACCAGGATGGACAGAGTATCGGGATTTGTGAGCTTCGTCCATGACTAGCTTTCTAAGGTCTCCGTAGAGAGGTACCCATATACAATTCATGAAATACCGGGCTCCATTGGGTTTTACTTCCCAATCGCGTTCCATCTTTCCCACCGATTCGGCCTTGATGTTTTCTTCCTTAACTGCTTCTAACTGCGCGTCGCGTATCTGTTCGGGTAACCCGAATGAATGGTGAGCTGTAGTGCTCGTACCCGACGAGGTTTCAAGTGTTCCTTCCTACTGAGGGCATCAGCTACCACGTTAGTTTTACCCGGGTGATACCGAATGGCACATTCATAATCGTTCAAGAGTTCGACCCAACGACGCTGTCGCATGTTCAATTCCTTCTGATCAAAGATGTGTTGGAGGCTCTTGTGGTCTGTAAAGATTGTGCACTTCGTTCCATAGAGGTAGTGTCTCCAAATCTTAAGTGCAAACACTACTGCTCCCAATTCCAGGTCATGTGTTGTGTAGTTTTTCTCGTGAACCTTCAATTGTCGGGACGCATACGCGATGACCTTATTGCGTTGCATGAGTACGCATCCCAATCCCTGAATGGAAGCATCACAATATACTACAAAATCATCTGTCCCTTCCGGCAAGGACAGAATGGGTGCACTGCAAAGTTTCTGTTTCAGCAACTGAAATGCCGCTTCCTGCTTGTCACCCCAAGCATACTTGATGCCTTTCTGGGTGAGGGTAGTAAGCGGTTGCGCGATCTTTGAAAATCCCTCGATGAAACGTCTGTAGTAACCAGCCAAACCCAAAAATTGGCGGATCTCCGTCGGTGTCCAGGGTGCTTCCCAGTTTTTGATAGCTTCAATCTTGGCAGGGTCGACGTGGATACCCTTTTCATTTACGATATGCCCGAGGAACTGAACTTCCCGAATCCAGAAATCACACTTTGAAAGCTTGGCATATAGTTTCTCCTGTTGAAGTAATCCCAGCAGTAATCATAGATGTTCAGCATGTTCTTCTTCACCTTTAGAGTAGATGAGTATGTCATCGATGAACACAATGACAAACTTGTCGAGGTATGGTTTACACACACGGTTCATGAGGTCCATGAACACCGCGGGTGCGTTGGTGAGACCGAAGGGCATGACCAAGAACTCATAATGGCCATACCGAGTACGAAATGCCGTCTTTGCGATATCCTCCTCCCTGACGCGTAACTGGTGGTAACCGGACCGTAGATCAATCTTGGAGTAGTAGCTTGACCCTTGAAGTTGGTCGAAGAGATCGTCGATGCGAGGTAACGGGTATCGGTTCTTGACAGTAACCTTATTGAGTTCCCTGTAGTCGATGCACATGCGGAAGGTCCCGTCCTTCTTCTTGACAAAAAGGACTGGAGCTCCCCATGGCGAAGCGCTAGGTCGGATAAATCCTTTTTTCTAACAGTTCCTGAAGTTGGGTAGACAGCTCATGCAGCTCGGCTGGAGCTAGGCGGTATGGGGCCTTGGCGATAGGAGTTGCATGGTTTGCCAATTCAATCTCAAACTCCAATTGTCGATGGGGTGGGAGACCAGGTAACTCATCTGGGAATACATCGGAAAAATCACGGACGACGGGGATGTCTTCTATACGTTTCTCGTCCTTAGGCTGTTCGGTAACCAGTGTGAGTAAAGCGAAAGAGTTCTTCCTCCGAAGATACTTCTGCGCTTGCATGTAAGAGATGATGTTTGTGACGGCGCCTGCCTTCTCGCCTTGCACCGTCAAGATTTCGTCGTTAGAGAGCGGAATACGGATAGATTTTTCGAAACAGAGAACTTCAGCTCGGACGTCGGATAGCCAGTCCATTCCGACTACCACGTCAAAACTACCCAGGGTAGTTGTCATCAGATCAATGGTAAAGGTGTGACCCGCGAGTTTGAGTTGACAGCCAGATACTATATGGGTCACATCTACAGATTTACCATCGGCTAGTTCTAAGGGTTTAGGCGTGAGATTTAGGTTCTTCCTAAAAGACTCAGATATAAAACTCCTATCCGCACCCGTATCAAAAAGCACAGTAGCAAAATGTACATTAAGGGGAAACTTACCGGTGACCACGTTCGAGTCGTTTCTGGCCTCTCCGCGGCCCAGCGTAAATGCGCGACCTTTGGCACCTCCTGTGCCACCATTTCCATTATTATTGTTGTTATTGTTGTTGTTGTGGTTATTGTGGTTGTGGTTGTTCCCACCATTGTTGTTGTTGTTACGCAGCTGTGGGCAGTCTCTTTTGAAGTGGGCAGTGCTACCACACTGATAGCATCCCCGATTAACACCCTGCTGCTGACCCTGGGGTTGATTTTGGTTTTGTCGGGACACGATTTCCCCGTGACAATCCTTTGCCGCATGTCCCACTTTGCCACATCGTTGGCAGCGATTCCCGACACAAGGGCCGTGATGATGAAGATTACAGCGATTGCACTGCGGCTTTCGACCTACATAGCCGCTTATGTTTTGGTTGTTGTTGGCAGGCTGAATATTGTGACCCCGGTGGCTGTTGAAGTTATTGAACCGTTTCTGGTTCCCCTGTTATGGCTGGGATGACGAAGAGTGTCGAGTAGACGAGTCTTCAAACTTTCTTTTATTATCAGGGGCAACTTCAGTCGTACCCCGAGTTGGCAACTTCTTTTGTTCCACCGCCTTATCGGTGAGTTTGTGCGCCAACCTGATTGCTTGATGTTCAGTTGCAGGGTTGCTAGCCATTACCATACCCTGAATCTCAGGGACCAGACCCCCAAGGTAAAACTCGAGTCGTTTCTCAACAGTGTTGGCCAGATCGGGACATAGAAATACCAAGTCGTGATGTTTTGCTGTGTATGCTTCGATTTCAGATCCCACCATCTTGTGGTTCCATAATGTTTGCTCCAACTGTTGAACTCTGTCTCGCGGACAGTACTCTTCTTTGATTAGGGCCTGAAACTCGGCCCAGGCCATTGCATTTGCAGCAATAAGTCCACGCGTTTGGACTTGTGCATTCCACCAAGTTAGTGCCCCATCTTCCAATGTTGAGGCTGCATACTTGACCTTGTTGGCCTCCAGATAGTTGCACATTTCAAACACTGATTCGGATTTTTCGATCCAGCGGACCCCCGTGAATTTGCTTGGCTTCGCGTCGAGGAACATCTTGTAGGGGTTAAGACCCCCTCCTGCTGACAGAGGACAGGTAGTCAGCGAGGAATTTTACTAACCCAACTATTAGATTTTCCCATGAAAATTTAATAATGGTTACCTGCCGGTTGGTTTTGAACACCCGCTAGAGCTGCATTCACGTGCTCTTGGATCATTGCAGCTAATTCTTCGGGCGTCATGTTAAGGTTTCCGCGACGTCCAGTTGCCATTTAGATCTTCGTAAGACAACATAAACACACACTGATAAGTCTATATATCCAATATAGTTATCCTATTTCATACTTAAATAATTTCTCAGATTACGTCAACCCAAATAAATTAAACAGTCAAAAGAAATATTCGATTAAATAAAGTTTCAACGTCTTACAAAGTGCCAACCAAACATATCAGTTTACTATAAAGTCTCAAGTTTAAACATAAGTAGGAAGATAAATAGACTGAAGGAAAGTAAATAAAATAAGCGAGACGTGTCAATCTTCTACGTCTCCATCCCCCAAATCGCTATCATTACCGTCATCCTCCGCGGCGTTTCCAGCTTCTACAGCTGGGTCTTCCTCCGGATCCTCCTCGGGATCCTCCTCTGGATCCTCTTCTGGGTCCTCCTCTGGATCCTCTTCCGGATCCTCCTCTGGATCCTCTTCCGGATCCTCCTCTACCGGTACTGGAGGGACCGGTGCTGGTGCGGGTACTGGTGCAGGTGCCTGATTCTGTTCTAGTTCTTGAATTCTCCAGCTAGATTCAAGGACTCTGTCTTCGAGCCAGTCAGCCCTTATCTGCTCAGCACGAAGATCTCTAGCTAAAGTGTTACGAGCTATATTACTCGTATGTTGCTCTTCCTCGAGCGATCCAGTCTTACCTGTCAATTGTCGTATCATCCATCCCTGTGCTAGGATGGTTTCATGCATTCTTTCTAATTGTTCTTGTTGTTTCCGTATCATATATCTAAGTAGGTCGCTCCCTACTTCTACCGAGTTAACCGGTTCGACCGGCACAGCGATGGTCGGGCGTGAGGACGACTCCTCCCCTAGAGCGAGCCTTTTTCTCGCAGCTGAGCGTGTCTCCACGCCATAAGATGGTGAGGGTTCCACCATAGGTGCCTTTCCCGGCGCCCTTGGTTGCGAAAGTTTGTCGGATGATGATGATGATGACATTGCCTGTTAGGTTGTGTAGTTAGTTACGAGTTGCATTCATTTCTTATTATGCATTCATATTCTACATAACACAGTTGTGGTACATCACATAACAAGACATAACAGTTCGGTGCCAAACTACGTCTAGTGTCGTGTAATCAGCTATAGTATAGGTCTACTTTTAATGCAAACCTGGTTCTCTATAGCTAGAAGCTCTGATACTGTAGAATTTTATATAAATTTTTCAAGTCCTAACACTTTACCAATTATTCATAAATATTAATATGCTAGGCTGCAGTCACATTCGTCACTTTCTGACTGCAGTCCACGGAAGAATTTATTTAAAAATCACTGTTCGTCCAATTAACAAAATTCCAGTGGGAGTTTCCCGGAAATTTCCATATCTAGTTGCTGTACAAATTTCATGATTCGACTCCCTACAGATTATTAGATCCAACCCGATAAACAACTAACAAATTTTCAGAATTTTCACAGCTTCAGTTACTGAACTTAATTGGCCACTTAAAAATATCAAACGACTTCAGAAAAATATGAATCTAGTGCCATTAGAAGCGTTTTTCAAAACTCTACGTTTTAGACTTCAGAAAATCCGTTTTTCGATAAATAATAACCAAGTTACAGCCAGTTGAAGTTGGCTGTAAACACCATTCAGCATCCTGATTCAGCACTTTATCACAATCTAACCCGCTTAAACCATCGATACATTGAACATAAGCGATCAAGAACAGAATTACCAATTATATATCATCATATATATCATACCCATGCAAACCCTAATCATAACATATAGTTTTTATTACACAAAACGCAGCCTAATGTTTCTGGATTCCGCTAATCATCTTAACCGCAACTAGCATAAATAAATCGGCTAACAACATAACACTACATTCAAACATGATCAAGAGTTTATAATCCTATTATAACTTTGCAAATAATGATAACTCTAACCTTTTACACCGAAGATTAATGAACTGTGAGTGAGATGGGGAGCCGATGATCAAAGAGGATCGCAACCGAGAAGGAGAATGGCGAGGGGAGGGCTGCCGCGATCAAGAGGGATGTAGCAAGGTTGTTTTGCGATCGAGAGACTGAATGGAGGGCTGCCGTCGGCTGTCTAGCTATTAGGGTTTGTGTGTTTTGTTTGTGAAGCAATGCACATGCATGTATGTGTATATATATAGCGCAAGAGGTAAGGAGGAAAGGGAAGGGTTTGCGGTTTGGGTACTCACGGCCGCAAGTGGTTCGGGTGGGTTGGTTTGGGTTTAAAACTTGATCCTCAAGTTTCGATTAACTACTTGAGTCGCAAGGAAGTGAGGTCTATTCGTTTCGCGGCTCGGTTCGATTCATTTATCTATTTATTATATCTACATTTTTCAACTAAAACAAAACACGAAATCGGAACATCACATAATAACGCACCAACTTATAAACGTTTAAGACGTAGCACGTAATTCATTTGACAAGTACACGAAATTATCATAATTATTTCGAGCGTGCAATTTAAGTCTCCGAATCAATTTAGCGTAGAAACGAATAACCGTGAAGTAGTGCGTTTAAGACGTTAGAAAAACCGGGATGTCACAGTATGTCCGCCCTAGATGCGGTGAGGTACATTAATGACCTAATCATCGATCTATACAAGGTCTCCTCAATCTTCACTCCTTGAATATCTGGTTCAATGCCATGATTAAGTGCCAAGGGAGTATATAATGGTGACGATCCTGACATATTGGATTTCTCCAAAACATCATGAACGTACCTCGTTTGATGGATGAAGATACCATCAGGCAACTGATCAACCTGAAGCCCCAAGAAGAACTTCATTTTTTCCCATTGAACTCATTTCAAATTTCTTTTTCATAGCCTCTTCAAATTCTTTGCAAAGATCGTCATTCGTAGAACCAAATATGATGTCATCCACATAGATTTGTACGATCAACAAGTGTCCGTTCACTTCCCGTGTGAAGAGAGTGCTATCAACAGTGCCTGTGTAAAATATTGCTCAACAGATGTTGAGAGAGTGTCTCATACCAGGTTCTCGGGGCTTGGTGCAGACTATACAATGCCTTATCTAGATATTTGACCTTTTCATTCTGCACTGGGTCGACAAACCCTGGTGGTTGGCCAACATACACTACCTCTTTCACCTTTGCCGTATAGGAAAGCTGACTTAACATTAAGCTGGTACACCTTAAAACCTCTCCATGATGACCTCCTGAGTTGATTATTGGGTTTATTAGACGTTTCAGTTTTATTGATTAGCTCTTAGCTAAGGTGATTTCATTTTTAAGATTCAAGTGTGTAAGAGTTGGTGTAGTAGGGTGTACAAGAGGTGTAATCGGAGTTTAATTTAATGACTTTCTCCCCTCGCCTCTTGTATTCTTTGCAAGTCATGATAAATAGTTTTACTGCTCCCACTGACCTTAAAAGTCTTTAGGAACTCAGAATGCTTAGGGTCAATAAATAAAGACGAACATTTAAAGCATTAGACTTTAAGGAGACAATTTGTACAAGAGGTGTAAATTGAGATAATATTTAGTTTTCACTGTCCTAACTGTTGCAACTCTTGCAAGTTATGATAAAAAGTATTAAAGATCCCATTGATCAATGATGTACATGATGCGAAAACCTATCATACATATGTTAGACTTGATTTGATTTCCTTAATCCAGATACCGTAAGAAAACTTAGGGACATATTTAGAAGAAATCATATTAAGTATATATATTTGAAAGATCTCTTAAAGACCTTGAACCATAGGAGACATATTAGATACAAGTCATAGTCTTTTAATGATAAATGACATAGTATGGAAATTCCGTTTGGAATAAGTTCCACGAAACTTTTGGTGGACCCATACTTATTTCTTAAGCCAAGTAATATTTAGGGCATCCAACAAGTGATTTAAAATCACTAAGAATGGGATTAGATAAAAAAAAAGAACCCTCCTCGTCAACCTTGTCATGATTTCTCATGAAATTTGGTTTCAATGGATGGATTTTATAAGTCTCATTTATCCTTTTATTAAATTCTCATTTGTATAATATCAAAAGATGTGAAAGTGCATAGTATCATCTGGTTCTATCTTATAAATGTTTCTATGGTATAAATGTTTCTATCTAGATATTGATAACAAATATTATGAGAGATTAAAGTAAGGGTGACTTTATGTTGGCTATGCAAACCTCACAATTTCATGCTGATGTAATCAATATGTGGATAGCTTCTAGTCTAGCGACAGGAGCGTAGACCTCGGTGTAATCAATACCTTCCTGCTGATGAAAACCTTGGACAACCAGTCGAGCTTTATTGCGTACGATTATCAGGTAGATCTATAAGCTTCCAGACTCCAAGTTTCTCAAATTGTTGAAGTTGTTCCTACATTGCGTTTACCTAGCTTTCTTTGGTAAGAGGCTCTACCTGTGAAAGAAATAACTATCTAAGCATTTTTCTTGAATAGGTGCAACAATTTTAGTATAAAAACAACTTAGATCCTTATTGATCTGATTTCTCGATTTTACTCCAGCTTGCAACTCTCCAATAATGTTGTCTGAAGGGTGATATAACAATGTCCTCGGCATCACCTCATTGGAGACACTCACTTCATTCTCCATATTTGTGATGTACTGTTCAACAATCTGATTACTCGTTGAAGCTTTATTCTGATTGCTAGGATCCGTAGAATGATTAAGTAAACTTGTGATCTACTTTGGTCCTTCATCAGAACTAGATCCTCCATTATCATATGTTGGCTCGTTATCAGAATCAGAATCATCGGATTGATCAAAGTGGGTGCTGTAACATTCACTTATGGTTCGACTACGGGTTCTTGTTGAGGATTGCTCAAACTTGCTTCCAAATCATTTGGGCCAACTTGTGATTGTGAAATCACTATTGGTCTTGGAATTTGTTCTTGAGTAGACGATTGTTGTTGTTGATATAACAATACAAGCTGTTCTTCAGTAGGTTCTTCTAGTAGTTTGAAAGAATTCCACAAAATCTCATAGTTAAACAACCAAGGATCACCTGGCTTCTCTGTTGGCGACGTATATCTCTGGCAGTAACATGTTGAGCTAGAATAACCCGGTTTATGCTAGGTAAAAATACTCTTCTCAAAGGACTAGCATACCCCACGAAACACCCCTCTAGAGACTTAGCTCCGAATTTACCATCCGGGTCAATGACTATGCACGGAGATCTAAACGGTTCTAAAAACGACAAATTTGGTTTTCGCTAATTAAGTAGCTCAAAGCATGATTTCTTAAGAGCCTTGACTGTTAATACTCGATTAAGTGTGTAACAAGCAGAGGCAACCACTTCACTCAAAAAACTGACATGTAATTTAGAATCTGCGAGCATTGTGCATGTTGTTTCAATAAGAGTTCGATTCTTTCATTCAGCGATTCCATTCTGTTGTGGAGTATAGGGCACTCAGAATTCATGAAGTATTCCTTTGGGGTTGCAAAACTCTTCCATTCTTTTATTTTTGAACTGAGTACCATTGTTACTTTGAATTCTTTTTATCGGTAAATGGTATAAATTCTCCAACTTTCTAAAAAGAATTATCAGATTTTCAAACGTCTCATCTTTGCTTTCTAGAAATAGAACCATGAAAACCTTGAGTTGTTGTCAGTCACAACAAGGCAATATAGATCACCAGATATACTTTTCACGTTAACTGGCCTAAACAGATCCATATTAACATCTCTAATGGCAGCTTGATAGAGTTCCAGAGTTTTCTTGGGTGAAATTTCTTGTGCTGCTTGCCCTGTTTACAGCTGATACAATCATCACTCAAGTGGACACTCTTAAGATACACACCCTCAACCAGGTTGTTGTGCACCAGATAATTCATCCTCCGTAAATGGATATGCCCCATCTTTCGATGCCATAAGATCGGTTACTTTTCTATAGCCTTTGATACAAAACATTGAGCCAATTTTGTAGTAGTAAATGCGATGCTGTTGTCAAGGACATAGAGATCATTTTCTCGTGGAGCGCACATGAGGATCCACTCCTCGGGAATTTTGAATCACGGCTTTAGAATGAGGCATTCTTTATCCGTAAAGTGAGTTGAAAACTTCCTAATGCAAATCTATTAAATGCTTAGCAAGTTATTCTCTAATTTGGTGATGTAGTTTACTTTGTCAAAAGATAACACATCATTCGGTATTCCCTCTCCAATTATTCTATCTCCTTGAGTACTCGCAAAGCTATATAGCCTCCACATATTGATTTTACATCGTAAGGTAAGGCTAGCATTCCTTTCATGTGTCGAGAAGCTCCGCTGTTCATTATCCATTTAGAAATGATTAACCTCGGGAGTGCGTTCACGTGTAATAAAGCATTTACTTAAACAGTGAAACCCAAGCCTTTTCGATCTTGGGAGGGTTTGGGATATCAAACTTTGGTCCACAAATTTCATCTTTGACTTCAACATCCTGTCCAACCTTTGACTAAGTTTTAACTTAAGATTTTGTTAGAACAAATGTTGTTTTCACTTCTGTAGAAGATAGTTTAGATTTAACCACCCAAGTCTGTGATTTCAAAAATGCCTTTTTGGGATAGAATTTTGAATCCTTTTGTTCGTTCTTAGTTGATGATTCACCAACCTTAAATTTTGAATCTTTGAAAGTTGTTGGTTTCACATATTTGTTGGATTCACTTTTTCTTTTTAAGATCTATGTAGGTACAAACTTGGGGGTTTTTTGTTTCACATCTTCTATAGACTTTTTCATGCTATAAGCAGGTTTTGAGTTGTGTTGAGAACATCGTCGTGCAATATGCCCGACTTTGTGGCATTTGTAGCATGTCCTGTTATCATTTTCATTTGATGAACCCAAAGCCTGTATACGACATTTCTTTTCCACATAAAATTCATCATTTGATTGTTCTATAGTCAAATTTTCTTTCTCATTAACCGTGCTTGTTCCGAGAACAAATTCAATTTTCTTTTTGTAATCTGGTTTTCGGAACCTGTTGTTATTTTTCTTCTTTTCAAAACCCAAACCAATCCTTTTATTATCAGGATAATCCTTTCCTTTCGATGGTAATTATTAAAAACTTTCTTTGGTTTTGAATAGTAAGCTGAATTTTGCTTTTTAAGACCAGAAAGACTAACTTCGATCAACTTGAACAATTTATCAACTCTATAAAAATTCACGTCCAGAATCGGAAATTCCTCATCAGAATACAGTTTATCTGATCCATTCACTTTGTAACAACCACATTAGGATCATCATTCAGACTATTTCCAATGTTTAAAATAATTCTTATGAAAACTTTCTTCATTTTCCGAACGAGAACTTGATTCAGACTTTTCCAAATTTGACTTAGCACTTTCAAATTTAGTACTATTAGATTCACTTCCTAAAACATTTTCGACAACATTTTTCACAACATCTGACTGACATTCAAAAGTCACATCAATGTTTTTTTGCAGTTTGTCTTCTTTCTGTTCAGTTTTTAGCTTTAAATTGAGTGCATTTTCCACCAATCTGGATATCTTTTTAGCATAATTGTTCCACATTGGGGGTGGACATTTATTGAAACCTAGACCTTTGTTTTGTTTTTCAGAATCATTTTATTCCTGTTTGGTTTTCTCAAGTTTTTGTGGAAGAATATGATCAATCACGCAAGAGAATGTTGAGTAACTAATCAACAATTTGTTGACTCATTCAGACTCAATCTTTATGGCTTCAAGTTCAGTTTTAAGATTAGAAATGGTGTATATGTGAATATTACTATAGCTTTTAGCATTGGTTTTATTGCCATGTCCTCTTTATTGACTTCTTGAAATTGCTTGATTGATTTACTTAGTTTATCATAAACAACTTTAGTGTCTCTTAAGTCACTTGATAAATTATCAGTCTGTTTTTTAAGTTCTTTAAATTTTAAATCCTTTTATAAGCATTCCTTGCACGGCCCCAAGCATTTGGTGCAAGGTTTCTTGTTGGTGCATAATGTCTAATGCCTACGTCTTAGGGATGTGTCTATGTTTGTAATAGGATGAAAATGTTAGATTTTACGTTGTATGTATTTAACTTTTCACGAAGGTAAATTACCTTCGTGCGAAGATAAACTACCCACGCACGAAGGTAGCCTAGCATGTTCATAAATAGGTCGTGAGAAGTGTTAGAATGTAGAACTTTTGTGACTTAGACGGCAAAGCTCTGTCAGATTTCCTAGTCATTTGTAACTGTTAAACATTGAATGGAATCAGTTAATTGACGAAATAATCTTGTTAATTGTCACTAATTCATATGAATTCCGTGTGTATAGACTAGATACTCAAGTTAGGACCTTTGCTATTGGACAAAACGATCCTACACATGGTATCAGAGCTTAGGGAGCTTGATTTGAGGACAATTATTCAAGATTCAGCCTAGAAGACTTCTTATTCTACTCATTATTCTTCTTTTTCACTTTTTAAAATAAACCCATGGTCAAAATGAACTGATTTTCAAGTATAATACGTAAAAGTATGTTTAGATAAACCCTTGAGAAAATCAGAGCTAAAATCAAATGAGTTCATGTCGAAAATTGTAAAAAATGTAAAGTTTTGAACCCGCCTTCGCAGGAACATAACTTTACCTTCACAAGAGGATAATTTTATCTTCGCACGAAGATAAAAGTTACAAAGTTTAAAAATCATTTACGTTCGCACGAAGATAAATCTATCTTCGCACGAAGATAAATCAATTTTTGACATTTTTACTTCACTCGGACCGAAATCCTAATTGTTTTAGCATTTAACGTTGTTTTGGGCTGGTAAAATGAAGAAAAAAAAAATTCTAAAACGGGTTTGCTACGTCAACTGTTAATGTATCACCCGCAGCCGCACGGATATGAATTTGGAGAACGAAATGGGGACAATGGTGAAACGCCCAAAGTTGATGAATTTAGAGGATTATGACAGTTGGAGTGAATGGTTTGTTAACTGGGTGAGCGAACCCTTTTAACTATTGGTTTGCAATAGAAGAAAAATATACCACACCATTTGGGGAAAATGAATTGGAGAAGACGTTGACTCAGTTCACAACAGCTGAAAAAAAAAATCATCACTGAGAAGAAAATGATGAGCATATTGTAATAATCAATAAAAAAAGATATCTTAGCATTGCTACAACATGATGATAATTCACAATCATTATGGAATGCATTAAGGTTGAAGTTCCAGAGAAGTTCACAAATGAGGAAGAGCAAAAAGGCACTACTTAGAAAAGAGTTCGATATTTTCAACCTTTTGAAAGGCAAAAATATGAAGCAGTTAATCGAGCGTTACTGTCACCTAGTTGTTCAAATGAAGAGGTTGGACTTCAGAAAACAAATGAGGAGTTAGTCGTCAAGTTGGAAAATGCTTTGGCTGGGGGAGAGTGTAGAGTATAGTGGTTAGAGCCTATCAAAGTTCATAGAAAAGCTCGAAGGTCAAGAACTAGAAATGCAGAAGATGGCCAAAACAAAAGGTGCTCAAATGTAACAAGATGTAAACCTTTACTTTAAAGGCAGTTCTGTTGGTACTCAAAGTCCGAAAGTACAAACCGCCTTCAGTGCTGATAGTTCAGTAAGCCCATCTTCTAATCAATCTGGGTTTCACACATTTTCAGCTTTGAACCAAATTCACCCAAAACATCTCAGTCTTCACAGAGCTCAAACAGTTTCTGAAGTCAACAATCTGGTCAATCTAACTCAAACCAGAGGATTTTACAGTGTAACATAGCCGTGAATCTCCAAAAAGCACAAGATTTTAATGAACATACCGTCAAGCAGCACATGTCATTGCTCGCATATGTTCTTGAATCTTACGAAAGCCTTGTTTTTGGGAAGATAGGAAATCTAGATATGAATAAGGAAGATTATGATCATATAGATTCAGAAGAATTAGAGCTTATTGACATCAAATGGTGCATGGCCTCTATAGTCTGCAGAACTCAGAAATTTATGGAGATTACAGACAAAAATAGTTTGGGAGGTTTGGATGGGAAGCTTGGATTCGACAAATGAAAAGTTACTTGTTTCAGATGTAGAGAGAAAGGACATTTTAAATGGGAATGTACTAACCGAGAAGTCAACAGTAATCAAAGTCCTTTTGGTGATGATTACTACTAGAAAGTTATCTATCATAAGTCGTCACCACCACAATCAAATTCAAGGATGAGTCAAATAGAAGACGGTCCATCTAATGCTAAAGACAAAGCTTTAGTAGTCGCCCAAGAAGACCAAGGATTTAACTAGAGCAAGTACATTTCAAAAAACGAAAGTCTCACACAGATAATGGAAGAGCCTGAATCTGAAACAAAAGATTATTCTGAAGCAGTATTCGATGAAGTTCTTGAGGAAGCTGTTCTTGAAGGATATGTTCATGAACAACATGTTGAAGAAGAGAATATATTGATAATGCTTTTAGAAATCTGATTCCACCTAACATGTTTCCATCTTTTGTAGGATATTTGGTTTCAAGCAATCAAGTGCAAGCAGAAGAGGAATCAAAGAATAAATGTGTGGAATTGATAGATGTAGAAAGAGATGAATGCCGATAATTTGACAGAAAATGCAAACAAAGCAATGATGGCAAACCTTAAAGAGGTAGTTTCTAACCCAGTCAAGGAAAAGTCAGTGACTAAATTTGTCAAAGAGTCGGTAAGGAGGTTGTCAAAGTTCAGGTTGTTGAGGTTGAAAAACCATGCAAGAGATGCCATTAACCTTGCAAGGAAAGTGTCGAGAAAGATAAAAAACTATTCTAAACTGAAAAAACTTTTAGATAGTTTGTCAAGTGATTATAAGGAAACTAAACAAGCTTACGACAAATTACCTAAAGCAGTTAAACAATATCAAAAAGTTAATAGAGAAGATAGTGCAACTTTGTCGATGCTTAAAGCAACTCTTATTGACAAACAAATGGAAATTAACATTCATCTGAACATAATTGCTGAACTTAAAAATGAGCTTGGAAAATAAATATCAAAACGGAAAGGGTTAACAAATTGTTACTCAGTTATTCCACCAGTTCATATGTCATTGATCATATTCTTCCGAAAATTGAAAAGGAAGAAGATGATAACAAAGTTAAGAACAAAAGCGTTGGTTACAACCATGTTCCACCACCCATATAAGAAAGCTATGCTAGAAAGAAACCATCAGGGGTGCAAAAGGCGATTAATCTAAATTTGAAAACTAAAAAGAAAAATGAGCTTCCCGAGAACATTGATGTAACATACACTAAATTAGACAATGAATGTGAATCTGATGTGGTTAAAACAGTGGTTGAAAAGGTTTTGAGAAGTGAAAGTGATAACACAGAGTATGAAAGTGTTGAGTCGAATTTGGAGAAAAACTAGTTCAGGTTCACCTTCTAAAAATGAAGAGAGCTTTCACAAGAATTATCTTGATAAATCAGAATGTAGTTCGGATGATGATTCTACATTGATTGCTTATACCATGAAAGGATCGGACAACCTATATTCAGATAAACAATTTCCGATTAAGAATGTGAATATTGTGAAAGTAGACCAAGTGTTTAAGCTAACATAAATCAATCTTTCTGTTTAGATCAAGCATGGTAAGTGAAAAGAAAGGTTGGGAAAGGAACAATCAAACAACGAGTTCCATGAAGAAAGAAACGTCTTGAGTAGAATTTGAGTTCATCTACTGATTGTGACAGTAGAACATGTTGGAAATGTAACAAAGTTGGGTATATTGCACGACATTGTACACAAAGCAACTAAAAATATGTTTACAAAGCAAAGAAATCCACATAAGATGTGAAACAAAAGAAACCTGAGTTTGTACAAAAATAGATCCTAAAAGAAATAATGAATCCAAGAAAATTGTGAAACCAACAATTCGAAATGTTTAAAAGTTTGAAATTTGTGAAACTTCAACGAAAACCAAACAAAAGGAGTCAACATTTTATGGAAGAAGGCAATTCTAAAAACACAAACTTGGGTGGTAAAACCAAAACATCTTCTGTAGAAATCAAAACACCTGTTAAATTTGAAGTTAAACATGATGTTAATGTCAAAGTTCCAAAGTTTGATATTCCGAACCCACCTAAGACTGAGAAGGCTTGGGTTTCACTGTTTAAGTAATTGCTTATATACATTGCAGGGGCTCCCAAGGTCAATCATATCAAAATGGATAATGGACAGTGGAGCTTCTCGTCACATGAAAGGAATGCTGGCCTTAATCTATGATGTTAAGTGTATTCACGAAGGCTATGTAGGGTTCGTGGGAAAGCAAGGTGGGAGAATTGTTGGAGAAGGGAAACTTTCCAATGGTGTGGTCTCGTTTGACAAAGTGAACTACATTGCTAAATTAGAGAACAATTTACTAAGCATCACAAATTTGTGATAAGAAGTTTACAACTCACTTCAATGTCAAAGATTGCTTAGTTCTGAAGCTAGGATTCAAAATTCATGAGGAGTGGATTCTCATGTGCGCTCCTCGAGAAAATGATCTTTATGTCTTAGACATGAGTGTCGCATCCACTACACAGAAGTCGGCACAACGTTTTGTCACGAACGCAAATGAAAAAGAATGGATCTTATGGCATCGAAAGATGGGGCATATCCATTTGAGAAAAATGAACTATCTGGTGCACAACAATCTTGTGGGGGGTCTTAGTCCCAAAAGTTTTCATCTGAATAACTATTGTCTTAGCTGCAAAAAGGGGAAGCAGCATAAGAAATCACACCCGAGAAAACTTTTGAATTCTATCAAATTACCACTAGAGAGGCTTGATATGGATCTTTTCGGGCCAGATAACGTCAAAAGCATATCTGGTGATCTATAGTACCTCGTTGCGACAAACCACTATTCGAGATTCTCGTGGGTTATTTCCAAGAGAGTAAAGATCAGACATTTGATAATCTTATGATTGTCTTTAGAAAGTTAGAAAACTTGTACCATCTTCCAATCAGACGAATACGAAGTGATAATGGTACTGAGTTCAAAAGTAATCGAATGTTCGAATTCTGTAACGACAAAGGTATTCTTCAGAATTCAGCGCCCCCATAATCTGCAACAAAACGGAGTAGCTAAACGTAAGAATCAAACTCTCATTGAAACTACACGCAAGATGCTCGCTGATTCAAAGTTACCTGTTAATTTCTGGAGCGAAGTCGTTGCCTCTACATGTTACACGTTGAACAGGGTTTTAACCATGAAGGCACATAAGAAGACATGTTTCAAACTGCTTAACCAATGAAATCCGAACTTAGAGTTTTTTGAACCATTTGGATCTCCATGTACAGTCATTGACCCGAATGGTAAATTTGGTGCCGGGTCTTTGGAGGGATTTTTTGTAGGCTATGCAAGTCCGTTGAGAAGAGTATATTTGCCAAGTTTACATTGAGTTATTCTTGCTCAACATGTTGATTGTCAGAAGTATACAATGCCTACTCAAAATCCTGGTGAATCCTAGATGTTCAACATGTTGAGAGCTTATGGAATACTTTCAATCTGCCAGAAGAACCAAATAAAGAGGAACTAGTTTTGTTATATCAACAACAAAAACGTCTAACCAAGAACAAGTTCCAAGACCAATAGTGGTTACTTAACCATCTATTGGCGCAAATGACTCTGGAGCAGGTTCGAGCATAACTCAAACAGTACCCGTCATCTTACCAGAAGTGAATGCCATAGAGCCCACTTTTGATCAGTCTAATGATTCTTATTCTGACGCTAGGCCAACATATGATCAAGATGGTGAATCTAGCTCCGATGAAGGTTCTGAGCAGATAACAAGTCACCTAATCAATCTATAGGTACTAGTAATCAGAATGAAGCTTCAACAAGTAATCAGGTCGCTGAACAGAACATTATGAATCTGGAGAGCGAAGTAAATGATCCTAATGAAGTAATGCCAAGTAATTTGTCCTACCACCCATCAAAGAATATTATTGGAGAACTACATGATGGTGTTAAAACGCGCAATCAGATCAACAAGGATCTTAGCTGCTTTTATACCAAAATTATACCAATTCAAGATATACGCTTACATCGCTGTTTTATTTCGCAGATTGAGCCGAAATAGCATAAAGAAGCGCTTGCCAATGAAAGCTGGGTAAACGCAATGCTGTGAACGAGGATCGGGTTCCTCCGATGAGCAACTTATCTGATCTAACTCAACTAGCAGAGGCGGAATTCATTGCTAGAGAGGTTGAAAAAACAAACAAGATATAACTTACTGTTTAACTGATCTGTTGTATTCAAAGACGTGCAAAGTACAGATGCGAGTAAACAAACTAGCAGGGCTTCGTCATACTATCTGAACTGACTTACTAGCTCTAACACAACACTCCTCTATATATAGGTAGACAAGACTCGTACTGGAGTATGTCTATAGCAAAGATGTGCTTCGTACGAGCAGTTGATCCGTACGAGTGACTGAGAGTCACTCGTACGAACCAAACAATCTTGTTCATACGAGCCTTACAAAACATTTAAACAAACATTTAACATATATACATTCGACATTAAAAGCTCTATAAACAATTTAGACACATCCTAGACGTAGGCAATAGACATATTGCATCAACAAACTCCCCCTTGGATGTTGCCGCTGTCTCGATGGTCTTCAAAAAAAATAATCAACTGATTTGACTCTAACGTCCAAAGAATCTCTTCGGTGGCTTGCGACGCTCGTGAGATGCAATCGGCGTTTGGTCTGTTGAAGGAGATTGTTTCGTTGTAATACAAAACGGAAAGCTCCTAAGTGATGCTATATGAGCACGCTCTACAATCCAAGCTTCATTCTTCTCTTTCTTTTTCTTCTCTATCTCCTCAAGCTTTCTCCATGAAGTGTTCCATGTCGATCCAGAGTGAATATCATTGGCAAAGCAGACATTAACGATCTTCTAGAATTGGAGAGCTTGTTCCTTATCCTTCTCCTCAAAGCTTATCTTGCTATAGAATAAACATTTGATATCGTTCTTAGTACATTTGACTAGCCACATAGGGTCTAGCACTGAAATGCCACGCCATAACCCATATATATGTTTATGGGCTATAAAGGCTCCGGTCAACTCTTTAGCAATATTCCATGAATCTTCAGGGTGTACGCAGATGACAGCCTCTCCTATATTAGACTCGTAATGCCACCACTTGAAGTTCAAATAAAAATATTGCTCCGTTCGTAACATTGGCATGTTTTTCATCACTTTGGGACTTTTGACGACGAGCATTATATCCTTCTCTTTTGTTACTGAATCAATCTTTACGATACGTCGAGGAAAGTAAGGTTTCCAGTGAGTAAAACAATGCATAGCCTCTAGCTTAATCAATTTCCATAGTCGCTGGTCCTGAAACTTCATTTTTAGGTTTGTAATCTTTGTTTGAACCAATTTTTGATATCCCAGAACGGCAAGGATTTGATGTCGCATAGATATCTGAAATATTGAATTCCAAACTCCCTCTTCACCGCATATACATTTAGTTCCACGATCCACCCCAAGCTTATAATATCCCCTAAAGATATGCAGCATCACGTGTGAAAAATGCTAGGGGACGTTTAAACTTTCGCTCAGCTGGTACATTTCGAAACCACTTCTTCCTCTCTTCAGCAATTTCAGCACTAAACATTTGGTGAGGAATTGTTCCTTCTTTTGCAGCTTCAGCAACCTTTCTTTTCAATATATTAGAATTCTCAGCTGCAAATAACTCAGCGAAAGTTGGGGAATTTCTGTACTCCGATCAGCTAAATTTGCATCGTCATCAGAATCATCTTCCACGACAACTCTATCGTCATCATTTGCGTCTTCAATATTTTCAAATTCGTACTCGTTTGGCTCAAATACGTCTATCTCATTCAACTCATTTTCGAAATCAAATTCGAAATTTTCTTTACTTACTCCCAACATATCGGCTATCTCTTCCTTAGTATAACAATGAACAAATTCTCCCTTCCACATCATGCTCAAGATAAAATACTTTAGGTTTCTACACGACAGGAACGAAAGATAAGTCTATCTTCGAAAAGATTCCTGTCTACTGAGCATCAACAGATTCATCAACTTTATCATTCCCTCCTTCCTCTGTAGCCTGATTAATATACTCATCAAGGTACACAGAAAAATCAATTTCTTCATTAATGCTCGATTCAGTAACCCATATACCTGTACCTCCTACATTATCATCATTATCATCATCACTATCAGAACTACTAGAATCATCATCAACTATCTCTACATCCTTATTCTCAGCTTCCTCTTCGAATTCCTCAACAGCTCCCTCTATCTCTTTTTCAAGCTTTTTCTTTAACAGCCATTCACGATGCCTTTGAGACAGTTCTAACAATTCAATATCAACATCAATCAACTTCCCAATAAGAACAAACTTGTTCGGCTCTTGATAAACCACGATATTTATGCATGTAACTGGCACAGATTTAGCTTCTTGCTCAGTTTGTACAATGATAGGATCCTCAACAACTTTAGCCTTGCCTTTACCCTGGGCTTCAGACTGTTCTTTCGCTAGACGTTCTCTTTCAGCAACACATTCACAAGCCTCTGTTCGTTCAATTTCATCAATCTCAGCCGCTATATTCACACTGAGTTTCTTTTCCAAAATCTTCTCAAATAAACTCATACGTCTATTGTTGCGAAGTCTCTCTTTCTCATACTCAGCCATTCGCAATCCCAATCATTCATTCTCTAAGACAATACTTGCTAACATAACTGCAATCTACTGTTTATCTTTAGATAAAGCATTAACCTGCTCAAGCAACTCTTGTTTTTCTACAGTTAACGCATTGATTTGTTCTTGTAGCTCAGATATTCTCACTGTGTTCAACAGAACTTGGTTTTGCAAATCGTCCACCCGTGGATCATTGAAAGAGAAATCTTCACCCCCCGGTATATCAACAAAATCAAAATCGAAGTCAAAATGGGGTTGTGAAGTCTGAGAAGTACGCGGTGGTGGTTGTGGTGTTGGCTGTTGTTGTGGTGTTTACTGCTGTTACGGTTGTTGCGGTGTTTGCTGTTATTGTGGTGTTTGTTGCTATTGTGATTTTTGCTGCTGTGTAGATTGTGGCGGTGATTAAGGAGCTTATTGTGGTGGTGAAGTCGGTATTTGCTGCGTAGGCTCAACCACAACTTCTTCAGATGTTTGTTCTGATGCAGTCTCTTTAGATCGAACTGTGGGAGACTCTCTTGATGCAGGACGTTTAAGCCTTCTTTGTTTCTTCTTGACAGGAGTTCGAAATGGCGTATCAGGATCAGAATCTGATGGGACATAAGTCGTATCGTCTTCTCCTGTTGATTTACATTTACGTTCTTCAGCTTTTCTTTTCAACTCAGCTTGGGGCTTTTTCTCTAGCTTTTGTGCTCGTTTCTTCTCACCAGCCCTTCTTTCATAAGAATCTGTGCTCGAGATGAAACATCTTCAGCTACTTTTTCTTCCACAAATGCTTCGCATTCAATATCTGCTGCTATATCTTCAATATTTTCTTTTGTCTCTTGTTCATCTCGCAAACCAGGAGTAGCTTACTTTTTCGGTTGTGCCGGTGCAGAAGTAGAAGTAGTAGCTTTCTGTTTAGCACCTTTCTCACCATCTTTAATAAACCAAGGACTACGCTTCGCAATAAACCCAGATAAAGCAGTTAATTCCTCACTTTCGTCACCACGGTCGTCCTTTCTCCACTTGCCAGGTGCCGGAGAGATATAATCCTTATCTATGATCGCCCCGAAAACAGGCTTGGCATTAGGAAAAGATTTCAGATGCAAATTCATCTTCTTCAGCGTAGATATGTCCATATGTTCCAATCTCAGCATATCCTTTTTCTTTTTCTCAAGATCCAGATGTAAATAATCTAACATCATCTGTACAAATCTCAGATACTACAAGAATTTCTCATGCTAGATGTTCTATACCATCTGTGTAAAAATAACTTTTGAAAAGTTATACGGCAAATTCAGAATCAATGTTGTAATCATACACATCTGGTAGTCGACAAGATCATCGTATCCTCCTTTCCTGTGACCCAGGGCATGAGCAACTACATGTGCGAGATAACGAAAAGGTGCGCTCAAATTCCCTTTCTTAAATGGTGCAGCATTAACGAATCTGGGATGTCCCATTCGATAAAAGCAACCTTTAACCATATACTCATAAAAGCCCGTAGGATTATCAGCATGGTCTTTGAAATCTAGAACTGTGCGAATTAACTCCTTAGTAATCTTGACTTGAATATCAACATCGTCAATCTTAACAATCGCGTTGTCTTCGACACTATACTCAGCAGCGTTCCAAAAATATTCAACATGTGATCTGTAAACGGTATGTCTATCAGTTAGAGCCTTCGTAATCTGATTACGTGTAAGAAAATCTAATATGTCCTGGTACGTGGCAATCTCTAGAATAATGTCATCAGTCAAGCAACAGATGTTGTGGAACGGTGAAAAGGATATTTCTTGACCTGTACACAGAGATAACAACAAACCGTTAGAAAAATTTCAAACATTTCAAAACTAACACATCATTCGTACGAACCACAGCTTTGTATGAATCAACCACTTAGTACGGATGATTCCAAGTTTGAAACAAAAATTTCAAAAATTTCAAACATTTCAAAACTAACACATCAAAATTTTAAAACAAACAACATTCGTATGGATCACTACTTCATACGGATGATTCCAAAGTTAGAAAAATTTCAAAGTTCGTCCAAACTTGCTTCATACGAACACAACTTCGTATAAATCAGTAGCATTTAGAATAATTTTTCAATTTTACTTTTGAGAATCTTGCTTCGTAGAAACAGCCAATTCATACGAATGAAAATGACTAAACATTGAAAAGCCTGCTTCGTACGAATCATGAATTGTTCCAAAACACCAAGTTCAATCTGATCCTAAAACTTGTAGCTTTTATCAAATTGATAGTCGATTTATGGGTTATAAGGGCTGATATTAACATTTTTGTGATCAATTTTAAGTTTTACCGGTCCAAACTCCCTAAATCTAGGTTTTAAGTCTGATTGGTTCAATTTTGGCATTATAACGACTTGGTTTTAGCAAAATTACCTTGCCCATTGCTAAGATGTGCTAACCAACCTCCCCAATGGTTTGAGCAAAATTACCTTGGTTTCAGAAATGAAGATTTCAGAACAGTTTCGCACAAAATTCTCTCTAGTTCACAAAACAGTACTCACAATAACATAAAGTTATTTCGTGCGAAGTATGAGGACATAAAGTTATTTTGTACGAAACATAATTCCGTGCGAAGTAACCAAACTTTCTTCGTACAAATTAGTGTTATTCGTACGAAGCATTCTGAAACTTATTAATCTTTTTGATTTTAATTTTTGTAGTTTTTATTATTTTTATTCAATTTTATCTGTTTAAAAACCCACTCGGTTAACCAAGTCCAAGTTAATTACTCTGGTTATCCGATTTGCTTTCCAAGTTCAAGTTAATGACCTTAGTTGACCATTTTCGACCAAAACAGATTTATTTACTCATGTAAAGTTTCAAATTAATGAACTTTATTGACGTTCAGGTAAATTCCGATAAAGATTAGCTCCCAACCCATGGTTTTGAGTTTTCTCTCAGCAAGATGTTACCATGATTTCAACCATCAGTGTCTTTAACATCGGTAGACTAAAAATAACACTACAACGCTAAGGAAACTGAAAATCTTTTTGAGTTTTAGAATTTTATCGAAACAACAAACATTTTTTGTGAGTTTTGTGTTCAGAGAATCATATCAAGTTTTTAACAAATCACCAGTACCATTGATCTTGGTATACTCATTAAGTTTTTAACCAGATTTACTTAGATTGCCAATATACTTGTCCATTTAAACCTCTTCTCGTTTCTCAATTGTATCAAGATATGCTAGGTAATATTATGAACATAAAATAACTGTGTTTCCCATCTCAGAATATACTCCCACATCGAGATTCCTAGAATTTCATTTTACAGGTGAATATATCAATTGATATCTGTAAAAGGGTGAGTGCGAGACCTTGAGAGCTCAGGTTAGCATTTCTATACAGACAAAGAGATGAAGGCTCGTCTTTAGGTGGTGTTCTATACAGGAATCTTTTATACTGCAGATGTCACAAAGTTTATGACATATTCATTTTTTATGCAGCTTGGGCGAATAATGCGTAAAGTATTATACATGTTCAAGGCCATTGCTCACGCAAAATCAGAAGAACTAAGATAATACCCCAGTTATCGATTAAATACAAAGACCTAGTATTGCAGAATCTGCCATTATTTCAAACGAAATTTTGAAGTACTAAGTCCATATATCCGAGAGATTAACCCACAAGTTATTCAGCTTTTCTATTAGGTTTGTATCTCGAAAACAATTTACTAAACGAGTGAAGCCTACTGGCACATTCTCAGTAAAGCCTGTTTAATCACCTGTTTAATATTCCAATTCTTTAGCATACTGTGACTGTCTTTTTGATATAATATGAACGCTCTTTTTCACAAAAACTCTTTTTAAATTTTATAATGTTTTTGTATTTTCCCCAAACATTCTCCCCCTAAAATCAAAAACATATTTTTGGTTTTTTAGATTTTTTAAGAAAGAATGTATAGAAATACATTTAACCGATGAAAATTCACAGCAGGTCGTCATCATCCTCAAACTCAACCTCATGAACATCCCTTGATATCAGATTTTTTTAAACCATTCAACTTTAAAAGATATTTGAATCTTGTTTTATCAAAAGCTTTGGTATAAAAATCTGCCTTTTGGTCATCAATGTGGATTTTCTCAATTCTAACCAACTTTTTCTCGTAGCAGTCACGGATAAAGTGGTGTCGAATCTCGATATGTTTAGTGCGTGAGTGTTGGCATGAGTTTTTGGTGATATCGACCGTGGCATGATTTTCTACGTATATTGGCATATCAAGAAATTGCAGTCCGAAGTCTCTCATCTACTGACTAGAGAATCTGGGCACAACAGTTGGATGCTGAAACGTATTCAGCTTCACAAGTAGAGGGAGCGACCGCGGTCTGTTTCTTGGATTGCCATTTTACCAAACGGGTTCCGAAGAACTTGCAGCCGGCTGTTGTAAATTTGGTATTTAGTTTGTAATAACCGAAATCAGAATCTGAGTATCCTGCAAGATTGAAATTGTCATGTCTAGGGTACCACAAGCTGGTGCTTGGAAAACCCTTCAGATATCTCATAATGCGTTTGACAGGAAGCAGGTAAGATACATCAAGGATCTGATAATGGAGCGATATAAAGTCTCGTCAATTCTTTCTCCAATAAGATCCAGACAAATGCCGTGATTTAGAGCTAATAGGGTTGATGCTGGCTTAGCTCCTGTCATATTGAATTTCTCCAATATGTCATGAACATACCTCGTCTGATGGATAAAGATACCATCAGGCAACTGATCGACCTGAAGTCCTAGAAAGAACTTCATCTCCCCATCGCCCTCATTTCGAATTTGCGCTTCATGACTTCTTCAAAGTCTTTACACAGCTCATCGTTTGTCGATCCAAAGATAATATCATCCACATATATTTGTACGATGATTAAATACCCATCCACTTCCTTGGTAAAAACAATAGAATCTATAGTTCCTCTGATAAAGCCATTGTCTAGAAGATGACTTGACATCGTTTCATACCAAGCTCTCGGGGCTTGATGATGACCATATAAGGCTTTGTTCAGATGGTAGACTTTGTCTTTGTGCACTGGATCGACGAACCCTGGTGGTTGGCCGACATAAACTTCCTCTTTAACTTTACCATACAGGAAAGCAGATTTAACATCTAAATGGTACCCCTTTAACCCTTTACATGAGGCAAAGGCCAAGAATATACGAATCGCTTCAAGACGGGCAACTGGGCGTAGACTTCGGTATAGTCTATCCCTTCTTGCTGATGAAAACCTTGAACCACAAGTCGAGCTTTATTTCGGACTACAACTCCCCTATCATCAGGTTTGCACTTGAAGACCCATCGAGTGTTTATCTTTTTGTGATGATCTGGTAGGTCAACAAGCTTCCAGAATCCAAGTTTCTAGAATTGAAGCAATTCCTCCAGCATCGCATCCACCCAGCTTTCTTCCTTTAACGCATCTTTCCAGCTTCCCGGCTCAACCTGGGAAACAAAACAACTATTAAAAAGTCGGGTTTAGAGTGGAGCAATACTAGTATAGAAACAGCTTAGATCCTTGTTGATCTGATTGCGAGTTATAGGAATAACATCGGTTGGAACATCTACTTGCGGTTGCAGATTTGTAAGAACTTCATCTACGACCGGTACAGACAAAGAGGCTTCATTCCTTGCATTAGACTGAGCAGCATGTTTGTTCAAGAAGCTTTCAATCTGTTCAGATCCTTCATCAGAACTGGATCCACCATCGGTGAAAGTAGGTTCCCAATTAGAGTCAGCATCAGTATTCGGTTTGGTAGATGATTCGGCAGTATTGGCATTTGGGGTAGGAACAGGAACTTGTTGAGAAGAGCTTTGACCGATATCAGACGTGTTGACAGGAAGTGATGTAGAAATCACCAACGGTCTAGAGACTTGTTCTTGTGTAGATATTTGATGCTGTTGAAGGAGTATAACAAGTTTTTCATCTGAAGGCACATCTGGGAGTGTTAGGTCCTAGAGGTGTCAGACTGAAGCATCAAATATACACAACGGTCTATGGTAGTTAACTGGATTAACTAGGTTAGTTTGTATCAGGTTTGGACCTTGAATAGGTCACTTGGGCATGCCATAGGCCATGTGGGCTAGGCAAGCCCAAGGGAAGCCCATGAGTGGCATGGGCAAACCCTAGGTATAGATAGAATATTATGTCATTCCTAGGGTTGTAACTTAGAAAGACTTTTGGGATTTCTCTAGAGAGAGCCTCCATCTTGTACCAGACAGTTTTGCTTGTTCAAGTAATAGAATCGTGTGCAAGGTGTTAAAGTGGATTCTTGTTGTTCTTCGTTATTTCGATTTTCCTGACTATCATAAAGTTTGGATTCCGTCCATCCTTGGTGATCGTGTGATATTGTTCATAGATCCGGATTATCGGGACTTACAGGCGGATGAAACGAATTCCACAATCCATCATAGTTAAACAGCCACGGATCCCAAGGTTTCTGCATTGGTGTCGTATATCTTTGATAATCAATTTGTTGCGCTAGAATGACCTGGTTCAGACTCGGCAAGAAAACACGTTTATGAGGAGTAGCGTAACCGACGAAGAATCCTTCCAAGGATGTGGCTCCAAATTTACCATCCGGGTCCAATACAGTACATGGAGATCCAAAAGGTTCCAAAAATGCAAGGTTGGGCTTTCGCTAATTTAGTAACTCGAAACACGTTTTGTCGGGAGGCTTAACTGTTAATACACGATTTAAGGTGTAACATGCTGATGCAACTGCTTCACTCAAGAAACTGATTGGCAATTTCAAATCAGCTAGCATTGTTCTGGCAGTCTCGATCAGTGTACGATTCTAACGTTCAGCTACTCCATTTTGTTGAGGAGTATAGGGGGAGCTGAATTCGTGAAGAATCCCTTTTTCATAGCAGAATTCTACATCGTCTTATTCTTGAACTCTTTTCCGTTGTCACTGCGAAATCTCTTGATAGGCAAATGATATAGGTTTTCAAGTTTTCTGAAGAGGATCATAAGAGTTTTAAACATTTCGTCTTTACTCTCTAGAAATAAAACCCATGAGAATCCTGAATAATTATCTGTAATGACAAGGCAATATAGATCACTAGAGATACTTTTGACGTTGACTAGTCCAAATAGATCCATGTGTAGCCTTTCTAATGGTAGCTTGATAAAATTCAATAGCTTTATCGGGTGTGATTTCTTATGTTGCTTCCCTTTTTTGCAGCTCAGACTATCATCAGATAGATGAAAATTTTTCATATTTACAGCCTCCACTAGGTCGTTATGCACAAGATAATTCATTTTTCGTAGATGAATGTGCCCCATCTTTTGATGCCATAGAATCGACTCTTTCTCGGTAGCTTTAGATACAAAGCATTGAACTTTCTTTGACGTGGTAGAAGTAATACCCATATCAAGAACATATAAATCATTCTCTCATGGAGCACGCATTAGGATCCATTCCTCCGGAATCTTGAATCAGGGTTTAGACCAAGCATTCTTTAACGTTGAAATGTGTCGTGAACTTCTTGTCACAAATTTGCGAGATGTTGAGTAGATTGTTCTCAAGCTCAGCGATGTGGTTCACCTTGTCAAAAGATACTATTCCGTTCGTGAGAATTCCTTCACCTTCAATCCTGCCTCCCTGCGTTCCAGCAAAACCCACATACCCTCCACGGATAGCTTTAACGTCGTTGAGCAACGCAAGCATTCTTATCCTTGTGGCGAGAAGCTCCACTATCCATTATCCATTTTGACATTATCGAACGCTGGAGCCCCTGCACACATGATGAAGAGACTATTTAAACAAAGAAACCCAAGCCTGTTTGGTCTTGGGTGGGTTTGGAATGTCGAATTTTTGACCCACTTTGTTTTTATCAATTTTTTTAAGCTCGGTTTTGTTTGGAACATAAGGTTTTGGTTCAACCTTGGATGCTATAACTTTAGCAACCCAGTTTGCGTTTGAGGTTTAGCCTTTTTAACATAAAATTTTGAATCCAATTGACGTTTTTTGTTGGATGTCTCACCAATTTCAAATTTAGATTGATGTTGAATAGTTGGTTTAACATTTTTGTGGGATTCGTTGTTCCTTTTTAGAATTTGTGGCGCAATCATGGGTGCTTTTTGTTTTTCATCCTTAGTGAACTTTTTAGGATGAGAAACAGGTTTTGGACTTGTTTGTGAGCAATGTCGTGCGATATGCCTAACTTTCTTACAGTTATAGCACGTCCTGCTGTCCTTATGAACAGAGGTATCCAAAACTTGTTTCTTTTTCTCTTTCTCTTTAAGAAAATCATAGTTTAATTGAGTTCCGATGATCTCCTTTTCTTTCTTAGTCGTTGTCCCAAAAACAAAATTAATTTTCTTTGTAAAGTTTAGTTTTTAGGACCTGTGGTTCATATGTCACTTCTGGAAGCCCAAACCCGTCCTTTTATTTCAGGATAATCTCTATTTTTATGATAGAAAGGTAGGTTGTCACGTTTTGATTTAGAGTAGAAAAATGCATCATGTTTATCTAAATCAGCATGACTTACCTCCACAAGCTTGAACATTTTATCCACATGATCCATGTTCACATTTTGGATCGGAAAGTCCTCATCCGAAAATAGTTTATCAGATCCTTTCATTTTATAAACTATAACCTTTGGATCAATATTTAAACTACCTTCTGATATATCATCATACTCAGACTTGTCTGGTTTATCAGACTCAGAAGTTTCAGATTCACTTTTCAACACATTTTCAACCACTGTGTTTACCACTTCAGAGTCACATTCACCTTCAGATTTGGTGTAAGTTACGTTGATATCCACAGGCAGCACATTAGACTGTTCAGTTTTCAACTTTAGGTCCAACGCCTTTTCCACCCTAGATGGTTTTTGCATGCATAACTATTCCACATGGGTGGTGGAACACGATCGTAACTCGCACTTTTAGTTTCACCATTTTTAAATTCATTATTATTTTTTATTTTTGGCAGAATGTGATCAATGACTTACGAGCTTGTTGAATACTGATTAACAGTTTGTTAACCCTTTCAGATTCAATTCTAATTTTCTCAGGCTCACTTTTAGCTCAGCAGATAGTATTCAAATGAATGTTAATAGCCATCTATTTATCCATAGTCGCTTTGAGCATCAAAAGTGTTGCGTCATTCTCTCTGAGTAATTTATTATATTGTTTAACAGATGCACTCAATTTTTCATATGCTTCCTTAGTGGATTTGTAATCACTAGACAAATTGTCGATTAATCTTTGGATTTCAGCATATCGTGTGTCTTTTACAAGACAATCACTACATGGCTCTGCACATTTTAAACACGGTTTTTCAACCATAGACTCATTCTTTGACTCATTTACCTCACTGCCATTTGCATGCAAGCTTTGATGATGTCTTCTTACAACTTTTCCATCTTTTCATTTGCTTTTTCCTCATCAACTGGCTTCTTTTGCTCTTCACATGATGAATGCTGACTTGGTGCAAAATAAACTGCAAAAGTTTTTAATATATCATTAGGCAAAAGGTGTTTGAACGGACTGTTCAAAAGCTCCTCCTCCTCTGACGAAGTGTGATAATAGAAATCATCATCATCAGGACCCTCTTCAAAGGATGCCCCTCATTCTTCTTCAGGTTCCTCTACAATCTCAGCAACCAAAGCCAAGCTTTCTCCCTTAGAAATATATTTGTTCCAGTTGAAGCCCTGATCTTCTTGAGTAATAACCAGTGCTTTATCTTTGGTTTTTGGCTGTTTGTCTTCAATCGGCACCATTCGTGTTCTTGGCTGGGGACGATGGTAGATTGCTCTCTTGTAAAAATCATCGGCGAAAGGGTTATGGTTTCCTTGAACCTCTCTGCTCGGATATTCACGTTTGAAGTGTCTTTTCTCCCAACATTTAAGTCAAGTAACTTTTGATTTATCAAACCCAAGATTTCCATCTAGACCTCCCAAGTTGTCTTTGCCTGTTATCTCCATGAATCTCTATGCGCGACGAACAATCGATGCCATACACCACTTGATATCAATCAGCTCCATCTCAATCGGATCTATCTGATCATAATCTTCTAACGTCATTTTGAGTTTTTGATTTTTCCTTCGACTAGACGATCATAAGACTCGAGCACTGAAGCTAGTAAAGACATGTGCTGCTTCGCGGCCTTCTCATCGAAATTTTGTGCATTCTGAAAATCTACAGCAATATTGCACTGCAAGACTCTTTGATTAGGATGAGATGATGAAGTAGTCTGGTTGATCTGGGTTGATTTGAACCATAAGATGACCGTGGGTTTGAAGGCGTGTTAGGATCAACTGATGGAAAGGATTGAAAGTCACTGTTCTGGTTTAATGGTGGTGAACTTTGCGAACTGAAGGCGCTGAAAGCTGTCGGGATTTTTGGTGACTGAATTTGAGCAGCAGAACTGTTCTTGAAGTATAGATTAACATCTTCTTGTACTTGGACGGTTTTGTTCTTTGCCATCTTCTGCATTTCAAGTTCCTGTCCTTCCAGCCTTTCAATGAAACGCGGTAATGAGAAATTATCGTACTCAGTTCTGTTCTTCAGTATGGTCAGATAAGTAGACCATTCGCCTTGTTAAAGAGAATCAGCCAACTTATCAACAAGTTCTTCGTTAGTCTTTATAATTTCCATTCTTTTCATCTGAACCACCAAATGACAGTATCTCTCGATCAATTGCATCAGAGTTTCACCTTTAATCAGCATGAAGATATCAAACTCTTTACTAAGTAACACCCTTTTACTCTTGTGAAGTTAAGCACTTCCCCGTAATTTTAAACGGAGAGCATTCGACAATGATTGAGCATCATCATCATGTTGAAGTACCGCTAGGATATTTTCTTTAATGGATTGTTGCAGAATATTCATCATTTTCTTCTCTTTGATGAATCTTTCCCTTTCAACATCTGAAAGTTGAGCAAGAGTCTTCTCGAGGCCATTTTCACCTACCGGCGCTTGATATTTAGCTTCAATTGTGAACCAGCAAGTAAAGTGATTTGCCTGGACCCAATTCATGAACCGCTCACTCCAGCTATCAAAATCTTCTAGATTCATTAACTTTGGTTGTTTGGTCATTGTCCCCATCTCGTTTTCTAGATTGATGTTGTGTGCCGCTGTGTTCGCAACAGCTGATGTAGCGAATGCGTTGTAAAATTCTTCAGACATTTTCTTTTAAAATTCAAAAAACACATTTTTCGAACAAGCTGATTAGTGCGAAAAATTCCTTCGTGCGGATGAAAAACAATACGTGCGAATGAGATCCGTTTGTACAAACCAGGAAATTTTTAAGAACAAGATGATTTTCACAAAATATTTACTCTTGTGAATAAACAATTTGTGCGAGTGATCAGAATTTGTCCGTACGAGTAAGATGATCGTATGTATATAATATTTGTGCGAATCACAGTTGCAAATTTTGAAACTTGTAAATTTTAGAAACTTCTGATAACTTGTTCTTACGAAAGATTCAAATTTAAAAAAATTGTTTGTGAGAATGGTCCTTCTACTCGTACAAAAGAGCTACGTCTCCAAATGAATGAATTTCACTGATTTCGACATGATTAAGTATGATTTTAGGTATGAATTTGTTAAGGATTGATTAGAATGTAGTTTAACATGAATTTCTAGAATCCTAGTCCATTTCGCCCGTAAATTCGTCCAAAATCCAGTTCAGTTCGGGAATGTGTAGAAGAACAAGATGAATCCAAGTCTGAAACAACTGATAGCCTACAATTACTTGTTGTTTGTCTGTAGATTAGATCTCAAAGCTCTGATACGACTTGTTAACGAGGTTCGGGCTCCTCCAATGAGCAACTGATATGATCTAACTCAACTAGCAGAGGCGGAATTCATTGCTAGAGAAGTTGACAAAACAAACAAGATAGAACTTACTGTTTAACTGCTCTGTTTTATTCAAAGACGTGCAAAGTACAGATGCGAGTAAACAAACTAGCAGGGCTTCACCGTACTATCTACAATGACTTACTAGCTCTAACATAACACTCCTCTATTTATAGTTCGCCATGACTTGTACTGGAGTGTGTGTATAACAGAGATGCGCTTTGTACGAGCAGCTGATCCGTACGTTACTCATACGAACCAAACAATCTCGTTTGTATGAGCCTTACAAACATATAAAATAAATATTTAACATATATACATTCGACATTAAAAGCTCTATAAACAATATAGACACATCCTAGACATAGGCAATAGACATATTGCATCAACAAATGCAGGAGGAGCTGCAACAAGCTTGTTGGCCTACTGGCTAATCACAAAGCTATTTCCTAAATGGGTCTTCAAGTGCAAAAGAGATGATCGAGGGGTAATTATGCGTAATAAAGCTCGACTAGTTGTCAAAGGTTTTCATCAGCAAGAAGGCATTGATTATACAGAGGTTTATGCTCCGGTCGCAAGACTAGAAGCAATCCACATATTCCTAGCGTTTGCATCATGGAAAGGTTTTAACGTGTACCAGTTGGATGTGAAATCAGCTTTCCTTTACGGGAAAGTGAAAGAGGAAGTGTCTGTTGGACAACCACTGAGGTTGTCTATCTAGTGCATAAAGATAAGGTTTACTTACTAGATAAGGTGTTATACGGGTTGCATCTGGCCCCAAGAGCCTGGTATGAGACACTCTCTCAGCACTCATTAAACAACGACTTTACAAGAGGCACTGTTGATAGCACACTCTTTACAGGGGAAGTGAAAGGACATCTGCTGATCGTACTAATCTATGTGGATGACATCATCTTTGGCTTTACGAATGATGTATGCGTAAAGAATTTGAAGAAGTCATGACAACGAAATTTGAAATGAGTTCAATGGGAGAGATGAAGTTCTTCTTGGGGCTTTAGGTCGATCAGTTGCCTGATGGTATCTTCATCCATCAGACAAAGTATGTCCATGAATCTTGGAGAAATTCGAAATGTCGGGAATGTCACCATTGTCTAACCCATTGGCAATTAATCATGGCATCTGTCCAGACGAACATGGAGTCAAGATAGATAAAACCTTATTTCGATCGATGATTGGATCACTGATGTATCTTACAACATCAAGACTAGACATAATGTATCCAACATGCCTTTGCGCCATATCAATTGAGTCCTCGAGTGTCACACCTGACAATAGTCAAACGGATTTTCAGATACTTGAAGGGTTGCCCAAGCACCGGCTTGTGCTATCCGCGAAATGATAACTTCGACCTCGAAGGATATTCATACTCAGATTTCAGATGCTGCAAACTTAATGCCAAATCTACAATGGCTGGTTTCCAGATCTTCAGAACACGCTTAGTAACGTGGCAGTGCAAGAAGCAAACCATGGTCGCTCTCTCTACTTGCTAGGCTGAATACATTTTGGCTTCCAAATGTAGTTCCCAAATCTTGTGGATGCAACAACAGATGAGAGACTTTAGATTGTAGTTTCTTGATACACCCATATATGTAGATAACAAGGCTGCTATTAATATAACTAAAAACCCGGTTCATCACTCTAAAACTTAACAAATTGAAATTCGACATCACTTTATCCGTGATTGTCACGAGAAAAAGTTGATTCGAATATAAAAGGTCCACACCAAAAGAAAAAAAGGCAGATTTTTATACCAAACCATTTGATCTAACCAGATTCAAATATCTATTGAGAATTAATGGTATGAAAAATCTAACATCAGCGGGGGAATTAGAGGTTGAATACGGATCGGATGACGAGTTTTCGTGATCCTCATCGGTTTATAGTTTTTTTTAATTTTTTTAAAACAAAAACCCAAAAATATGTGTTTGATTTTAGGGGGAGAAATGTTGTAGAAAATATAAAAACATCTAATAATGTAAAAATGTACAAAACATGAAAAAGACAAAAAGAGTTTTCGTGTGAATAGAGGATATCATAGTACATCAGTGGGCTATCACAGTATGCTAAAGAAATGTAGTATAAAAAAGTTTAAATAGGTCTCACTGATGATGTGCTAGTCGGCTTCGCACATTCAATAGATTGTTTCTGAGATATAAACATAAAGAAAAACTTCGTAATTAGAGGTTTAACATCTCTCGAATATATGATCTTATACACCGAAATTTCATTTGAGAGATTGCCGGATTCTGAGATACTAGGTCTTTATAAATAATTGATATTTGGGGTATTATACAAGTTCTTATGATTTTGCGTAGGCAATGGACTAGAACTTGTAAAATCCTTTGGCTTTTAAAACCAAAAACTGCAGCAAATTATAAGCATCGAAAGATCCAACAATTGCACTAAAAGATTCCAAATTGGAACACTACTTTCAAGACGAGCCTTCATTTCTTTGTCGGTATGGTGGTACTAACCTGAGCTCTCAAGGTCTTGCATTACCCAGATATAGATATATGTTAGATATATTCACCTGTAAGATGAAATCCAGGGAATCTTGATTCCGGAATATATTCTGAGGTGGGAAGCATGGTTAAGTCAAGTTCCTAAATTTACCTAATGTATCTCGGAACAATTGAGAAATGTGTAGATGCTTATATGGACAAGTATACTGACAATCTAAGTGAATTTTTTAGTACTTAAAGTCTCATAAAGGTCAATGGTACTAGTGATATGTCTCAAAAACTGATATGATCCTCTAACACAAACTCACAAAAAATATGTCTGTAAATATGTTTGTACACACTTTATTACATTTCATTTCATGAAAAGCCCAAAAATATTTGCAGTTTGTTTTAGCATGAACTTTGAAAAAGACCAAAAAGATTTTATTTCTATCTTAGTTTTGACTATCGATGATTGAAAGCAGATCTTCAAAATCTAGAAATGCCGAATGTTGAGAATACCGGAGGACAACGGGTTGGGAGCTTGTCTGTATTGATAAAATGTTTTGAAAATATTAAAAGTTCATTAATTTGAATCTTTACATATACTAAAAACATTAGTTTGTTCTCAAAGTGTTCAACCAAGGTCATTAACTTGGACTTGGTAGACAAATCAGTTAACCAGGGTCATTAACTTGGACTTAGTCAACTGAGTAGGTCATTAAAACTTTTTAAAATGGACAAAATGCCAAAAAATCAGATTTACCTTCGCTCAAAGAAGTTATTTTTGCACAAAGATAATTATCTTCTCATGAAAATAACTATCCTCGCACGAAGATAGCTGGCTATATATATTATCTTCGCACGAAGATAATACATAGTTACTATTGCAAATCCTTTGGAGCGAAGAAAATTTTGAAGAGCACATAACAAAGTGCTACCCAAATTTTAGCTTGTAGTGGTTGATTGGCACGCCACGAAAGAATTTCTTTGGACGTTAAAGTTACATGCTTGAAGATTTTGAAGATAGACCAAGACTATAGAAACATCCACGGGGGAGTTTGTTAGTGCATAATGTCTATTACCTACGTCTTACGGATGTGTCTATGTTTGTAATAGGAAGAGAATGTTAGATTTACGTTGTATGTATTCAACTTCGCACGAAGGTGAGTCTACCTTCGCACGAAGGTAAATTATTTTCATCCGAAGATAAACTACCCTCGCACGAAAGTAGCCTAGCATGTCTATAAATAGGTTGTGAGAGGCATTAGAATGTAGAACTTTTGTGACTGAGACGGTGAAGCTCTATCAGATTTTCTAGGTCATTTGTAACTATTAAACATTGAATGGAATCAGTTAATTGATGAAATAATCTTGTTAATTGTCACTAATTCATATGAATTCCACGCATATGGACTAGAGACTCAAATTAGGACCTTTGCTATTGGACAAAACGATCCTACATTGCTCAACTTCTTTGATTACAATGTTAACCTCTTCTTTAATCAACTCATGTACCGACTCTTTCACTTCATGACTCTCATCGGGAGCTACCTCTTGTAACTAAGCCATCATGGCTTTGTTAGCTATTTCCTTCAAATCTTCACCGTTCATCTCCTTTGTGACATCAATAATTTCTTCAACTAGCTTCTTGGATTCTTTTGTCTTTGGCTTGCATCGGTATTGGCTTGAACCTCGAAAGAAACCTACAAAAGAATTATAAACATCAGGAGGAATCAACAAATTTAAAAGCATGATGAAATATGTCTTCCTCAGCACAACGTTCATAATAAATTGCTTCAGCAAACTCCTCAACACTATTATCAGACGTTTCATCAAACACAACTTCACATTCTTCATTCGAACATTCCTCGATAACCTCATCGAACACCGGTTTTTCTATGATCTTAGCAAGTAATGCCAAACTCTCCTTTTTTGGAATATTATCGTTCCAATTAAATCTGTCATCCTCTTAAGTCACCATGAGTGCTTTGTTAGCTTTTGCCGAACCATCCTCAAAAGCAATAAGCTTTGATGTACTTTGAGAAGGAGAAGTCTTGTGATATATTGCTTTCTTGTAGTAATCATCCGCAAATGGATTGTGATTACCCTGTACTTCTCGGTCCGGGCATTCACGCTTAAAGTGACCCTTATCTCTGCATTTAAAACATGTCACCTTTGTTGGTGCATTATGTCTATTACCTGCGTCTTAGGGTTGTATCTGTGTCTGTAATAGGGCTGAACTGTTAGATATGATTTTGTATTATTTGTATTTAACTTCGCACGAAGGTAGCCTACCTTTGCACGAAGGTAGCTTACCTTCGTACTACCTTCGTACGAAGATAGACTTATCCTCGCACGAAGTTAACTCCCATGTCTATAAATAGGAGTGTTGCGGTTTGAGCCTGTAACTTTTGGTGACTGATACGACGAAGCCCTACCGGATTTCACGGTGATCTGTAACTGTTAAACAATTAAAGAAATCAGTAAATTGGATAAGTAATCTTGATAATTGTCACTATTAATGAATTCCGCGCATATTGACTAGGCAATCAATTAGGAGCTTTCCTATTGCACAAAATGATCCTACAAGTGGTATCAGAGCACAGGATGCCTGATTTGAAGACAACTGTTCAAGATTGAGCCTAGAAGACTTCTTATTTTTCACATTTTAAAACAAATCCACGGACAAAATGAACTGATTCTTAAGTATAACATGTAAAAACATGTTGAGATAAATTCTAGAGAAAATCAGAGCTAAAAACAACCGAATTCATGTCAAAAATTGAAAAAAAACTTAAAATTGTGAACCTAACTTCGCACGGATATAACTTTATCTTCGCACGAAGATATAAGTGTTAAGGTGTAAACAAACATTTACCATTGCTCGAAGATAGTGTTGGTGTATATTTGTGACAACAGCTTAGATTCGGTCTTTGGATATCTTGTAATTAGTAAAATGATAAACGGTTAGCGGGTTTAGTTTTGTATTAGCGAATTAGAAGTAATTGGGCTGAACTAGATACTAAATAGTGCATGGTAGGCGATTTGGGCTTTAAACCCATTAGCAGTCCATGTAGGAAATCCTAGCCCATGTTGCATAATCTATCTCTATATATACGGAGGTTTGCATTAGGGTTTAGGTTGCTGGTTCTATTGTTCAGTTGCAGAGAGAATTGCTTCAGAGAGAATTTAGAGAGAGAGTCTTGAATTGGTTGTAAACACTTTGTGTTAGATAATCAATAGAAGACAGTTTGAAGGAATTCTTTGTGTTCGTGTTTGTGTTCTTGTTGTTTCTGTGAAATCTGATCTAGGGGATTCCACACTCTAGATTAGATAGATGATTCTGTCAAGATCCATACGGACTAGGAGACCTACAATTGGTATCAGAGCATTCGGCTCTTGATTATTGCTCGGTTAAGAATCATGACAGTAGAAAATTTGGGTTTTTGGGCGTTTTGGAGGCTGTTCTTGAAGTTTATGACAGCTGAATTAGGGTTTTGACGGCTGTTTTAGGGTTTTTGTAGGTATTTCAGGTTTTCTGCAGTGATTTCGGATTGACAACAGGCATTTCGGATTGAAGACTTGTGTTCCGGATTAAAAAGCATAGTATTTCGGATTGAAGACTTGGAATTCGGAATAAAAAGCATAGTATTTCACATTAGAATCTGCATTTCGGATCATCAGACTTGCAATTCGGATCTGGAAAAGTGCATTTCGGATTGATTTTTGGATCAGAAGCCATTTCGGATTCCATTTCGGATCAGAAGATATTTCGGATTGATTTTCAGAGGAGAAGGTATTCCGGATTCCATCTCGGATTCAGAACTATTCCGGATTCCATCTCGGATCAGAGTAGTCTATACCGGATTTCCATTTCGGATCAGATCAGTGCATTCTAGATTTCATCTCGGATCACTATTCCGAATCATAATTTCGGATTATCAATTCGGATTACTGTTCCGGATTTTCATCTCGGATTATCAATCCGAGTTACTATTTCGGATTTGGTACTATTCCGGATTATCTTCAAAAAGGTGGAAAGTTAACCAGCTGACGTAACTAGAGTTAATCGTTTTCGGACATAGAATTTGATCCATATAGAATTTTGACGAACCAATTGGACAGTTAGACTCGTGTGATTTTTAGGACAAAAAAAATCACTATCGGACAATATACATCATTAGAATCGTACTGACGAGACGAGTCTAACAGTATAATTTGGTAACCACCCATTTAAGATAAGTTTTAACGTTTTTAACGAGCCGGTTAGGTAAAAATGTCGAATGGAGCACGAGGCTGGAACCACAAACAAACATCCAAAGATGCTGAAGGTAGAGAACTATCTTACTTGGAAGGATAGGTTTCAATCCTTTATTGAATCTCAGGACACACGGATGTGGATCTGTATTCAAGATGGGTACGCTAACCAATGCATGATTTTGAGGGCACATAACAGGTTACTACTTACGTGAATATGTCTGAAGTTGAGAAGATGATGTATGAGTCTGAGAAGAAAGCCTTAGCTGCTATAAAGATGTCGTTACCTGATGGCATCAAACACACGTTCAAATGTTATACTACATCGAAGGAGTTGTGGGATGCCCTAGAGAAGAGGTATGAGGGCAATACAGATGTGAATAAGAATAATGTTGATCTGCTAAAGAAACAGTTTGTTGTGTTCAAAGGAATGAGAAATGAGTCCCTAGAAGATATTATCATGAGATATTATCATCTGATGTCAGAAATAGATAATTATGACATAGAGGGATACACAGATGTTGAGATAAACGACAAGTTGCTGGATGCTTTACCTGCAAAGTGGGATATTTACACGTTGATGATAAAGGGTGAAGCTGATTATGAAAAGAAAGAACTGGAAGAGGCTGTTGGGAAATTGAGAGCTTATGAGCTCAATATGAAGAAGAAGGTGACTGGATATGATCAGGTTCAAGATCCGGGGATTTATAAAGGTCTTTCACCTTCATCTTCCAACAATGCTTCTAGTGACACTGCAACTGCGTTTCTCTCATGTGAGAATGAGCAGATCGTGACCAATTCTGATGGTGAAGTATGTTTTGTTGCTGCTTCAGGAGGCTCGTCAGGGGCTAAGAGACAACAATAAAGTAACACCAATTCTAAGTCTATGCCTCTGAGTGTCAAAAGTGCTGAAGATCACCTGGCATTGCTTGCTTCTTTCGTTGCTTCCTACGAGAACTATATTCAGGGAAAAATATCTGATCCTGCTACGTTTGATGAAGATTATGATAAAATCAACCCTGATGACTTAGAGGAGATGGATTTGCAATGGCAGATGGCCATGATTTCTAGAAGGGTGAAGAGGTTCATTAACAGAACAGGCAGGAAGTTCGTTGGCAAGAGTGTGGGCTTTGACAAGTCAAAAGTGAAGTGCTACAACTGTCACAACTGCGGACATTTCGCTAGAGTGTCAAAGAGCTAACTCTGAATCTTATTCTAGTTCATCCTTTCAAGATTCTCTTGGTCATGGTTCAAGCAACAGGAATGCGTCAAACAACACGGGATCAAAGGCCCTGATTTCTACTGCTAGAGAGGGTTCTTATGATTGGAGTGTTCATCTAGAGAGTAATAACAATGCCTCACAGGCATTCATGGCTAAGATAGCTCATGTTGCTGATGAAGAAGTGAAAGCTGATGCTGAGGAAGAGCAAGAGAAGGTAGCTGAGAAAGCTGAAGGAGAATAGAATGCTACAGAGAAGAAGACAGATGCTTATTTTGATGCTTTCATGGCTGATATAAGCAAATCAACTGGCGATGTATGTTCTAACTCTGGTAGTTCTGTTTGTTTGAAATGTCGTGAACTGCAAAGTCAAGTTGACACATTAACAAATCAAAACCAAAGTCTGGCTAATGCGCTCTCGAACCTAAAAGAATCAAACTTTTTTGTAAAATGAAATGAGTCATTATACTTGAAGAAAATTAAAGGTTATGAAGAAGAAATCAATATTCTAACTTTTAAGCTAAACGAAAACTTCAAGTTATTGACTTAGCTCATCATACGATGAGTGAGAAAACAAAAGAGGTTTCTGAAAGGTGCAAAGAGTTGTTTGAAGCATAACTTAAAATTTGTGAACTTGAAAAGAAATTAAATCAACTCAGAGATTCGTCTTTTGTCATGAAACACATGATGAATGGCCTGAAGAAGAGTAATGACAAGACTTGTGTGGGCTTCAAAGGTTTGAATGAAGTTCCACCACCTCTTGGTCACGACTATTCTTTCTTGCCAGATGAAGAAGAGCTTACAGACTTTGTGTCAACCACTCCTGGTAGTTCTACATCAGTGGATGTTGATGTGACAAAGAATGCCAAGAAGGATAATAACAAAGACACTGGTTTGAAAACAAAGAATACACACCCTAAGAATCAAAAACAAATTTTTGTTAAAAAGGTTGAGTTTGTTAAATGGAGTGACACAAATGAAGAGGTCCCTGTTATTACTAAAGAGTCTAATGTGCAGTTTGCTAAAAATAAAAACAAAGAAAAATAAGAAGTTAAGCAAACTAAACAAGATCCTTCGAAGGCATCGTCATCTTCATCATCACCGTCGCCTGATGAATCTAAGCAAGAGGCTTCAATTAAGAAGTCTTCGGCTAGGAAATCGTGTTTCAAATGTCATGAAAAAGGACATGTAGCGAGCTGTTGTCCTAACAAAAAGAGTGAAGTACAGGTAAGTGAGAGGCAGAGAGAAAAATCACCAAAAGTGGTAACGGTGAGAAGAAGGTTAACTCACCAAAGATATCTGCTACCGGGTAACAGAGTGTTGTTGTTGGTGCAGATAAGGCTGAAAAAGGAACTCACCAAGTTCCTCACTTTCAAAGAAATCAACAAACATTTCAGCCTGCATCTACATTAGGCAGATATGATAGACCTAGAAGTAGTTCACCAAGAATGAATAACTTTAATGGTCCATCAATAATTTCAGAAGTCAAGGTCAATATCAAAATCGATACCAGAATGTTGGTAGTCGAAATTTTTATATCGATGGCTTTAGAAATTTTCATCATCAAAATTCATGGAACCAAAATCATAATTTCCAAAGGTCGCAAAGTCCAAATATGGTTAGGAAACCTCAGGACCACATACCTATTGGAAATCAAAACCATTTCCATCAACAGGTCTAAGATCCAAGACTCCTATTAGGAGTGATGGATATTGGATGGATGTTCCCGTAGTTGATTAATCTGGAAGACCCAAGACCATTAAGGCTTGGGTCCCCCAATCTAACTAATTTTGTTGGATGGTGCAGGAGCGGCTAAGGAGGATTATCAACTTGTGGTATGTTGATAGTGGCTGCTCCAGGCACATGGCGGGGGATGCGAGGCTGTTGACAGAGTTTGAGAATATAGATGATGGTTATCTGAATTTTACAATGCTAAAGGAGGGCACATTACTGGTCGAGGAAAAGTGACTAATGGGAAGATAACACTTGACAAAGTGAACTATGTGGAGCAGCTGAAGCATAATCTGATGAGCGTGTCTCAAGTCTGTGACAAGGGTCACTTGGTCCACTTTACTAAGTCTGAAGCTTTGGTGTTAAAACCTGGTTTGGTGATACCGGATGACTGGATTGTGATGAGAGCGCCAAGGAGAAACGACACTTATGTCATGGACATGGGTGCTAAGGATACTTCCACTTTGGTGGCGTGCTTGCTATCAAAAGCATCTGAGGCTGAGTCATTGTTGTGGCACAGACGCATGGCCTACATCCACTACCGAAAAATGAATTATATTATTAAAAACGGTTTAGTGGACGGGTGCCAGTGCAGAGGTTTCACGTGGAAGATAAATGTTTTCCATGTTAAAAAGGAAAACAACATAAGAAACCTCACAAGTCTAAAACAGTAAATTCCATAGATGCCCCTTATGAATTACTTCATATGGATCTATTCGGTCCAGTGAATGTAAGGAGCATAAGTGGAAAGTACTATTGTTTAGTTGCCACTGATGATTACTCACAATATTCATGGGTTTTCTTTTTAGGTACAAAAGATGAGACAGCGGAGATGCTGATAGATTTTTTTACAAAATTGGAAAATGTCCATGATGCATGGATCAAGAGGATAAGGAGTGATAATGGCACGAAGTTCAAGAATCAAGTTCTAGATCTCTATTGTCTTCGCAAGGGAATTGAACATCAATATTCTGATCCTTATACACCTCAATAGAATGAAGTCACTGAGAGGAAAGACAGGACGTTGATTGAAGCCGCAAGGACTATGCTATCTGATTCAAAGCTTCCAGTTCTCTTCTGGGGAGAAGCTGTGAACACAGCTTGTTATGTCCTGAACAAAGTTTTGACGGTTAAACGGTTTAACAAAACATGTCACGAACTATTGTTTAACCGAAAACCAAACTTAAAAGGCTTTAAACCATTTGGATTACCCTGCACCATTGTGCGAAACAAAGATAAGCAAAAATTTGGCGAGATAGCTGATGAAGGTTACTTTCTCGGCTATATGCCTGGAACACCGAATAAAAGGGTTTTTAATCTAAAAACTGGTAAAATTGAGGTTGTGTTTAACATGGAAATCACTAGTTACTCACCTCAACAATCAACGAGTGGTCCTCCTATATTATATGATTATAACAGTGTGTTTAAATCATTTAATATTCCTGATTTTTCTAATGCAGATGAGTCTCAGGTGATCCATACTGTGATCAATGAAGATGGAGAGTGTGACTTCATGCCTAGATCGAGTGTATCGATGACAGATGCTCCAGAAACTTCTTCCAGTGCAGCTCTAGAGGGCTCCAGTGATAGTGAGTCTGAACCTATTCAGGGGAGGACTTCACTAATCCATTTGCTAATATTCGGGGGGAGGTTGGATCTAATCTGGGAGATAATCTGGTTGTTAACACCATTGCTACCACACGTGTACACATAGATCATCCAGTTGAAAACATCATTGGTGATGCTGCTGCAGGTGTTAAGACAAGAAGAGGTGTGCTCGAAGGTTCCTGTTTGTTTACATCGATTCAGAAGACTGGGTTGATTCATGAGTGTTCGTATAGTTGCTTTATTGTCCAAGAGGAGCTGAAGAATGTTCAAATGGCTCTCAAAGACAATTGTTGGGTAGAAGCTATGTAAGAGGAACTAGCTCAGTTCAAGAAGTTAAAGGTTTGGGAGCTAGTTGACTTGCCTGAAGGAGTAAAAGAAATAGGCACTAAGTGGGTGTTCAAGTGCAAGAAAGACGACCGAGGGATCGTGATAAGAAATAAGGCTCGGTTAGTAGTGAAAGGGTTTAATCAGCAAGAGGGGATCGACTACAATGAAGTGTTTGCACCAGTAGCAAGGTTGGAAGCAATTCGTTTGTTCCAAGCTTTTGCTTCATTCAAGGGCTTCAAAGTTTACCAACTTGACGTGAAGAGTGCGTTTCTTTACGGGAAATTCCAAGAATTGGTGTATGTCTCACAACCAGACGGGTTTACTGATCCAGACTATCCAGATCGAGTCTATCGACTTGATAAGGCATTGTATGGATTGCATCAGGCACTTAGGGCGTGGTATGAGACACTGTCAGCACATTTGTTAAAACATGGTTTCGGAAGGGGACAGATTGACAGTACACTTTTCGTTAAAAGAAAGAAGGAAGACTTTCTGCTGGTACAGGTATATGTAAATGACATCATCTTTGGGTCATCTGATGAGAACAAGTCTCATGATTTCGAAGAGGTAATGAAGAGCAAGTTTGAGATGAGTGTGATGGGTGAATTATCCTACTTTCTAGGTTTACAAGTTAAACAGAAGAAGGATGGGATATTTATACATCAGAAAAAGCATGTGTATGACATTTTTTCTCGTTTCAAGATGGAGGTTTGCCCTACTTTCCATACACCTATCTGTGAGAATCGAAATTGGTCCAGATCATGAGAGTGTGGAGGATATTGATCCAACTCAATATAGGACAATGATTGGTTCTCTGATGTACTTGACTGCTTCAAGACCCGACATCATGTTCGCAGTATCTCTTTGTGCCAGATATCAAGCGAATCCAAAGGAGTCCCACATGAAAGCGGTGAAGCGGATTCTTCGTTACATAAAGGGGAAACCTAAACTTGGGTAATGGTATCCAGCTGCTAGTGATTTGAAGTTTGTTGCTTTCACTGATTCGGACTTTGGAGGATGCAAATCTACAATGAAGTCTACCAGAGTTGGTTGTCAGTTCTATGGAGGGAGGCTAGTGTCATGGCAATGCAAGAAGCAGTCTTGCGTGTCTACCTCGACGTGTGAAGCTGAATATATTGTTGCGGGTAGCTGTTGCTCTCAGGTTCTCTGGATCCAACAGCAGATGCGCAATTACGGTTTGAATTTCACTCGTACTCCTATTATGATAGACAATAATGCCACTATATAAATCACCAAGAATCACGTAAAACACAGTCGCACAAAACATATTGACATTCGTCATCACTTTATACGGGATTGTGCTGAAAAGAAATTAATTGAACTGCATCGAGTCGACACACTTGATAACCTGGCAGATCTTTACACAAAAGCATTTGACAGGGCCCGTTTTGAACATTTAGTCGAACTCAACGGGCTGAGGAATCCTGAATAACCATTTTTCCATAAAAATAGTTTGTAAATAATTTACTGCTTTTCAAAAATAAAAAACAAAACAAAAAATAGAAAATCAAAAATGAGTTTTCACTGTGTGAAAAAGAAGAAATGATTGTACATCAGCAAGTTAGACTGTCACACTGAAATTAATAGAAAATTGCTTAAGTGTGATAGCAGCTTCATCATATGATGTACTAGTAAGCAAAAGGCATGAATAATCAACTTACCTTTGTGATACAAATATAATAAACTGTGTATGAGTGGGTAACATATCAGTGGCGTATGGTTTTATAATCTTAAATCTTGCGTTGATATATTGCCAAAATCTGAGGTTTTAGGTCTTTATATCGTTATTTCATCCGGGATATCAAGGTTGTGCTTTTGCTGCATCCAGATATATGCTGACCTAAGCACAACCAGGATATCTTAAAAGAGCTAAAATGCCAATTCCCAAACATTGAAGAAGCTCTCTTAGAGTGTCATTCAAATATGCAAATTACATTATTCGTACCAAAATTGGGTATTTGTCCTAACCCTCGTTGGATAAGTTGGTCACTTTGCTGTACGGAAGTACTGACATGATCACCAATTATCTAACGTTGTAAATCAAAAAGGATGAATTTCGATATACTCACCTACTACGATGAATTTTTGTGCATATCTTGATTGCGGGGGTATGTCCTAAAGTGGGACACACTAGTATATCAGTATAAATTATCTAAACAACTCACAAGGTAATGGTACTTAAAGGTTCATGTATTTTGTTTATGTGGATAAACAATACTGGTAATCGTCTTGAACTGCTTTTCATGAATATTGCATATAAAATAATCAGATAGTGTGAAAACAGTTTGATGTTGCTGATATGATCTTCTTAACGGTGAATCTCACAAAAATAGAGTGTTTATTATTTCTTTATTTATTTGCTTTCAGAAAATATAAAAATCCAAAAATATTTCATTTTGTTGTAAATTTTTAATGTACGGGATATTGGTTGTTCATGGAGGAGTTGTTACCGATATGGGGAGATGATGTTAGAAGCTGAGTTCAAATTTTTTATGATCTTGCAGGTTATGTGTGCTTAAAAATTTTGAGTATGTGTTTTGAGTTGAGAAGTGCTTAATCTGTGATACAATTTTACTATCTCTTGAATAATAATAATAATTTGTTTAACCTGTGTTGAAAAATTCTTATGGTTTCTCGAGATGTTTGTTTTATAGTATACAGATTGTAGCAATTTGTTGCTGAGAAGTTTGGTGAAGAGGAGTTTGCTTGGATGCATGGTAGAACCTCCTTTCTACATTGCAGAAAAAGTTGTACATTTTTTTGAAGATTGCTATGCAAGTTCTAAACTGGAGTTTACTCAAACGGTAACGATTTCGAAGATTTGTTGACTGTATACATCAGCTTAGGGGGAGTCGGTTGCTGACAGAAGCTATTAAAGTTGAAGCTATCCAAAGACCAACGTCAATGTTTTTCAAAGATTCTAAAGATTGCAAGAAGACTGAAGATAAGTTATTTTATGAAGCTATTGTCAAGGGGGAGTTTGTTGGTGCATATTTGTGACAACATCTTAGGTTTGATCTTTGGATATCTTGTAATTAATAAAATGATAAACGGTTAGCGGGTTTAGTTTTTTATTAGTGAATTAGAAGTAACTGGGCTGAACTAGACACTAAATAGTGCATGGTAGGCGATTTGGGCTTTAAACCCATTAGCAGTCCATGTAGGAAACCCTAGCCCACGTTGCATAATCTATATCTATATATAGGGAGGTTTGCATTAGGGTTTAGGTTGCTGGTTCTATTGTTCAGTTGCAGAGAGAATTGCTTCAGAGAGAATTTAGAGAGAGAGTCTTGAATTAGTTGAAAACAATTTGTGTTAGATAATCAATAGAAGACAGTTTGAAGGAATTCTTTGTGTTCGTGTTCGTGTCCTTGTTGTTTCTTGGAAATCTGATCTAGGGGATTCCGCACTCTAGATTAGATAGACGATTCTGTCAAGATCCATACGGACTATGGGACCTATAGATAGTCCTATCTTTGATCGAAGATAAATCAAGTTTTGGAAATTTTTACTTCTCTCGAACTGAAATCTTAATCGTTTTAACGTTTAACTTTATTCTAGGCAGTTTGTCCGACAAGATGGAAAATGAATTCTACAATGCATTTGCTAAATCAACTATTAATGCATCAACTGCAGCTGCACAAAATCTTAATTTAGAAAACGAAATGGGGACGATGGTAAACACCCAAAGTTGATGAATTTAGAAACTATGATGGTTGGAGTGAACGTTTTGTTAATTGGGTTCAAGCGAATCATTTTACTTGCTGGTGAAACTGGTTTGGAAAAAACATTGAGTCAGTTCACAACAACTGAAAAAGAAAAATTCGTCAATGAGAAGAAAATGATGAATATATTGCAACAATCAATCAAAGAAGATATCTTTACGCTGTTGCAACATGATGACAATGCACAATCATTATGGAATGCATTAAGATTGAAGTTTCAAGGTAGCTCACAAATGAGGAAAAGTAATAAGGCATTGCTTAGAAAAGAGTTCGACATTTTCAATCTTTTAAAAGACAAAAATATGAAGCAGTTGATCGAGCGTTACGGTCACCTTGTTGTTCAAATGAAGAAGTTAGGAATTCAGAAAACTAACGAGGAGTTAGTTGACAAGCTGGCAGATGCTTTGCAGGAGGGAGAGTGGTCAACATATTTGATGGTTTCTAAAGAATGATGTAGATTATAGTGGCTTGAAGGTCATGAACTGGATGTGAACTTGTACTTTAAGGCAATTCTGTAGCAAGTACACAGAGTCCAAAAATACAGACAACCTTTAGCGCAAACAACTCTACAAGTTCATCTTCAAACCTATCGGGTGGCTTTCAGTCATTTCCGTCTTTCGAACCAAATTCTCCACAAACATTGCAATCTTCGCAAGGATCAAACAACTCTCAGAGCGGTTGAAACACAAATGCCAATTCAAACTAGAGGATTCTTAACTGCAACATTGTTGTGAATCTACAAAATGCACATGATTAATGAACACACTACCAAGCAGCACATGGCATTGCTTGTTTCTATTCTTGAATCTTATGAAAGCCTGGTTGCCGGGAAGATAGGAAACATAGATATGACCAAAGAAGATTATATTTAGATAGTTTCAAAAGAATTAGAGCTGATTGACATAAAGTGGTGCATGGCTTCTATAGTTCGCAAACCCTAGAGAGTCATGGAGATTACGAGCAGAAATAGTTTGGGAGGTTTAGATGGGAAGCTTGGATTTGATAAGTCAAAGGTTACTTGTTTTAGATGCCGAGAAAAGGACATTTTAAACGAGAATGTATTAACGGAGAATTCAACAGCAATCAAAATCCTTTTGGAGATAACTACTACAAGAAAGTTATATATCATCGGCCATCACCACCACAATCAAGTTCAAGGATGGTTCAAATAGAGACAGTCCATCAAATGCAAAAGATAAAGCTTTAGTGGTTGCTCAAGAGGATCAAGGGTTTAATTGGAATGAGTAATTTTGAAGAATGACAGTCTTGCACTGCTGGCAGAGTTAATCGAAGAACCCTAACTGAAGGATATTATTATGAGCAACGTTCTGAGGAAGAAAATTTTTTGCATAGTTCTTTTAGACATTTGATTTCACCTAATATGTTTCCAACTTTTGTAGGATATTTTGATTCAAGCTATCAAGCATAATCAGAAGAAGAATCAAAGCCTAAATGTGTGGAATTGATAGATGTGGATGAAGAAATGAATGCCGAGAACTTGATGGAGATCGCAAACAAAGCAATGATGGCAAATCTTATGGAGATAGTTTCTGATGAAGTCAAAGAAGATTCGGTGACTGAATGTATCAAAGAGTTGGTAAAGGAGATTGTAAATGGTTAGGTTGTTGAGGTTGAAAAACATTGCAAGAAGTGCGAAGAGCCTTGCAAGGAGTGTGCCGAGAAAGATAAAAAATATTCTGAACTGAAAACGCTTTTAGATAATTTGTCAAATGATTATAACAAAACAAAACAAGCTTATGACAAATTATCTAAAGTGATTAAACAATATGAACAAGTTAATAGAGAAGATAGTGCAACTTTGTCGATGCTTAAAGCAACTCTTATGGACAAACAAATGGCAATTAACACTCATCTGAACACAATTGCTGAACTTAAAAATGAACTTGAGAAAATGAAGATTGAAACTGAAAGGGTTAACAAATTGTTAACCAGTTATTCCAAAAGTTTATATGTCCTTGTGTGGGAGGATTGGCTTTCTATCGAAAGCAACGGACTGGACTCGAAAGAACTAACGTGCGCGAAATTCATCGTTGGTAAATTTGACAAAAGATCGGATCTACTGTTTAAACACTTCTGCTTCTTGTATTAATAAACATGGAAGAGTTACAGACGCAAACTGACAGGGCTTCGCCTCGGTATTAGAAAAACAACTTACTACACAACATCCTTGAGCTGCTATTTATAGACATGCTCAGATAGCACAAGGGTGCCTTAGTGAGCCTTGTACGAGGTAGACAACCATCACCTCGTATGTGCTTAGTAGCACCTCATACGAGGTGACCCAAAACATAAAAAAACTCAACATAAACTAACATTTAAGCCCAGTTACATAGACTTGACCCTAAGACGTAGGCTATGACATACTATACCAACAAACTCACCCTTGGATATTGTCGCAGTCTTGGTCAGTCTTCAACATCTTCAAAATATTTGACACTACTGTCGAAAGAAGTACTTCCTTGGCATACGACGCTCCTCAGATTTAGGAGTTTGATCAGTTGGAGGAGGTCTGTTGTATGAGTCGCCAAACTGGGATCTTCTTAGAGAAGCTTGTCTCATTCTTTCTATAATTCTCTATCTTTTTCGTTCCTGCTTCCACTACTCTTTCCCTTCCAGCTTTCTCCATTCAGTATTCCATACTTTACTTGAATTGATATTGTTAGCATAACAAACATTTATAACCTGCTAGAATTGCAGTGCTTTGAGCTTTATCCTGTTCTTCATAGCTGATCTTGCTGTAGAATAGTCGTTCGATGTCTTTCTCTAAGCAATGAACCAGCCACATTGGGTCTAAAACCCGTATTACCCTCCATAATTCATAAATTCGTTTATGCGCCAGCATTGCCTCAGATACTTCTTTAGTGATCTTCCACGAATCATCGTTCTGAACTACAATCGCTGCTTCACCCATTTCTGTATCATAATACCACCATTTGAATATCAGATAGAAGTCTCGTCTGATTTTTATCAATGGCATGCTCTTCATAACCCGTGGCCATTTAACAATTAGAGTTACATCCTTCTCTTTTATTACTTGATCTATCTTAGTAATCTTCTTTGGATAATGTGGCTTCCTGTAAGGAAAACCATGTAGAGCCTCATACTTTATCACTTTCCACAGTCTTTGATCCTGAAACTTCATCTTAAGATTGAACAACTTCGTCTATACCAGCTCTTCAATATCCCAATAAGGCAAAGTCTTCAGATCATATAAGTATTTTAAGTACTGGACTCTAAATTCTAGCTTAATCGCATAAACATCAAGCTCTTTAAGCCATCTCCATCTGATAATATCTCCTAACGATTTGTCAAGATCTCGAGTAAAGACTGCTAGTGGACACTTAAACTTTCTCTCAATTGGCATCTCCTTAAACAACAATTTCTTCATCTCCGCAATCTCTTCCTTAGAATGACGGTAAGGTACACTACCCTCTTTCGCAGTTTCTTCAACTTTCCGCTTTAGTAAATCATCTGTAGCCTAAATAAATAGATCACTAAAGGTTGGGAATTCATCTGTTCCTTCACCTGAATATCCAGCATTTATGTCTTCGTCGGAATCATCCTCCACAATAACCTGATCGTAATCATCAGCCTCAGGAACATGCTTGTATAAGTAATCATTAGGTTGTGTAGCACTAATGTCATTCAAACCCTCTTCAAAATCAAAGGTAAAGGACGCTTCTTCTGATCCCAACATTTGAGCAATCTCTTCTTTAATGTAGTTGTGAATGCATTCTCCTTCCTCTACATCATGCTTAAGATATATCACTCTAGATTTTGCACATCAGGAACACCCGGCATAGGAGTCGCTGTGAGGATTCCCGATTGCTCAGCATCAGTTTCTTGAACCTTAGACTCCCCATGAAATTCTACATCACTTTCCTGGTTAGCAGAGTTGTTCATGTACGCATCAAAATCAAACTTTTCATTAAAAACAACTTCTTGTACATCAACACCATCACCATCCGGACCTTTAACACTTTCAATATACTCATCTACCATGTTATCTATTTCTGCATCCAGTTTGCGTTTCTCCAGAATCTGTTGTCTTGTGCATACCGGAGGAATGATAACCTCTTCATAAATAATTATAAAATTCAGCTCTAGTTCTTTCTCAGCAACTGGTACATAAGATACTATAGCAGACGCACTAGAATCAACATGTTGTTCTTCAGTGATAGGAGTACTTGATTCAATAACTGGATCACTTGGCTCACTCAGAGGAGCTTCAACGATTGGTTCCTTTCCTTTCCCAAGTTTAGTCGCTTCCTCTTCTGCTTTCTTCTTTTTATCTGCAGCTTCAACCGAGCTTCTTAGATCTCCATCACATTAAGCTTACTTGCGAAGTTTATTTCAAATCGTTTGTTTAGAACTTTGAAAAGCATGTCAAACTTCTTTTCATTCCATCTCTTCTCTGTCTCTAAATCTTTGACTACCAGGTGTAGTCTCTCATTTTCTGCCATTACACTTGTCAACATCTTGACCAAGTGCATATTCTCCATCTGAAGCTGCTTGATTATGCCTTCATGTTCTTTACCGCAGATGGAGAACCAGTGGTCTTAGCAGTAACATTAGATGCTTTACTTTTTGTGCGTCTAGTTGGTTTCCTTGCTGGCCTTGAAATCTCTAACTCCTCATCTGAACTAGATGGAATATACATCTTCTTCTCATTTGCGATCTTCCTCTTGTTTTTGCTTTCTTTCTTTCTCAGCTTCGATGTTAGAATCTGAATCAGTATCCTCAGTAGACGAACTTTAACCATCACTATCATTTCCCCCTGCACCTGCCACTATCTGCTGTTTTATATTCTTATATGCCGCCCTTTCGTGATTAGATGTTGTTGAGTAAACTTCTTCGTGTAAACCCTCAGCTTCAACATTATGTCTCCTCAACTTCTTCGATAACCGGTTCATTCACCACTGCTGCTTCATCCTCTAGTTCATCAACAAGAATCGTACGCAAACCGCACATTTACGTCTTTTAAGCGCTGTTGAAGTGGATGTACCCGCAACTTTCTTGGGAGTCGAGCGCTTACGTTTCTTCTTATCTTCTTCCTTCTCAAAATATGCACTTCTCCTTGGCTCATAACCTTCAAGACATACAACCTCATCTTTCTCGTCCCCGCTACCATCTTTTCTCCACTTTCTCTTAGGTGGAGCTACATAGTCCTGTCAAGAATCGTTCCAAAGTAAGGTTAGGCGACAAGTTTAGACTCTCTATTCTTCAAGTATCGATTCAATCTATCCAATTACTCTTCATCCATGTGACTTAGCTTCAACACATCGTCGCCACTCTTTGCAAGATTTGGGAATTGATCATCTAATAGCATCTTAACAAACCGTGGGTATTGTAGAAACTTCTCATTTGAAATATTCAACACCATCTTTTCAAAAATCAGCCTTGAGAAGTTATACGACAGATTAAGAACTAGGGCTGCAATCATGCACATCTGGTAATTAGTGATGTCGTTAAAGCCCCCTATCCTGTGACTTAGGGTTGCAATAACAGAGTACACAAACAACTTATACGGTCTTCCCATATAGGCTTTCTTAAAATTTGTGGCATTAACGTATCCCTGTAGCCCATTCTGTAGAAACAACCCTTCACCATCCGCTCCGGATATCCAGTTAGATCTTTCTCCTCATCATTATACTCGAGAACCCTTCTGAATATACTTTTAGTTATCTTGACTTCAATATCTTTGTCTTTAATCTTTACTGCAGAAAAGATAGCATCTTGAGCTTTATGGTCTTGCGGCTCTCCAGAAAAGTTTGACATGTGAACGATAAGCCGTGTGCTTGTTGGTGAGAGCCTTTGTAACTTGAATTCATCCCATAAATTCTAGTATCCCTATGAACGGAGCCATTACTAGAACATTCTCATTTGTTTCGCAGCATATATTATGAATCGGCTCAAAATATTTCTTCTTATCCTGTACAATAAGAGAACCAAACACTTAGACGAATTTTAGGCGAAAAAGTTTTCCTACATTTTGGTCTGAGGTGCCTTGGAATGAAGTGACAGAACTTAACTAACACGAGGTGTGACAAAATCACTTTACAAAATTTTGACCAATGTCACCTCGGTGTGTCTTAATGTTTTTAACATTTTTACTTATCAACTCGTACGAGGTGTACATGTCACCTCGCACGAGGTGTTACCTCGTTCAAAAATACAGTTCAAGAACATCAAACTTGAAAAACATGATTTTTATGAAATTGATGTTCCAATCATGTCCTAAAAACGCCTATTAACACAATTCCACTTTCAATTTAGAGTTTGACCGGTCCAAAATTCCTAGATCTATGTTTTTAGGTTCGGTAAGCCGACATCGTCAAATTAACGGTTAATTCATGGTTGTTTACCTTAACCATTTTAAGTGGTCTGCTAATCAACCCCCCAAATGTTCATTTTAATAGCAAATTGGTGTAAATCGCTCAAGAACAGTCAAATCATACGAAAGGACTTCACATATCGCACCAACAGAAGTTATGATACTTCGTACGAGTAATGCCTTTATATAGGTAGGGACCACCTCGTACGTGGCGGCTTCCAGTTTTTGGTGTGAGGTGCCAACTCGTACGAGGTCTCCCTCAACTCGTACGAGGTAGACTAAAGACTTTGATTTTTTTTAGATTTTCTAAGAATTTTATCAGTTTTAGCAACCCACACAGTTGACTGTGTCCAAGTTAATGACCTTGGTTAACCGATTTGTCTACCAAGTCCATGTTAATGACCTTGTTGAACACTTTTTTGAACAAAGTGATGTTTTTAGGCAATTTAATGTTTCAAATTAATGAACTTTTGATATTTTCAAAACATTTTCTCAATTTCAAATATGCTCCCAAACCGTTGTCTTTGGTATTTCTCAGTGTTCAGCAACTCTGGATTTCGAAGATCTGCTTTCCATCATCGTAGTCAAACTAAGGTAGAAATAAAATACTTTTGAATTTTCCCAAGGTTATGTTAAAACACTCTTAAAATATTTTGGGGTTCGTGTTAGTTCGTGTTAGAGGATCATATCAGTTTTGATCATATTTATAAACATATTTTTGTGAGTTCGTGTTAGAGGATCATATCAGTTTTGATCATATTTACAACCATATTTTTATGAGTTCGTGTTAGAGGATCATATCAGTTTTGAGACATATCATCAGTACCATTGATCTTTATAAAACTTTTAAGTTCTAAACAGATTTACTAGGATTTTAGTATACTGATCCACTTAAACCTCTACACATTTCTCAGTTCTTTCAAGATAAGTTAGGTAATTTTAGGAACATGACTCAACTGTGTTTCCCACCTCAGAATATACTTCCATATCGAGATTCTCATATTTGATTTCACAAGTGAATATAGACAACTGATATCTGTATATATGGGTAATGCGAGACCTTGAGAGCTAAGGTTAGTACTACCATACAGACAAAGAGATGAAGGCTCGACTTAAGGTGGTGTTCCAAATTTTGGAATCTTTTGTACTTCAAATGTCATATCTTTTGATATTTTTAATTTTTTATGCAACTTTGGGGGAATGAATGAGAAAAGTATTATACAAGTCCTGGGTCATTGCTGATGCAAAATCAGAAGAACTCGTATAATATCTTAGATATCAGTTATCTATAAAAACCTAGTATCTTATAATTTAGCATTCTCTCAAACGAAATTTCGGAGTACTAAGTCCATATCCGAGAGATGTTAAGCCACAGATTAATTAGTTTTTCTTTTATGTTTATATCTTGAAAACAATTTACTGAATGTGCAAAGCCTACTGGTACATCATCAACAAGACCTGTTTAAACACTTTTTAACATTACATTTCTTTAGCATACTGTCATAGTTTACTGATGTACTATCATTTCCTCTTTTTATATGAAAACTTTTTTTGTTTTTTTTCATTTTTTTGTATTTTTCAATTTTTTCTATGTTTTTGTGTTTTCCACTATATATCTTCCCCTAGAACTAAAACAGATTTTTGTATTTTTTTAAAGAAAGAAATGTGACAAACCCATGAGGATTACGGAAATTCATCATCCGATCCATATTCAACCTCCATTCCCCCATCTAATGTTAGATTTTTCAAACCGTTAAGTCTGATAAGAAACTTAAATCTGGTTTGATCAAATGGTTTGGTATAAAAATCTGCCTTTTATTCATCAGTGTGGATTTTTCTATTCAAATCAACTTTTTCTCATGACAATTACGCATAAAGTGATATCGAATTTCAATGTGTTTAGATTTAGAGTGTTGAACCGGATTTTATTTATATTGATGGCCGCCTTTTATCTACATATATGGGCGTATCAACAAACTACAATCCAACGTCTCTCCTCTACTGTTGTATCCACAGAATTTGGGAACAAAAGTTGGAAGCTGAAACGTATTTAGCCTCACAAGTAAAGAGAGCGACTGTGGTTTGCTTCTTGCATTGCCACGTTACTAAGCGTGTTCCGAAGAACTAGCAACCGGCCGTCGTAGATTTGGCATTAAGTTTGCAGCATCCGAAATCTGAATAAGAATATCCAGTGAGGTTGAAGTTGTCATTTCGTGGATACCACAAGCCCGTGGTTGGGCAACCCTTCAGGTATCTGAAAATCCGCTTGACTATCATCAAGTGCAACACTCGAGGACTTGATTGATAACGAGCGTAAAGGCAGGTTGGATACATGATGTCTGGTCTAGATGTTGTGAGATACATCAATGATCCAATCATTGATCTGTACAAGGTCTCATCTCTCTTGACTCCTTGTTTACCTGGGCAGATGCCATGATTGATTGCCAATGGGGTAGATAACGATGATATTTCCAGACATTTCTAATTTCTCCAAGATATCGTGGATGTACTTTGTCTGATGGATGAAGATACCATCAAGCAATTGATCAACTTGAAGTCCTAGAAAGAACTTCATCTCTCCCATTGAGCTCATTTCAAATTTCTTCTTCATGACTGCATCAAAATATTTGCATAAGACATCGTTTGTTGAGCCGAAGTTGATGTCATCCACAAAGATTTGTACAATCAGCAAGTGTCTGTTTACTTCCTTCGTGAAGAGTGTGTAGTCAATAGTGCCTCTGATAAAGCAGTTGCTCAATAGGTACTAAGAGAGTGTCTCGTACCAGGCTCTTGGGGCCTGATGTAACCCGTATAATACTTTATCTATTAGATAAACCTTGTTCTTATGCACTGGATCGACAAAACCTGGTGGTTGTCTAACATACACTAACTTCTTCACATTTCCGTAAAGAAAAGCAGACTTGACATCTAGCTGGTACACTTGAAACCTTTCCATGATACAAATGCTAGGAAAATGTGAATGGCTTCTAGTCGAGCGACCAGAGCATAAACCTTAGTATAATAAATGCAATCCTACTGATGAAATCCTTTGACAACGAGTCGAGCTTTGTTACGCACAACTACCCCTCGATCATCTCTGTTGCACTTGAAGACCCATTTTGTAGCGATAGCTTTCTGATTAGCTGGTAGGTCAACAAGTTTCTAGATACCAAGCTTCTCAAATTGTTGTAGCTCCTCCTGCATTGTGTTTAGCCAACTTTCATCAGCAAGCACTTCTTTGTTCGATTTTGCGTCAATCTGCGAAATAAAATAACGATGTAAGCACATTTCTTGAATTGGTACAATCTTGGTATAAAAACAACTAGATCCTTATTGATCTGATTGCGCGTTTTCACTCCAGCCTTAAGTTCTCTGATAATATTCTCTGATGCATGGTAGGACAAATTCCTTCACATTACTTCATCAGGAACGTCCACTTCACTTTCCAAATTTGTGATGTTCTGTTAGATAACCATATCACTGGTTGATGCTTCAGTCTAATTTCTGGGACATGCTATCTGCTTAGATCCTTCATCGGAACTAGATTCACCACCATTATCATATGTTGGCTGAGCGTCAGAATCAAAATCACCCATCTGGTTGAAAGTGGGCTCAGTGGTTCGACGAAAGGTTCAGAATGAGTCATGCTCGGACCTTCACCAGAAACATTTGTGCCAACAGGTAGTTGAGTAACCACTACTGGTCTTGGAACTTGTTCTTGATTTGCTGCTTGATGTTGTTGATATAATAACACAAGTTCCTCTTCGTTAGGTACTTCTGGTAGGTCAAATTAATTCCATAAACTCTCATAATTGAACATCTAGGGTTCACCAGGCTTTTGAGTAGGCATTGTGTATTTTCGATAGTCGACATGTTGAGCAAGGATCACTTGATTTAAGCTTGCCAGATATACTCTTCTCAACGGACTAGCGTAACCCACGAAAGACCCTTCCAAAGATTTAGCACCAAATTTGCCATCCGAGTTGAAGACCGTACACGGAGACCCAAGTGGTTCAAAAACTCTAAATTTGGCTTTCGTTGATTAAGCAGTTTGAAACATGTCTTCTTGTGAGCCTTGACATTCAAAACGTTGTTCAACGTGTAGCAAGAAGACGCAACAGCTTTGCTCCAAAAACTAATAGGTAACTTTGAATGGGTGAGCATTGTGCGTGCTGTTTCAATGAGAGTTTGATTTTTCCGTTCAGCTACTCCATTTTGTTACGGAGTATGGGGGCGCTGAATTCATGAAGAATCCCTTTGTTGTTACAGAATTCGAGCATTCGATTATTCTTGCACTCGGTACCGTTGTCACTTCTTATCCTTCTGATTGGAAGATGGTACATGTTCTCTAGCTTTCTAAAGAGAATCATAATATTTTCAAATGTTTCATTTTTAATCTCCTGAAACATGACCCCCGAGAACCTTGAATAGGCGTCTATCACAACTAGGCAATAAAGATCTTAAGAAATACTTTTCACGTTTACTAGCCCGAAAAGATCCATATGAAGCCTCTCTAGTGGTACTTGATTGAATTCAGAAGTTTCCTCGGTGGCGATTTCTTATGCTGCTTCCCCTTTATGCAGCTAAGACAATCATCGTCTAGATGAAAACTTTTGAGATTGATGTCCTCCACTAGGTTGTTGTGTACCAGATAGTTCATCTTTCTCAAGTGAATATGCCCCATCTTTCTATGCTAGAGGATTGATTCTTTCTCAGTTGCTTTGGTTACAAAACATTGTGCCGATTTCGAGGTGGTAGATGTGACGCTCATGTCTAGGACATATTGATCATTTTCTCGTGGAGCGTGCATGAGGATCCACTCCTCAGGAATATTGAACCCCGAATTTAGAATTAAGCATTCTTATCGTTGAAGTGCATTGTAAACTTCTCTAATTCAGCAATATAGTTTACTTTGTCGAACGAGACCACTCCATTCTAAAGCTTCCCTTCTCCAACAATTCTCCCACCTTAATTTCCATCATATCCCGCATAGCCTCCTCGAATAGATTTTACATCATAAAGTAAGGCCAGCATTCCTGTCATGTGACGAGAAGCTCCACTATCCATGATCCACTTTGATATAATTGACCTCAGGAGCCCCTGCACATTCAAATAGGTAATTACTTAAACCGTGAAACCCAAGCATTCTCGGTCTTGGGTGGGTTCGGAATATCAATCTTCAGAACTTTGACTTTGACATCCTGTTCGATCTCAGATTTTGTTGGAACAGGTGTTTTCATTTATGTAGAAGATGGTTTGATTTTAGCTACCCAAGTTTGTGTTTTCAAAACTACCTTTTTGGTATAAAATTTTAAATCTTTTTGTCTATTCTTGGTTATAGTTTCACCAATTTCTAATTTTGAATTATTTTGAACTGTTGGTTTCACAATTTTGTCGGATTCATTATTTCTTTTTAGGATTTGTTTTGGTACAAACTTGGGAGCTTTTTGTTTCACATCTTCCATAGATCTTCTCGTAATTTAAACAAGTTTTGGATTTCCTTAAGAATATTGTCATGCAATATACCCGACTTTGTTACACTTGTAACATGTCCTGCTGTCATATCTAACAGAGGAATCAAAATCCTGTTCTTTACTCTCCTTTTCCTTTTTAAACTCATCATTGGATCATTTACCAATGCTCTCTTTTTCACTTCCAGTGTTTGTTCCATAAACAAAATCGATTTTCTCTGTAAAGTTCGTTCTTTGGAACATGTTGTTCTTCTTTTTCTTTTGATAACCCAAACCTGCTCTCATGTTTTCATGATAGTCCCTGCCCTTCTGATAGTAATTGTTGTAAACACGTTTTGATTTGGAGTAAAATGGCGCATCTTGTTTTTCGATATCAAATGACTGACTTCAACCAGCTTAAAAAACTTATCAACTCGATCAAGATTTACATTCTGAATCGAGAAATACTCATTGGAATATTGTTTATCAGATGCGTTCATTGTGTGCACAACTACATTTGGATCATCTTTTAAGCCATTGATGATTCAACATCCGGTTCAGAGTTTTTCGAGATATGACTCTACACTTTCAAATATAGAGCTATCAGACTCATCAAACACATTTCCCAAAACTTTTTCGACCACTTCTTTTACCACTTTAGATTCACAGTCATTTTCTGTTCTGGTGTATGTTACGTCGATCTTCTCAGGCATCTCATTTTTCTTTTCAGTTTTCAGTTTTAGATTGAGTGCCTTTTCCACCCCAGATGGTCTCTTTCGTGCATAACTATTCCACATGATTGGTGGAACAAGATCGTAACCTACACCTTTGTTTTCATCAGTTTTATTATCATCCTTGCTCTCAATTTTTGGAAGAATGTGATCAATGACGTATGAACTGGTAGAATAACTGATTAACAACTTGTTAACCCGTTCTGTTTCGGTTTTCATTTTCTCATGTTCGCTTTTTAGCTCAATAATTGTATTTAAATGAATATTGTTGGCCATCTGTTTGTCCATTGTAGTTACCTTGAACATCGAAAGTATTTTGTCATTTTCTATGATTACTTGTTCAAATTGTTTAATTGTTTTACTTAATTTGCCATATGCTTCTTTGTTGTATTATAATCACCTGACAAATTATCTGCATGTGTTTTCAGCTCTTTGTTTCTTTTATCTTTTTCGAGACACTCTTTGCATGGCTCTTTGCACTTCATGCAAGGTGCTTCTTCTTTGACACTTTGAGCCTTAATTACTTCCTTCACTGACTCATTTACCTAGACATTTACCGATTTGACTCTAGCTTCCTGAGCTTCCTTAGTAACTACCTCTTTCACATTAGCCATTAAAGCTTTGTTGGCTATGTCAGTTAGATTCTCCAAGATCATCTCCTTTGTCACATCAATCACCTCTACTATTTCAGGCTTTCACTCTTCTTCACACGGTGGTTGGTAGGTTGAGTCGAAGTAACCTACAAAAGGTTTAAGAATATAAGAAGGCAATAGATGTCGAAATGCATTATTTAATAGTTTTATTCCTCTGAGGAAGTGTTATAATATTCTTCTGGTGCTTTGTCAAAAGATGCCTCATCATATTCTTCTTATGTTTGTTTTGGTTCTTCAATTATCTCAGCTACCAGTGCGAGGTTTTCATTCTTTGTGATATACTTGTTCCAGTTGAACCCTTCATCTTCTTGGGTGACAATCAGAGCCTTATCTTTTGAGCTTGATGGCCCGTCTTCAATCTTGCACTAACCTGGTCTGAGCTTGGGGTCCATGATTTATGACCTTTTTGTAGTAATCATCAGCAAATGGATTCTAATTTCCTTTGACTTCTCTGTGTGGGCACTCTCTCTTGAAATGTCCCTTTTCTCGGCACTTGAAGCACGTTACTTTAGCCTTATCAAAACCTAGTTTGCCATCAAGTCCTCCCAGGTTATCTCTTCCTGTGATTTCCATATAGCGTTGAGCTCTTCAGACTATCTAAGCCATATAGCACTTAATATCAATCAATTCCAATTCAACCGGATCAATCTGATCATAATCTTCTTTTGTCATTATAGGATTCCTGATCCTTCCGGCTACCAGACTTTCGTATGATTCGAGAACTGATGCAAGCAAGGCCATGTGCTATTTGGCCGTGTGTTCATTGAAGTCTTGTGCGTTTTCGAGATTCACAGCGATGTTGCATTACAGAATTCGCTGGTTTGAATTAGGTTGATTGTTTTGACTGTTCTGAGGATTGCTTGAGCTTTATGAAGATTGTGGAGCTTGAGGAGTGTCAGGGTTGTATGACGGAAACGACTGAAACCCACTTGATTGGTTTGATGGTGGACTCGTACTATTGTTGGCATTGAAAGCATTTTGGACTTTCGGACTTTGTATATTTCCAATAAAACTACCTTTGTAGTATAGGTTCACATCTTGTTGCATGTGAGCGCGTTTGTTCTTTGCCATCTTCATCATTTCTAGCTCATGACCTTCTAACCTTTTGATAAATCTTGGCAATGTGAAATTGCTATACTCTGTGCCGTTTTCAGAATAGTTAGATAAATATTCCACTCTCCTTCTAGTAAAGAATCAGCCAGTTTATCAACGAGTTCTTCATTAGTTTTAAAAATCCCCATTCATTTCATTTGAACCACTAAATGATAGTATCTTTTGATAAGTTGTTTCATAGTCTCTCCTTTTATCATATTGAAAATATCAAACTCCTTGCTCAACAATGCTTTTCTTCCTTTTCAAAGTTGAGAACTTCCCTGAAACTAAAGTCTTAGAGCATTCCACAGAGATTGGGCGTCATCGTCATGTTGCAGAAGAGCCAATATATCTTCTTTTACTTCCTATTGTAGTATGTTCATCATCTTCTTCTTGTTGATAAACTTCTATTTCTCCATATCCGTGAGCTGAGCCAGTGTCTTCTCAAGACCATTTTCACATGTAGGTGTTGTGTATTTTAACTCAATGGGAAACCAACATGTAAAATGATTAGCTTGAACCCAGTTGATGAAACTCTCGCTCCAACTGTCATAATCTTCTAAGTTCATGAGTTTTGGAGGTTTCGTCATGGTTCCCATTTCGTTCTGTAGGTTCATGTTCTGAGTTGCAGTAGTTGTAACAGCAGATGTGGCAAAAGCATTAAAGAATTCCTCTTCCATATTTTACCTAATAATTGTCGAAATTGTCGAAAAAATTGATTAGAACTTGTTTTGGTGGGAAGTGAGCTTAGTGCGATGTGGCACTTTGTACGAGGTGTTCACCAACAATTTTTAAGACAAGTTTACCCGCTTTACGAGTTGGAACTCACTTCATACGAGGTGTATATAGAAAGCAATTGTAAAACTTGGAATGATTTGAAGTCGCCTCCTATGAGGTGTCAAGGCAACTCGTGCGAGGTGCAATATTAGCTGCTACGAGTTGTCTTTACAGCTTCGTGTTTTTCTTGTTTTTCGTGATTTTTTACATGATTTCGGTTGATTTTAGGTTTGAAAGTTTCAGGGGTTTGTTTAAACTGGTTTTAACATGTTATACTAGAATCCTAGTCCAATTTTGTCGATGAAATTGTTCAGATTTGATAAAAGTTCTAAGAAGGTGTAGACATAGAGATCTTGATTGCTGAAATATGATCAAATATCTTTGAATCAAGCCTCGTACTCTGATACCACTTATGGGTGGATCGACTTTCCCCGAAAGCAACAAATCAAACTCGAACTAACCAACGTGCGCGGATTCATCGTTAGTAAGTTTGAGAAAAGACCGGATCTACTGTTTAAACGCTTCTACTTCTTGTATTAATAAACGTGGAAGAATTCCAGACACAAACTGACAGGGCTTCACCTCATTATTAGAAAAACAGCTTACTACACAACACCCTTGAGTTGCTATTTATTGACATGCTCAGGTCGCACAAGAATGCCTTAGTGAGCCTCGTACGAGGTGACACAAAACATACAAAAACTCAACATAAACTAACCTTTAAACCCAGTGACATTAGACTTGACCCTAAGACGTAGGCTATAGACATATTGCACCAACACATTGATTATATTCTTTTGAAAATTCAAAAGGAAGAAGATGATGATAAAGGTAAGAACAAAAGTGTAAGTTAGAACCGCGTTTCACCACCTATCTAAGAAAGAAAGCATTAGGGGTGGAAAAGGCGCTCAATTTAAAATTAGGATAGAAAACTTAAAAAAATAATGAGTTGCCTGAGAACATTGATGTAACTTACACTAAATTAGAAATGACTGTGAATCTGATGTGGTTAAAACTTTTGTTGAAAGTGTTTTAGGAAGTGAAAGTGATTGTTAATGTCAGAATCTGTGTGTAGCTGAAGCTATCCAAAGACCAAAAGACCACAAGTTGTTTGAAGAAAAAATTACACTATGAAGCTATTGTCAAGGGGGAGTCTGTTGGTGCATATTTTGTGACAACTTAATACTATAATAGTTTAGTCTTTGGATATTTTGTATTGGACATAGCATTTGTGTTTAGCTTATTTAGAGTTGTTATGGGCTTGGAGGATGGTCTAGCCTAGTCCAAAGCCCAATATGCAGACATGTAGTATATATACATGTTTTGCATTAGGGTTTTGGCGAAGGCAGAGAATTAGTAAGGGTGAGAAAGCTACAGAGAGTGGCTGAGAAATTTCTTGTGAGTCTTGAATTGATTGTAAACGTTCTTGTTGGATAATCAATAGAAGACTGTTTGAAAGTGACTGTTTGTGTTCTTCATATTACTAGTTTTCTGTGTTAACCTGATCTAGAGGATTCTACACTCTAGGTTAGATAGATGATTCTGTGAAGATCCATACAGATTAGGGGACCTACAATTGGTATCAGAGCCTTAGGCTCTTGATTTGCTCTGTTCAGAATCGTTGCTGCAGAAAAAGTTAGGTTTTTGAACGTTTTGACGGCTGTTCTAGGGTTTTGCTGCTGTTTTCGGATAAACAACAAGCATTTTGGATCATTAGTAGGGCATCTCAGATTGAGGTCTTGCATTTCGGATCATCAGAATTGCATCTCAGACTTCATTTCGGACTTCATCCTCGGATCAAAATAGTGTATTTTGGATAAACTGGGAAGCATCTTTGATCAAAACAGGGCTTCTCGGATCTTTGGTATTGACTTCGAATTATCTCTGAAAATTATCATCTCCGATAACCACTGTTTTGGATCATTTCGGACCATCTCGGATTACTGTTACGAATTACATCTCGGATACCTCATTTCGGACGAATTTGGATACCATCTCGGATAGCAATTCAGATTACCATCTCGGACTCGTGTGATTTAAAAAAGGCACAAAAATCCCGAAAACAGTTTTGGTTATTATATACCATTGGATTCATATTCTTGAGATGAGTCTAGCGATATAAATTGGTAAAACAATTTTCAGACAAATTTTTTAACGTTTTTAACGGGTTGGTTATGGTAAAACACGAAAAAGGACCAAAAGAGTGATTAGATTTGGATTTTGACACAGGTATACCAAAATCCATTTAAACTATAAAGCTGCGTGTTAAATATGCTCAGAATGAACAATATAAGTGAGTGTGTTAATAACATGCTAAAGTTGATAAATGTTGAACAATATGTAGATTGGAAGAAGAAGTTTGAGGCATTTTTTCTAAGTGAGGATTCTAAGATGTGGAGTTGTATGATTGATGGGTACATTGCTCCTATACATCGTGTTGATGGGAGGGTTATATTGATTTCACATGAGAAGTTGACAGACTATAAGAAACGTATGTATGATGCTGAGAAAAAAGCCTTAGCAGCAATAAAGATGTCTTTCCATTTGAAATGAAACACATTTGTAATAGGTATGGATCTTCTAGAGAGCTGTGGGAAGCTTTAGGAAAACGTTAACAGAGACTGCAGCTGTGAAGATTGGAGAAGCAGCTACTGAGATTGAAGAGAAGAAGGAAGCTGAGAAGGAGAAAATGGAAATCAAGGGTGCAAGAGCTACAGTATGCATGGATGATATAGATGAGCTTACAGTAGAGGTACAGGTACAATTACAATCTATTAGTTAGACTTGTCATAATTGCATGGAACTACAAGGTAAAGTTGATAGACCATCAGAGCAAAACAAAATTCGGTTAGATGAATTAGAAAAACAAAAAGAGTCAAATGTTCTTTTGAGTAAAAGGGAGCCAAATTGTTTAAATAAACTCAAATCAAATGAACAAGAAATCTACAGTTTGACCAACAAAGTCAATGAATTGTTACAGATCATTGATTTAGCTGGTGAAACTGTGAAGGATTAGACTAACGAGCTTTCAGAATAGTGCACAGAATTGGTTGATACACAAGCCAAAATTGTTGAACTTCACAGAAAGTTAGACAAATTTGGAAAATCTTCGTAAGTCAGGACTCAAATTCAGAAAAGTTTGAAAAAGTGTAGTGATAAAACGGGAGTGGGGTTTAGTAAAGCTTCATCTTCTGAGGATCAAGATTACTCCTTTTTACCAAATGAAAATAAGCTAACAGATTTTGTACCTACTACACCATCTGTAGTGGATCGGATAACAGATGATATACCTAATAGTCCAGTTTCTTTGAAAGAATCGGTTGGGTATAACAGTACACCTAAAGTGGATGAGGATGCTGAAGACAAAACGGTCAAAACATTTAAATGTCACAACAAAGGACATGTGGCTAGTTGTTGTCCTTTCTAAAAAGGGTAAGAAAGTGGAGGCTAAGGTTGAGGTTATGGATGGGAATCAGGTTGGTTCAAATAGCAATATAAAACCAAGTTAGACAAAACATCCAAGATTTCAATCTAAACTTTCAACATCGGGAATATTTAATAGTCCAAGAAACTTTTCTCCTAAATCAAGTCATTATAATTCTCAATCAAATTGTTTTCAAAGAAAAATTTTGGATATCAAAGTCGATACCAGACTTCTAGTAATCAAAATTTTCAAAAAAGAAATGAATATAGGGGTTTTAGAAACTCAAATGCTCGAAACCATCGAAATATTTTTCAAAGTTCAGATTATGATAATGGGAGAAGAAGGTTTCGAGATAATAATTTTCAAAGGTCGGAAAATCCGAGAGTTTATTGGAACTCTGGAGATCAAAGACCTAGTGGAAATTATAAATCTTGTTCAACAATATGGAAGACATCCAAGACACCAGTAGGGTATGATGGATATTGGATAGAATTAAGTTATATTAGTATTCATAGTCAACCCAAAACTGGTAGGGTTCGGGTTCTCAAGTCTAACTAAGTTGTTGAGTGAGTGTTAGAATGACGAAGAAGGATTGTTGATGTGTTCAACAGTGGTTATTCCTGTAAAGCATTTGAGGTGAATAGTAGGTTACAAATTATTTATTTTTGTGATAGATAATGTTTATTAAAATTGAAAAAATGTTTCTCATGTTAAAGTGGGAGTCTGTTTGTGTTTAAATTTCTGTTTTTAAAACTTACTCTATAAAAACAAAAATTTAAGGGGAGAAATTTCCCTATGCCAAAAAGAGTTTTGTAGTACGTGAGTTTAGTTGGAGTAAGCTAAAAATTTTAAAATCCAAAAACATGAAAAATATAAAATCAAAAATAAGTTATCATTATGTGAAAAAGAATAGATGACATCAGCAAGTTAGACTATCACACTGAAATTGAAATTAATTTGCTTGAGTGTGATAGTTGCATCATCATATGATGTACCAGTAGGCAAGAAACATGAAATATTCAACTTACCACGGTGATATGAACATAAAGAACTATGTTTTAGTGGGTATCATATCAGTGGCGTATGGTTATATAACCTTAAATCTTGAGTTGATAGATTGCAAAAAGCTGAGGTTTTAGATCGTTTTACTGTTATTTCATCCAGGGAATCAGGGTTGTCCTTCTGCTGCATCCAAATATATGCTGACCTAGGCACAATCAGGATATCTTTAAAGAGCTATAATGCCAAATCCTAGAAATTGAAGAAGCTCTCCTAGAGAGTCATTCAAAAGTGCAAAATGCATAAATCGTACCAACATTTGGTATTTGCCTAACCCTCATTGGATATTGATCTCTTTGCTGTATCGAAGTACTGGCATGATCACTAAGTATCTAACATTGTAAATGAAAATGATGAATTTGGTATACTCACCTACTACGAGGAATCTTTGTGCATACCTTGATCGTGGGGATATGTCCTTAAGTGGGACACACTAGTACATCAGTATAATATTACCTAAACATATCATCAAGTAAAGGTACTTGAAATGTTCATGTGTTTTTGTTTAAGTGGATAAAAATACTGGTAATCGTCTTGAACTGCTTCTCACGAAAATAACAAGATAGAATGAACTGAAAGTGTGAAACTACTTGAGTTGATTGATATGATCTTCTTAACCAGTGCTTCTCACAAAAATAGAGTGTTTATTTTCTTGTTAGTTATTTGTTTACGGAAAATATAAAAATACAAAAAGATTTTCTTTTAAAAGGTCTCCCTTTTTAAACAAACAAATTGTTGTTTTTGCATGATATGATAAAATATTGGTTTATCTTAAATGTGAAAAAAGCTAATGGTTTTTCGAGATACTTGCTTGTGTTTCTAAACAGATTGATGCAGTTATCCAAATGAAGTGCAAAATTCAAGTAAAGTACATATCAAGAATGGAGTGAAGAATGTGTGAAGATGCATGGTAGGATCCTTTGACTGCATTGCAAAGGGAGATATAGAGGAATTTGGAGATATTTTCCTAACCAGAGAATGCTAGTTCACTAATCTAGAACGAATGAAAGTTTTGGAGATTGGTAGCATCAGCTAAGGGGGAGTGTGTTAATGTCAGAATCTGTGTGTAGCCGAAGCTATCTAAAGACCAAAAGACAACAAGATGTTTGAAGACAAAATTACACTATGAAGCTCTTGTTAAGGGGGAGTTTGTTGGTGCATATTTTGTGACAACAACTTAATAGTTTAATAGTTTAGTCTTTGGATATTTTGTATTGGGCTTGGAGAATGGCCTAGCCCAGTCTAAAGTCCAGTATACAGACATGTAGAATACATAAATGTTTTGCATTAGGGTTTTGGCGAAGGTAGAGAGTTAGTAAGGGTGAGAAATCTACAGAGAGTGGCTGGGAGATTTCTTGTGAGTCTTGAATGTAACATCCGTAAAAAACCGGATTTACCAAACCCGCTTCGTTTATTAACCGAACAACCAGTTAATTATTTCATTGCGTATTTAATGCTCAAATTAATTTCAAACGATACATAATTAATAAGTATATTAGAATATAAAAGTTATATTTGAAAAAGTATTAAAAATAGTGAAATAAAAATAAAACAAGGCTGCCGGGATTCGAACCCAGGTCAGCCGGGTCAACCGGGTCATCAAATCCTTAACTCTCATCCATCCAACCACTCCGCCACTTGTGTTTTTAGTAATATATCAAAACAATTAATTCAAATATCAAAATCTCGATTTCAAATCAGTCAACTGACGCGCCCAAATCGCAGTCGTCGGAAATCCCGACGATTTCGCCTTTCACTGTCGGTTTCTTGTGTGTTAACGCGTATAATAACTATTACATCGGTTATAACCGATGTCCAGTCCGCGACATCAGTCATAACCGCCGGAAAAATTATTGACCGACGAATCAAGACGGTAATCGGACCCAATTCATCGATGTTCTTCCCTACAAATACACATACAAGCCTCTGATAACCTTTTCGCTCACAATCACACAAATTCTCGACGTAATTTCACTCGCCGGAAAATCTCTGCAAGTCGCCGGAAAACCGAGATTTCATCTACACGGTAAATACCTCGACTCTTTCCGTTTAAATCCGTTGTTAGACTGTTACTAACTTCAATCCAACCATCAGAATCAATCCCAGACGACGTGGCCGGAATATTCAGCTCTCGCCGGAAAACCTCTGAAATTTCTGATCTTACGCTGGGAATCGGTATAATCATCCAAACTTCTGTAAATCCTTGTTTAAGTACCTCAATATCATAACTAATCGAACAGAACTGTTAATTGATTCTAACAGCCGAAGTTCACAAACAGAGCCGACGAGTCTTCGCCGGAGTTCTGTGAAAGACGCTGATCGGTATATCCTTTCCCCCAAACTCTCTACATTCATTACCTTTCAATTACTTATAATGTTTGTTAATCGAATTAGACATGAATCAATCGAATTATCATTGTCTGTGTTCTTGAGCGAAGAAGACGAAGTCCGGTTATGTTATAAGATTATTTAAAATCAGTTTTATGAACGGGTTAGACACACAATCCAGCGGTGGACTGTGTGCAAACAATACATACACGTCACGAGTTCGATTCCTGTCCCAACCTCACTCTCTTGAAATAAAAATGCCTTTTTTTAACCGAACCGGGTTAACTCAGTAAGATGTTAAGTATAATAAAAATCAGAATATTTACCAAGTTAGACACACAATCAAGCAGTGGACTGTGTGCCAAACTAAACCACAGGTCTCGGGTTCGAGACCTGTGGAGAGCACCGAGTCGATACATTAAATCTTTATTTTAAAATAAGTGATTTTCGGATTAACTTAATTAGTATATAAATATAATTAAAAACAGAAATATTTCGGGTTAGACACGTAGCTCAGTTGGTAGAGCTGCGTGCACGCGTACGGGAGGTCTCGGGTTCGAGTCCTGCCCGGCGCATACATACACACAATAAAACCGGTCAAACAGTCAACGCTTATGGTCAAACAGTCAACGCTTATTGTCAACGGTCAAAAGTCAGCATTTTTTTTATTTCTTTTATTTATTTATTTAAATTAAAAATACTTAAAAATAACATTTTTAAAGTTAGAAAATAGCCTTAAACTCACAAAAATATATCCAATAATCCTACTAAAATTGATTAATAAAATCCGCTTATTTACCGAACCATTATGTTATTATCTAGGTTAGTTTCACTCGTGGTTAAATCCAACTTCGTGCGCATTCAACATCATCAACCGAACGCACCCAATGTGAGTGAATCTTACAACTCCCCTTTTTAATTACAAGTTTTGGGGTGTATCATGTGTCACTTAAACTAATTCGTTTACCATATTATGATTTAAACTTAGATTGTAAATATTGTTTGTAGTTATGTATTACATATTGTCAAGTTGTATGCTAATTATTTGTTAGGCCTATCAGTTCCTCGTGGGAGACGAGTTGAACAACGCGTGCCTTAAAACTCATTCATTAGGCCCATCAGTTCGTAGAACAACGCGTGCCTCAAAACTCATTCATTAGGCCCATCAGTTCCTCGTGGGAGACGAGTTGAGCAACGCGTGCCTCAAAACAATCTATTATTGTATGTGTGTGCATTATATAATATTAAGTGATTTGTGAATAAGTTTACATCTATGTTTACTCATATGTGGTTACGCACTTTATTTATAATCAATTCAATAAACTTGTTTAAATGTTTTTTATAGGATTCACTCGCCAACTTTTTGTTGATCCAAAAACCATTTTTACACATGATACAGGTGAACAGGATGAAGCAAGGAAAACATAGAAAATGCCTTAGAAGAAAATAATGAAGTCTAGAAAGATGTGTAGAACATGTTGTAATTATGATTGTATGATTTCCCTTTAAATTGTAATAATAAATATGAAACGTTATAATAAATATCATGAGCTTTGATGAAAACCCAATCATGCCCCGATCACCTTTTCCGCTGCGGGTCGGGGTGTGACAGATTGGTATCAGAGCTTTTGACTATTGGGATATAGGATAGGTTATTAGACCCTTAGAGCCTATACTATAGTTGATTAGATTTTAATTGTTTATGTGGTTATAGGCAAACTCATGATGTTTATTTCTTTCTTATTACATACACAAATGCATGCAAACACTTCTGATACTACATTTTGTGATACATAGCGAATTATATTTACAGACAAACATACATGAGTAAATACACATTCATCATACATATTTCAATGCTCACATATTCAAATAATCTTCATACTTCCGTTATTCAAAATTTTGTCGCATTTTTCATTTTTCAAATCTCATCAAAGTGAGTTTTGCGCCGGGCATGTAGTAACTGTAAGGGTACAAGTACCGGTAGTTGGAACGTCCTGTCTAGGTTGGCATTCGTATAAATCCAATATAAGGACCAGTTTGCCTACCTGGGGACTAACGATGAGAGTACGAAGGACCTATTAGACCAAAGCATGCCACACCAAACATCGTTCGAACTAACCCAACTTTGAGGTGTCACCGTTTCCACACCGGGATATATTCCGAATATCATACGTTACATACATATTTCTCGATTTTTCTCCGGGTTTTAGTGTACGTAACCAGGCTAACACATGCGAATCATATGAAAAACCCGGTAATCATGGGGGCCCAGATGATTACGAAGGTGAAGTATGGCGGCATGCAAGGCCCAATTACGAGCAAAGTCCAAGACATCCTATGGATGTAGTAGATTTATTATTTTATATTTATTTTATAAATGTTCATTCCTAAATACGACACATGATCCCTAAAGCATCCAACTCATACTCTTGATATGTATTCCTTGTAGATGTCTTCTAGCCTCGCTCGTAGGAAGATGAGATCAGGAAAAGCCCGCGAGCGCATGGCTGCCCAAATCGCTCGACAAATGGCTGCCGTACCCAACATTGTAATTCAAGTCCAACAAGCCCTTACCGCTAATCCTGTCAACCAAGAAGATCAAAATGTTATCAACCCTCCCCCAAATACCACTAAATGCACCTACAAGCATTTCAAATCCTGCGACCTCCAAAATACGAAGGGACTGAAGGTGTCACCGCTCTCCTCCTTGGTTTGATGAAATGGAGAACACTTTTCTAAATTGCGATTGCCCTGATGATCGCAAAGTGCGATATGCTACTTGTCGTTTACTTGGGATAGCACTTACTTGGTGAAATACAGAGAAGGCTAAACGAGGTGTTGAAGATGCTATGACTTTGACTTGGGAAGAGTTGAAGGAAATCATGACAAGATGGTTTTGCCCAAGGAGCGAAATCAAGAAATTAGAGGATGAGTTCTATTCATTGAAACAAAAGGAAGGCGACCACACCACGTACAACAAAAGATTCCTTGAGTTAAATCAAATGGTTCCAAACTTGTTCACTCCCCTCTACCGTTTGATCGAGCACTACATTCAAGATCTTCCTTAAAAAATTCAAGACCCTGTAATAAGTACCACGCCTGCAACTTTGGAAGCAGCAATGGAGTTAGCTACAGAACTCACCGAGAACCGCATACGGAACAAAGACTTCAAGGAGGTGAAGAAGAAGGATAAAGTATCGACTGAAACCTCGAACTCCACCCAAACCGAATCCCCTTCTCAACCCATTTCTAAGAGAAAACGGATGGGCAACTTTTCGCTGTCTCCCAACGCAACCAACCAGCCTCACAAGCCGTACCCCTCCAAGCTATCCCAATCACTCAAGTAGCCCCCAACTCAACTTACCCAAATAAGAAACCTTACCTTGGACCTCACCCTCAATGTAACACCTGTTTCTATCACCATCCATCTACCTTACCTTGTCGACTATGTGCGAATTGTGGACGCTATGGTCATTTGAGCAAGGTTTGCCGCACCCCTCAAAACCAAACCTCACCCCCTACTCAAAACATGATCCAAACATATCAACAACCCCAATACCCCATGTTCCCATATGTTCGAGCTTGTTTCAATTATGGCGACCCTACCCACTTTAGAAACACGTGCCCTCAATTGGTTAACATCATAAAGCTCAAGCTCAAGCAAACCCAGTTAACCAAGCAAAATCAAGGAAACCTAATCACTAGGCCACCAGCAAGAGGAAGATTTTCAACATCAACGCCAATCCTGTTGAAGATAATGACGGCCCAAACGAAACCACCCAACTAGTCCCCTTCACCAAAAATCAAGATTCAACTCTAACCGCTTAGTTTTTACGTTTTTCTTTATGTTATCTCAATTTTCACGTGTCTCAATTTTAAATTGGAAATTTATCCAAGGATCTTAATGTGAATTACTATTTCAGTTTTGTTTTTTTATACTCATTGATTTAACATTCATATCATCATACCTCACAACATATCACAGTGTCATCATTTAAAGAAGTTGAGCTGTGTCTCACTTCTACATGGACTAACCTCTCCATCATAACAAACAGAGAGGTACTGTCATCATTCAAACATGTATGCTATAAGTATTAAGACTCAAGCTTTGGTTAATTGTGTTTGTTTATGTTTTAGAGTCACATAGAACTAATCATAACTTACGGATAAAGCCAATGAAATTTTGACAAGAATATGGTGGATACGCCGCTAGTACTTCCTATATATAAGTATTCTTGCCAAAGGATCAGAGGCATTGTCAGGCGGTTATGAGAAGTTCCATATAGGATTTAGTAATGTCTTGGTTGAAATTTGTTTTACACTCACTGATTTAACATTCATAACATCTCATCATTTAAAGAAATTTGATTATGTTCCATTTCTACATAGACTAACCTCTCCATCATAACAAACGAGAGAGGTACTGTCATCATTCAAACATGTATAATATCAGAATTAGGACTCAAGCTTTGGTTGTTATGTTTGTTTATGTTTTAGAGTCATGTAGAACCAATCATAGCTTACTGATAAAACCAATGAAAATTTGACAAGAATATGGTGGATACGCCGCTGGTACTTCCTATATATAAGTATTCTTGTCAAAGGATCAGAGGCATTACTAGGCAGTTATGAGAAGTTCCATGTAGGATTTAGTAATGTCTTGGTTGAAGTTTGTTTTATACTCACTGATTTAGCATCCATATCATCACATCATTTAAAGAAATTGGATTGTGTCACCATTCAAACATGTATACTACCAGAATTATGACTCAGACAATGGTTGTTGTGTTTATTTATGTTTTAGAGTCACATCATAGAACCAATCATAACTTACTGATAAAACCAATGAAAATTTGACGAGAATATGGTGGATACGCCACTGGTACTTCCTATATATAAGTATTCTTGTCAAAGGATCAGAGGCATTGTCAGGCGGTTATGAGAAGTTCCATGTAGGATTTAGTAATGTCTTGGTTGAAGTTTGTTTTATACTCACTGATTTAGCATTCATATCATCTCATCATTTAAAGAAATTGGATACTGTCATCATTCAAACATGTATACTATCAGAATTAGGACTCAGACATTGGTTGTTGTGTTTATTTATGTTCTAGAGTCACATCATAGAACCAATCATAACTTACTGATAAAACCAATGAAAATTTGACCAGAATATGGTGGATACGCCGCTGGTACTTCCTATATATAAGTATTCTTGCCAAAGGATCAGAGGCATTGTCAGGCGGTTATGAGAAGTTCCATGTAGGTTTTAGTAGTAGAAGTTTTTGTTTTAGGATATAACCTTATCTTTCCAAACATATCAAAACTCTTGCGCATGAAATCTATTTAGTCAATCAACTCTGTTTATCAATATTCATTATCTTAGGCATCAAAAAGCGATTCCTGGAGCAGGGTACTTAACCCTTACAAGGAACGTTACCGCCTCAAACAAAAATTTGAACTCTTACTCCTTTCTAAGTATGTAACTGTCAAACTAAACACCATCCTTTTTAGACAAATATGTCACTACTTAAATTTCGGGACGAAATTTCTAAAAAGTAGGGGATACTGTAACATCCGTCAAAAACCGGATTTACCAAACCCGCTTCGTTTATTAACCGAACAACCAGTTAAAAATTTCATTGCGTATTTAATGCTCAAATTAATTTTAAACGATACATAATTTAATAAGTATATTAGAATATAAAAGTTATATTTGAAAAAGTATTAAAAATAGTGAAATAAAAATAAAACAAGGCTGCCGGGATTCGAACCCGGGTCAGCCGGGTCAACCGGGTCAGCAAAACCTTAACTCTCATCCATCCAACCACTCCGCCACTTGTGTTCTATAGTAATATATCAAAACAATTAATTCAAATATCAAAATCTCGATTTCAAATCAGTCAACTGACGCGCCCAAATCGCAGTCGTCGGAAATCCCGATGATTTCGCCTTTCACTGTCGGTTTCTTGTGTCTTAACGCGTATAATAACTATTACATCGGTTATAACCGATGTCCAGTCCGCGACATCAGTCATAACCGCCGGAAAAATTATTGACCGATGAATCAAGATGGTAATCGGACCCAATTCATCGATGTTCTTCCCTATAAATACACCCACAAGCCTCTGATAACCTTTTCGCTCACAATCACACAAATTCTCGACGTAATTTCACTCGCCGGAAAATCTCTGCAAGTCGCCGGAAAACCGAGATTTCATCTACACGGTAAATACCTCGACTCTTTCCGTTTAAATCCGTTGTTAGATTGTTACTAACTTCAATCCAACCATCAGAATCAATCCCAGGCGACGTAGCCGGAATATTCAGCTCTCGCCGGAAAACCTCTGAAATTTTTGATCTTACGCTGGGAATCGGTATAATCATCCAAACTTCTGTAAATCCTTGTTTAAGTACCTCAATATCATAACTAATCGAACAGAACTGTTAATTGATTCTAACAGCCGAAGTTCACAAACAGAGCCGACGAGTCTTCGCCGGAGTTCTGTGAAAGACGCTGATCGGTATATCCTTTCACCCAAACTCTATCCATTCATTACCTTTCAATTACTTATAATGTTTGTTAATCGAATTAGACATGAATCAGTCGAATTATCATTGTCTGTGTTCTTGAGCGAAGAAGACGAAGTCCGGTTATGTTATAAGATTATTTAAAATCAGTTTTATGAACGGGTTAGACACACAGTCCAGCGGTGGACTGTGTGCAAACAAATACATACACGTCGCGAGTTCGATTCCTATCCCAACCTCACTCTCTTGAAGTAAAAATACCTTTTCTTAACCGAACCGGGTTAACTCAGTAAGATGTTAAGTATAATAAAAATCAGAATATTTACCAAGTTAGTCACACAGTCCAGCAGTGGACTGTGTGCCAAACTAAACCACAGGTCCCGGGTTCGAGACCTGTGGAGAGCACCGAGTCGATACATTAAATCTTTATTTTAAAATAAGTGATTTTCGGATTAACTTAATTAGTATATAAATATAATTAAAAACAGAAATATTTCGGGTTAGACACGTAGCTCAGTTGGTAGAGCTGCGTGCACGCGTACGGGAGGTCTCGGGTTCGGTCCTGCCCGGCGCATACAAACACACAATAAAACCGGTCAAACAGTCAACGCTTATGGTCAAACAGTCAACGCTTATGGTCAACGGTCAAAAGTCAGCATTTTTTTTATTTCTTTTATTTATTTATTTAAATTAAAAATACTTAAAAATAACATTTTTAAAGTTAGAAAATAGCCTTAAACTCACAAAAATATATCCAATAATCCTACTAAAATTGATTAATAAAATCCGCTTATTTACCGAACCATTATGTTTTTATCTAGGTTAGTTTCACTCGTGGTTAAATCCAACTTCGTGCGCATTCAACATCATCAACCGAACGCACCCAATGTGAGTGAATCTTACAACTCCCCTTTTTAATTACACGTTTTGGGGTGTATCATGTGTCACTTAAACTAATTCGTTTATTCAAACTCGTGCCATACCATATTATGATTTAAACTTAGATTGTAAATATTGTTTGTAGTTATGTATTACATATTGTCAAGTTGTATGCTAATTATTTGTTAGGCCCATCAGTTCCTCGTGGGAGACGAGTTGAACAACGCGTGCCTTAAAACTCATTCATTAGGCCCATCAGTTCGTAGAACAACGCGTGCCTCAAAACTCATTCATTAGGCCCATCAGTTTCTCGTGGGAGACGAGTTCAGCAACGCGTGCCTCAAAACAATCTATTATTGTATGTGTGTGCATTATATAATATTAAGTGATTTGTGAATAAGTTTACATCTATGTTTACTCATATGTGGTTACGCACTTTATTTATAATCAATTCAATAAACTTGTTTAAATGTTTTTCATAGGATTCACTCGCCAACTTTTTGTTGATCCAAAAACCATTTTTACACATGATACAGGAAAACATAGAAAATGCCTTAGAAGAAAATAATGAAGTCTAGAAAGATGTGTAGAACATGTTGTAATTATGATTGTATGAGTTCCCTTTAAATTGTAATAATAAAAATGAAATGTTATAATAAATGTCATGAGCTTTGATGAAAACCCAATTATGCCCCGATCACCTTTTCCGCTGCGGGTCGGGGTGTGACATTGAATTGGTTGTAAACATTCTTGTTGGATAATCAATAGAAGACGGTTTGAAAGTGATTTTTCGTGTTCTTCATATTACTAGTTTTTTGTATTAATCTGATCTAGTGGATTCCGCACTCTAGGTTAGATAGACAATTCTGTGAAGATCCATATGGGTTGGGGGAAACCTATGCAAGAAAGAAACCATCAGGTGTGGAAAAGATACTCAATTTAAAATTGAAAACTAAAAAAATAATCAGCTGCCCGAGAACATTGATGTAACATACACTAAAATCAGAAAATGACTGTGAATCTTATGTGGTTAGAACTGTGTTGAAAACGTTTTAGGAAGTGAAAGTGATATCACAAAATATGAGAGTGCTGAGTCGAACATGGAGAAAACTAGTTCAAGTTCAACTTCTAAAAATGAGGAGAATTTTCATAAGAATTATCTTGATACATCAGTTTCTAGTTTAGATGATGATTCTACATTGGTTGCTTATACAATGAAAGGATTGACAAACTTGTGACATTTGTCCCTTTTCAATCATTGCACAATTACAAACAATTTCGTATTCAATGAAACCCTGTGTTTTATTTCCAAATATTTTTGTATTCAATAAAATCTTGTATTTTATTGATGAGAATGCAAAAATGTCAATCGTTGCGAAACACGTAACCGTACAACCGAACGAACCGACATCCATGACATTTTCGGGCATAATCCAAGTTACACATGTCTTAACACCATTGTATAACCTAAATATTAGGTTAAAGGGGTTAAAAATGGCAAACAAGTGAATATACAAGTCCAAGGGCCAAAAATGTCAAAAAATAAAAAATATTCTTGCTTCTTCAACAAGTTTGCCACCTATCTCCAATTTTTTACACCTAGCACTCACTTTGACACACTTAATATGGTGTTGACACATGTTAGGACACTAATCCACACTTGAGGACACTTGTCATCACCTCCTTAATCCTACAATAATATAAATACCCCATGATTCTTCAATTTTTTTCTCACACCACTTCAAAACACTTCAAAGCAAAGTGTGAAGTTCTTCTTTCTATCCTTCTTGGAGCTTGTTTCCAGCCTTTGGAAGCCTCCTATCTTGTGTTCCGAAAGTGTTTTTCAACACGAGTAAGTACTCTTCCTAGTTCTTTCATTTTTTTAGCCATTCTGAGTTAAAAGTCGAACAGTTTGGCAACCTAATTGACTTTTGGTTCTAACAATATTTGATCAAGTCAAAGTTGAATTGAATTTTGAAACATGATCGTAATCATAAAGGTTATAATCCCTTATGATTTCACCTTCTGATTATCACGTTTACTAGTCGAAGTGATGAGTCAAAGTTTCGGTCAAAAATGCGCATGATGTGCATTTTACGACGAAACTATTTTCGGGTATCAAACCACCAAGTTTTGATTCCAAATCAGTTTATAAACTTAGTTAGATGTATTTTGACATGTCGAACTCGTCACTTCTAGTTTAGTGCTTATTTAGGGTCGAAGTCGAGCGGTCTTGACCATCGCTTTGACTTTCGAATCCGACCCGTTTAGTCAATCTTAGGATCCGACCAAACACATATTTGTGACCATAGTTGTATAGGGAATAACCTATTGAGGTAATACCTTATGGTCATGTCGTTTGGTTAGTGTTATGATAAGTTACTTCTATGTTCTTAAAAATGATGACAAAAACTTTTGTGCATAAAACCATTTTAAACACATGTAACCAACTTTTTATCATATAAACTGATGTTATAACCATTTCAAACATGTTTGGGGCATTTAAGACTTATCATAGGACGATCACGCGTTTACGTTAATGACCCATTAAAGTAGCATAAAATACCTTAACGAGTCATAATGGGTCAAAAGCACTTAGGATCCTTTCCAAATTAGAATGTTAAGTTTGGTAAACCATATCACATGAGTTCCAACATTCGTTTGGTTTATATGACTTCATTCTATCCGATCTCCCGTTTATAGTCCCGACACGCTAACATATTTATCTACCACATTAGCACACGTTTGGGCTTTGTTTATTCCGTTGATCAAGAACACTTTCACAATCCCAAGTGAGTACATAGTTCCCCTCTTTTACATTTTCTAAATGTTTTGTGGTGATTCATATGTGCCTATAATTGTTTTCAAGATTTCAAAACAAGATACATGGTTTATATATACAAAATGATTTTCAACGTGAGTACATAGTTCCCCTCTTTTAAATTTTCTAAATGTTCTAGGGTGATTCATATGTGCAATTATTGTTTTCAAGATTTCAAAACAATATTCATGGTTTATATATACAAACTGATTTTCAAAGTGAGTACATAGCCCCCCTCTTTTACGTTTCAAGTGTTTTGGGGTGATTCATATGTGCCTATCATTATTTTCAAATTTCAAAACAATATACATGGTTTATGTATACAAAAAAATGATTTTCAAAGTTAGTACATAGTTCCTCTCTTTTACGTTTTGCAAATGTTTTTGGGGTGACTCATATGTGCTAAATCATTTTCAAGTTTTCAAAAATGATGTCTATGGTTTATATATAAAACAATAAGATTTCAATAATGTGATCAACTTGTTGATGCGTTATCCATAACACGAATGACATTCATTAGCTTTGGCCGAGCCGACCAGTAGTATATGGTACCATAGGACTGACAATCCCATTATCGGACTGTTCACTGGATTTGGTGGAAGTTTGGGTAATGACAGAAACTGTTTCTGATTAGTAAATCATTTGTTGATTTGTTAGTCTAGTTAAAGAGACCCTTGGTGGTCTATTAAAGATACCCTTTGGTGGTATAGTCAACACAAGTTTGAATGTGTTCATTAAAGAACGATCAAAAGTTTTTACAATTAAAAACATAGACGATTTTTTTATGACATAAACAATTGGTTTATGACACAGACGATTGATTTATAACATGGACGATTGATTTATAACACGGAGGAATGGTTTTTGAACAATGTCACGCAATTATTTTCACTTAAAGATATAAACCATATGAAGTTTTCTTTTGAATCAATCTATTACAAGGTTATTACAAAAGAAATGTTTTTTTTTTGTCAGGATTCATGGCTACAAGGTTTTCACAACTCTAACCAACTTGTTTTAGTTGGTTAATTGTATTGCAATATCAAACACTTTGATACGAGGTTTTCACTTAACGACTCTTGTAGTCGGACGAGGTGTTGCAATATGTATACAAAGCCACGAATTTGACATACTCACAAAACCTATGTACTCGCCGGCATTTTTTTCTGACTCTTTTTTCACATATGTTTTAGGAATCAATACTTGATTATATGATACATGCTTCACGTAGGAATGGACGCGAGCCTTAGTGACGTAAAACATGAAAGACAATTTATTTATGTGTTGTTTCTGTTTATCCGAAGACAATGTAAACATTTAACTTAATCAAACATACTTTTAAACTCCATGAGTTATAGGGAATTAGGTTATTAGTAATGCTTTGACCAAGACTATAACCTTCCTAGGACCCTAATGCGAGTTATCTTGCGTTTAGATTCTTAAAAATAATACCATCATCTATCCTTAGGTGATTACCAAAACAAATACACAAGTTATAAATTCGTTTTGAAAATCAATCATCTATCCGTAGATGATTTGTTTTGGCTTAAAGCCTTGTAAGTTTTCAAAATCCCGTCAAAGTTTGGGTGTTACTAATGTGAACACGTTCAATCTGGAAGGGTGGATGCCAGTACCCTGGGTTTTCTGTATAAGGCTAGAGGGTTTCTACAAATCCGCATTATCGGACCAGTCACTCTTACCTAGGAACTCTTGGGGTTAGTGTCCACTTATAGGCTAAAGCATGTCTTCGCGATACATTATAAAGACCCATTTATTTTGATTAGTCACCGTGGGTCGTTTGTTTGTTTTTAAGTAACGAACGAATGACCACCATCCTTATATTTCGTCGATATTTTTAACATCTTTCTTCATTATCCAATGTCAATCACACATATTTTCCCTCATGTTTTCTTCTAGAATGCCTCCTCGACGTACTACAACTCAAAATGCCGAATGGCAGCTATGATCGCTCAGCAAATTGTTGTACTCCCAAACCTAGTGACCTAGATAAACCAAGCAAACAATAATAATAACAACAACAATGCACCCACACCGTGCAACTACAAATAATTTTACTTGGCTGAACCACTCAAGTTTACTAGGTCCGAAGGAGCTACTGGACTCATGCAGTGGTTTGAGAGTCTAGAAAGCACATTTCGTCATGTTCAATGGCCGAATGAGCGAAAAGTCGAGTTTGCATCGAGTGTATTCCAGAAAAGAGCACTTACATGATGGAATGGTGTGATGAGAGATAGGGGTGCCGATGTGGCAATGGCAAAAACGTGGGAAGAGCTTCGAGCTCTAATGATGAGGAAATTATGCCCACATCATGAACAACAGGCACTGGAAGATGAATTCCACAATCTTAAACAAGATAGTAGAGAGCATCGTGCCTACACTGACCATTACGAAGAATTGAGCTTGTTATGTCCCGCCATGGTCACCCCGTTGGATAAAGCAATCGAGAGGTACATCGATGGCCTGCCTGACCCCATTCAGGACGTTGTTACTGGTTGCAACCCTACTACTATTCGACTGGCTATCGAATTAGCTGCTACCTTGACTGAGTCTCAGGTCAAGAAGGGGAAACTGTTTCGCAAGGGCGACAAGAAACAGGCAGCTAAGAACACTTAAGAGAAAACAAAGGGGAACAAAGCTGAGTCTTCCAAGAAGTCGAGGAAGCGTAAGGCTTCACAGAACTTTACTGTTGTTGCACAACTCAACCAAAACACTCAAAACCAGCCATCACAACCTCCTACGAGCAAACCTTATGCTGGTACTACACCGTTGTGCAACTGGTGCAATGGCCACCATCATGCTCACATACAGTGTCGCCAATGCACATCAAGTGGAAGATTCGGTCACATTGCCAATGTTTCGTTCGGCCCCAAAACAAGTTGTTCAGAACCCTATTCAACCCCAAGCCAACCCTGCTAGACCTCCATTCCCACCTGGTTCTTGCTATAACTATGGCGAGATGGGTCACTTTAGAAACAACTGCCCAAAATTGGTGAACGTGAATGCAAATATTGCTCGTGGACGTGCATTAAACATCAATACCAATGAGGCTCGTGCTGATAACAAAGTCATTAACGGTACGTACCTTGTTAACAATCATCCTGCTTCTATTCTTTTTGATTCGTGTGCCGATAGAAGCTTTATATCACTAGCCTTTGAACCTTTGCTTTTGATGCCTAGAACTAAACTAGGAAAACCCTTAACGGTGGAAATAGCTAGTGGTGAACCCCTTGTGCTCGACTATGTCATTTGTAGTTGCCAATTAAACCTAGATAACCACCTTTTTTCCATTGACCTCACACCAATGCAACTCGGGAGTTATGACATCATCATAGGAATGGATTGGTTAACCAAACACCATGCTGAGGTGATCTGTTTTGACAAGGTTGTTCGTATACCTCTTTCATCTGGCAGAACCTTAGAAGTTCCAGGAGAGAAACCCTCTAGTAGCCTAAAACTCATGACCTGTACCCAGGCCAAAAATACCTACGAAAGAATTATATAGCCTTTTTGGCACATATCGTAGAGGAAAAAGGCAAGGGCAAAATTGTTCAGGACATCCCCATTATTTGGGAATATCCTTAGGTGTTTCCTAAAGAGTCACCTAGTTTACCCCCAATTCGTAAACTTGAGCTTCGTATTGACCTTGTACCTGGTGCCAACCCAATTGCTAAATCTCCTTACCGTCTTGCACCGTTTGAAATGCAAGAGTTGTCAAAGCAACTCCAAGAACTATCAGACAAGGGATTCATTCGTCCGATCTTTTCACCTTGGGGCGCTCCTGTCCTATTCATGAAAAAGAAAGATGGATCCTTCCGTATGTGTATCGATTACGTGAGCTCAACAAACTCACATTCAAAAATCGATATCCCCTACCTCGCATTGATGATCTCTTTGATCAGCTACAAGGTGCGACCTGGTTTTCAAAGATTGATATGCGTTCTTGGTGTCAACAACTTGATGTACTCGAAGAAGATATTCCCAAGACTGCTTTCGCACTCGATACGGCCATTACGAGTTCATTGTCATGCCTTTTGGTTTGACGAATGCTCCTGCCGTCTTCATGGACTTAATGAATAGGGTTTGTAAACCTTATTTAGACAAGTTCATCATCGTTTTCATCGACGACATCCTCATTTATTCTAACTCTCGTGCCAATCACGAACAACATCTTCGTCTAACGATGGAACTCCTGAAGAAAGAACAACTTTACACCAAATTCTCCAAATGTGAATTTTGTCTAAAAGAAGTTCAATTTTTGGGACACATTGTTAACGAACAAGATATACATGTAGATCCCGCCAAAATCAGTGAGATTATGGATTGGAGTACACCTACTACTCCTACCGAAGTTCGTTCATTTCTTGGTCTTGCTGGATACTATTGACGATTCATCGTGAACTTTTCAAAGATCGCGGTTCCCTTCACCACTTTGACTCAGAAGAATAAACTTTTCGAGTGGGGACCCAAACAAGAGGAAGCCTTTCAAACACTGAAACAAAAACTCTGTAATGCTCCTATTTTATCTTTACCCGACGGCGACGATGATTTCAATGTCTATTGTGATGCATCAAACCTAGGCCTTGGTTGTGTTCTCATGCAAAGAGACAAAGTCACAGCCTATGCGTCAAGACAATTGAAAATCCATGAGAAGAACTACACAACTCATGATCTTGAGTTAGAAGCCGTAGTTTTTGTCTCAAAATTTGGAGACACTACCTTTACGGTACGAAATGTGTGGTTTTCATTGACCACAAAGTCTCCAACACATATTCAATCAAAAGGAGCTTAACATGAGACAACGACATTGGGTCAAACTTCTGAATGACTACGACTGCAAGATTCACTGCCATCCTAGTAAGGTGAATGTTGTGGCTAATGGGCTTAGTCGTAAAGAACGTGCCAAACTTCATTGTGTTCGAGTTCAATCTGATATTCAGACATGTATCCTTCAAGCACAACATACATGTGTGACCCAAATCTTGTTGAAAAATGAGCTGCCACAAAATCTCGAATTTCAACTCGAAACAAAAGACAACGGATTACTGTACTACAAGAACCGTTTGTGGATTCCTAGTCAAGACAATCTCCACACCTTATTGATGGACGAAGCTCATAGGTCTCGTTATTCAATCCATCTTGGTGCAGAAAAATGTATAAGGATCTACGTACCAGTATTGGTGGCCGGGTATGAAGAAGGACATTGCATTATATGTGTCTAAATGCCTAACTTGTCTTAAAGTTAAGGCAGAACATCAACGTCCAACTGGTTTACTTGAGAAACTAGAAATACCGGTATGGAAGTGGTAGAACATTGCGATGGATCTCATCACTAAACTACCATTCACACCTTGAGATCATGATGCCATTTGGGTAATCATCGATCGTCTAACAAAATCAGCACACTTTTTGGCAATTCGTGAGAATCTATCTGCTGACAAACTTGCCAGGATCTACATTGATGAGATTGTATCTCGTCATGGTGTTCCTTTGAACATTATATCCGATCGAGATACTCGCTTCTCATCTCACTTTTGGAAGACCATGCAATCTGCCATGGGAACCGAACTCAATCTGAGCACTGCTTATCATCCTGAAACGGATGGACAATCTGAAAGGATAATTCAAACACTCTAGGATATGCTTAGAGCATGTGTGACCGACTTTGGTGGTAGTTGGGATTTGCATCTACCATTGGTCGAATTCTCCTACAACAATAGTTATTACGCCAGCATCAATATGGCGCCTTTTGAAGCTCTATACGGTCGGAAATGTCGTTCACCTATATGTTGGAATGAGGTTGGTGAAGATTAGCTCACTGGGCCTGAACTCAATCACGGCACAACAGACAAAGTTAAGAAAATTCACGATAACCTTCTGACAGCTAGAAGCCGTCAAAAGAGTTATGCCGACAAACGATGCAAACCCTTGGAATTCTAAGTTGGTGATCACGTCCTTGTCAAGGTATCCCCTTGGAAAGGTGTGATTAGATTTGGAAAGAAAAGAAAACTTGCACCACGATTTATTGGACCATTCAAGATGGTTGAGAGAATTAGAAAGGTTGCCTACCGACTTGAGCTACCTCCTGAACTTGGGAATATTCACCCAACATTCCACGTGTCCAATTTGAAAAAGTGTTTAGCCGATACAAACCTCCACATTCCCCTCGACGAAATTAACGTTGATGACACTATGCACTTTTTCGAGAAACATGTGGAGATATTGGACCGTGAAGTCAAGAAACTCAAGCGTAGACATATACCGATAGTTAAAGTTCACTGGGAATCCAAACGTGGCCTAGAATTTAATTAGAAACAAGAGGATCAGATGAAAGCTAAATATCTACATCTGTTTCACAAAGTTTCCTCTAATTAAATTTCGGGACGAAATTTCCAAATGTAGGGGAGACTGTGACATTTGTGCCTTTTCAATCATTGCACAATTACAAAAAATTTCGTATTCAATGAAACCCTATGTTTTATTTCCAAATATTTTTGTATTTAATAAACTCTTGTATTTTATTGATGAGTATGCAAAAATGTCAATCGTTGCAAAATTTCGATCATTTTCGTGTTCGTTAAAGAGTTTTACGCTTTTTTGCGAAACACGGAACCATAGAACCGAACGAACCGACATCCACGACATTTTCAGGTATAATCCAAGTTACACATGTCTTAACACCTTATATAACCTAAATATTAGGTTAAAGGAGTTAAAAATGGCAAACAAGTGAAAATAAAAGTCCAAGGGCCAAAAATGTTAAAAAAATAATAAATATTTTTGCTTCTTCACCAAGTTTGCCACCTATCTCTAATTTTTGACACCTAGCACTCACTTTGCCACACTTAATATGGTGTTGACACATGTTAGGACACTAATCCACACTTGAGGACACTTGTCATCACCTCCTTAATCCTAAAGTACTATAAATACCCCATGATTCTTCCATTTTTTTCACACTACTTCAAAACACTTCAAAGCAAAGTGTGAAGTTCTTCTTTCTATCCTTCTTGGAGCTTGTTTCCAACCTTTGGAAGCCTCCTATCTTGATTTCCAAAAGTGTTCTTCAACATGAGTAAGTACTCTTCCTAGTTCTTTCATTTTTTAGTTATTTTGAGCTAAAAGTCGAACAGTTTGGCAACCTGATTGACTTTTGGTTCTGACTATATTTGGGCAAGTCAAAGTTCAATCAACTTTGAAACGTGATCATAATCACGAAGTTTATAATCCCTAATGATTTCACCTTCTGATTACCACGTTTACTAGTCGAAGTGACGAGTCAAAGTTTCGGGAATAACCTACTGAGGTTATACCTTATGGTCACGTCGTTTGGTTAGTGTTATGATAAGTTACTTCTATGTTCTTAAAAAATGATGACCAAGATGCCCTTTTGCGCATAAATCCATTTTAAACACATGTACCAAATTTTATCATATAAACTGATGTTATAACCATTTCAAACATGTTTAGGGCATTTAAGACTTATCATAGGACTATCACGCGTTTACGTTAATGACCGTTAAAGTAGCATAAACTACCTTAATGAGTCATAATGCGTCAAAAGCACTTAGGATCCTTTCCAAATCAGAATGTTAAGTTTGGTAAACCATATGACAGTAGCTCTAACACTCGTTTGGTTTATAAGACTTCATTCTATCCGATCTCACGTTTGTAGTCCCGACACGCTAACATACTTATCTGACACATAGGACACGTTTGAGCTTTGTTTATTCCGTTGATCAAGAACACTTTCACAATCCCAAGTGAGTACATAGTTCCCTTCTTTTGCATTTTCTAAACGTTTTGGGGTGATTCATATGTGCCTATAATCGTTTTCAAGATTTCAAAACAAGATACATGGTTTATATATACAAAATGATTTTCAAAGTGAGTACATAGTTCTCCTCTTTTACATTTTCTAAATGTTTTGGGGTGATTCATATGTGCCTATAATTGTTTTTTTTAAGATTTCAAAACAATATACATGGTTTATATATACAAAATGATTTTCAAAGTGAGTACATTGCCACCCTCTTTTACCTTTTCAAATGTTTTGGGGTGGTTCATATGTGCCTATAATTATTTTCAAAATTTCAAAACAATATACATGGTTTATGTATACAAAAAATGATTTTCAAAGTGAGGACATAGTTCCCCTCTTTTACGTTTTGCAAATGTTTTGAGGTGACTCATATGTGCTAAATCATTTTCAAGTTTTCAAAAACAATGTCTATGGTTTATATATAAAACAATACGATTTCAATAATGTGAACAACTTGTTGATGCTTATCCATACACGAATGACATTAATTAGCTTTGGCCGAGCCGACAGGTAGTATTTTATGGTACCATAGGACTGACAATCCCATTATCGGACTGTTCACTGGATTTGGTGGAAAGTTGGGTAATGACAGAAACTGTTTCTGATTATTAAATAATTTTTTGATGTGTTAGTCTAGTTAAATTGACCCTTTGGTGGTGTATTAAGATACCCTTTGGCGGTATAGTCAACACAGGTTTGATTGTGTTCATTAAAGAACGATCAAAAGTTTTCACAATTAAAAACATTAGATGATTTTTTTATGACATGGACAATTGGTTTATGACACGGACGATTGATTTATAACACGGTAGAGTGGTTTTGAACAATGTCACGCAATGATTTTCACTTAAAGATATAAACCATACGAAGTTTTCTTTTGAATAAATCTATTACAAGGTTATTACAAAAGAAATGTTTTTGTCACGATTCATGGCTACAAGATTTCACAACTCAAACCAACTTGTTTTAGTTTGTTAATTGTATTGCAATATCAAACACTTTTGATACGAGGTTTTCACTTAACGACTCTTGTAGTCGGACGAGGTGTTGCAATATGTATACAAAGCCACGAATTTGACACACTCAAAAAACCTATGAACTTGCTGGCATTTATTATGCTGACTGTCTTTTCACATATGTTTCAGAAATTAATAATTGATAATATGATGCATGCTTCACGTAGGAATGGATGCGGGCCTTAGTGACTTAAAACATGAAAAACAATTTATTTATGTGGTGCTCCCAAGACAATGTAAACATTTAACTTAATAAAACATAATTTTAAATTCCATGAGTTGTGAAACAATAGTTCTGTGACATGACTCCCCGACGTTTCCACGGCGGTTTGTTGTTTTATACGATCGGGGTGTTACAAAACTATATTCTAATCAAGAGTTTCCGATTCAGAATGTGAATCTTGAAAGAGTTGAACAAGTGCTTAAATTGACTGAAATAAATATTTCAAAGCTTGAAAATTTAAATGAGTCTTACTACTCTAAACCCAAAAATTCTTACAAAAATAATCACAAAGGTAAAAATTATCCTAAAAAAAAAAAGAAAAGGATTGGGGTATGTAAAAAGGAAGAATGATAAGTTTAAAAAACCGAATTTTCAAAAGAAGGTAAACTTTGTTTTTGGATCAAGATCGGTAAGTGAAAAGGAAAGGTTGGGAAAGGAACAATTAAATGATGAGTTCCATGCAGAAAAGAAACGTCGTGAGTAGACTTTGGGTTCCTCTGTTGGAAGTAACAGTAGGACATGTTGGAAATGTAACAAAGTCGGGCACATTGCATGACAAGTCTATAGAAGATGTGAAACAAAAGATTCCTGAGTTTGCACGAACACGGATTTTAAAAAGAAATGACAAATCCAACAAAATTGTGAAACCAACAATTCCAAATGGTTCAAAATTTGAAATTGGTGAAACATCAAAAAAAATGAACAAAAGGATTCAAAATCATATCCTAAAAAGGAAATTCTAAAAACACAGACTTGGGTGGTTAAACTAAATCATCTTCTGTAGAAATCAAAACATCTGTTCCTTTTAAATCTAAGATTGGATAGGATGTTAAAGTCAATGTTCCAAAGTTTTATATTCCAAACCCACCCAAGACCGAGAAGGCTTGGGTTTTACTATTTAAGTAATTATTGATTTACATCTATAGGGGCTCCTGAGGTCAATCATTTTAAAGTGTATAATGGACACTGGAGCTTTTCGTCACATGACAGGAGTACTAGCCTTACTTTACAATGTAAAACTATTCGTGGAGGCTATGTTGGGTTTGCAAGTAATAAAGGTAGATGGATAATCAAAGAAGGAAACTATCGGAAGGTGTGCTCTCGTTTGACTAAGTCAACTATATTGCTGAGTTAGAGAACAATTTATTGAGCATCTCACTGATTTGTGATAAGCAGTTTACAACTCACTTCAATGAGAAAGAATGTCTAATTCTGAAGCCAAGATTCAAAATTGCTTAGGAGTGGATCCTCATGCGCGCTCAAGAGAAAATGATCTCTATGTCCTTGAAATGAGCGTCACATCCACTACCTCGAAATCGGTACAATGTTTCGTAACAAAGGCAAATGAAAAGGAATCGATCTTATGGCATCGAAATATGGGGTATATCCATTTGAGAAAAATGAACTATCTGGTGCACAACAATCTGGTGGATGATGTTAATCTCAAAAAGATTTCATTTAAATGACGATTATCTTAACTGCAAAAAGTCGAAGCAAACCCAAAAATACTTTTGAATTCTGTCAAATTACTACTGGAGAGGCTTCATATGGATCTTTTAGGGCCAGTACATGTCAAAGGTATATATGTTGATCTATATTGCCTTGTTGTGACTGACGCCTACTTGAGATTCTCGTGCGATATATTTCAAGAGATTAAGGATGAGATGTTTGAAAATTTTATGATTCTCTTTAGAAAGTTAGAGAATTTCAAATGCTCAAATTCTGTAATAAGGTATTCCTCATGAATTTAGTGCCCCTTATACTCCGCAACAAAATGGAGTAGATGAACGTAAGAATCGTACTCTCATTGAAACAAGATGCACGATGCTGCCAATTCAAAGTTATCTGTTAGTTTCTTGAGCGAAGCCGTTTCCTCCTCTTACAAAATGTTGAACAGGGTTTTAACTATCAAGGCTCATAAGAAGACATGCTTTGAGTTGCTTAACCAGCGAAAACCGAATTTAGAGTTTTTGGAGCCATTTGAATCTCCGGTACCGTCATTGACCTGGATGGTTAAATTGGTGTCAGATCTTTAGAGGGATTTTTCATGGTTTATGCTAGTCCTTTGAGAAGAGTATATCTGCCTAGTTTAAAGCGAGTTATTCTTGCTCAACGTGTCAACTGTCAAAATTACACAATGCCTACTCCAAACCCAGTGATCCCTAGATGTTTAACTATGAGAGTTTATGCAATTCATTCGATCTGCCAAAACAACCTAACGAAGGGGAACTTGTGTTGTTATATCAACAACAGCAAGCGTCTAATCAGGAAGAAGTTCTAAGACCAATAGTGATTACTCAACCACAAGTTGGCACAAATGATTCTGGAGCAGGTCCTAGCAATATTCAACAAGAACCCATCATCAACCAGTTGTGAATAATACGGCGCCCACTTTCGATCAACCAAATGACTCTAATTCAGATGCTGAGCTGACATATGATGATGCAGGATCCAGTTCCAATGAAGGTTCTAAGCAGATCACAAGTCTACTAAATAAATTTGCGGGTCCTATCAATCAGAATGAAGCATCTACAAGTACTAAGGTTGCTGAACAGAATATTACGAATCTGGAGAATGAAGTGATTGTTCCTAATGAAGTAATGCTAAGGATGTTGCCTAACCAACCATCGGAAAACATAATTGGAGAGTTGTAATTTGGAGTAAAAACAAGAAATCAAATCAATAAGGATCTAAGTTGTTTCTATACTAAAATTGCATCTATTCAAGAAAAACGCTTATATGGTTGTTTCATTTCACAGGTGGAGCCAAAATCATACAAAGAAGCGCTTACTAAAGAAAGCTTGGTAAACACAATGTAGGAAGAGCTGCAATAATTTGAAAAGCTTGGAGTTTGGAAGCGTGTTGACCTACAAAATAATCACAAAGCTATCGCGACAAAGTGGGTCTTCAAGTGTAAAAGAGATGATCAAGGAGTAATTGTACGCAATAAAGCTCGACTGGTTGTCAAAGGTTTTCATCAGCAAGAGGGTATTGATTATACTGAGGTCTATGCTCAGGTCGCTCGACTAGAAGCTATCCGCATTTTCCTAGCTTTTGCGTCATGGAAAGATTTTAAGGTGTACCAGCTTGATGTCAAATCTGCTTTCCTTTACGAAATAGTGAAAGAGTTAGTATATGTCGGCCAACCACCGGGGTTTGTCGATCTATTGCATAAAGACAAAGTTTACTTGCTTGATAAAGCATTATATGGTTTGCATCAGGCCCCGAGAGCCTGGTATGAGTCACTCTGTTAGCACCTATGAAGTAATGGCTTTATCAGAGGCACTATCGATAACACATTCTTCATAAAGGAAGTTAACAAACACTTGTTGATTGTTCAAATTTATGTGGATGACATCATCTTTGGGTCAACCAACGATGCTTTATGCAAAGATTTCGAAGAGGTCATGAAAAAGAAATTTGAAATTAGTTCAATAGGAGAAATGAAGTTCTTCTTGGGACTTCTGGTCGATCAGCTACCTGATGGAATCTTTATCCATCAGACTGAGTTTGTTAACGATATATTGGAGAAATTTGAAATGTTGGGAATATCACCATTATCTACCCCGTTGACACTTTATCATGGCATCTACCCAGATGAACCCGGAGTGAAGATTGAGAGACCTTATACAAATCGATGATAGGATTGCTTATGTACCTCACAACATCTAGGTCAGATATTATGTATCCGACATGCCTTTCCGCACGATATTAATCGAGTCCCCGAGTGTCTCACCTGATGATAGTTAAGAGGATTTTCAGATATCTGAAGGTTTGTCCAAGCACTGGCTTGTGGAATCAACGAAATGACAACTTCGACCTCGCTGGTTGTTCTGACTCAGATTTTGGATGCAGTAAACATAACGCCACATCTATAACGGGCGGTTGCTAGTTCTTTGGAACACCATTAGTAAGGTGGCAATGCAAGAAATAAACCAAAGTCGCTCTCTCTACTTGCGAGGCTGAATATGTTTCAGCTTCCGGTTGTTGTTCCCAGATTTTGTGGATACAACAATAGATGAGACTTTGGATTGCAATTTCTTGATACGCCCATATACGTAGATAATAAGGCTGCAATTGATATAACTAAGAATACGATTCAACACTCAAAAACTAAACATATAGAAATTCAACATCACTTTATCCGTGATTGCCACGAGAAAAAGTTGATTCGAATAGAAAAGATCTGCACTGATGAGCAAAAGGCAGATTTTTATACCAAACCATTTGATCGAACCAGATCTAAATATCTTTTGAGACTTAGCGGTATGAAGAATCTGAAATCAGATGGGGAATTGAGGTTGAATACGGATCAGATGACGAGTTCTCATGATCCTCATCGGTTAGTCACATTGTTTCTTTAAAAGTAAAAATCCAAAAATATGTGGGAAATTGAGGTTGAATACGGATCGGATGACGAGTTTTCATGATCCTCAACGGTTAATCACATTCTTTCTTTAAAAGTAAAAATTCAAAAATAAGTTTTTGATTTTAGGGGAGAAATGTTGTAGAAAATACAAAAACATTAAAAAATGAAAAAATGTACAAAAACATGAAAAAGACAAGTGAAAAGAGTAAATGATAGTACATCAGTGGACTATTATAGTATGCTAAAGAAGTGAAGTGTTAAAAAGTTTAAATGGATGTTACTTAGGATGTGCCAATAGGCTTCGCACAATCAGTAGATTGTTTCTGAGATAAACCCATAAATGTATATCTTCTTAATTAGTGGATTAACATCTCTCGGATATATGGTTTTAGTACACCGAAATTTCGTTTGAGAGATTGCTAGGTTCTGAGATACTAGGTCTTTATAGATAATTGATATCTGAGGTATTATACAAGTTCTGATGATTTAGCGTCAGCAATTGACTAGAACTTGTAGAATACTTTTGCTTTTACGCCTGAAACTTCACAAAATTGAAAGTATCGAAATATATTACAATAAACAGTCAAGAGATTCCAAATTGGAACACTACTTTTAAGTGAAGCCTTCATCTCTTTGTCGGTACGGTGGTACTAACCTGAGCTCTCAAGGTCTCGCACTACCCAGATACAGATATCAGTTAGACATACTCACATGTAAGATGTAATCCAGGGAATCTTGATATGCGAGCATATTCAGAGGTGGGAAACACAATTAAGTCAAGTCTCTAAATGTTACATAACGTATCTCGGAAGAATTAAGAAATGTGAGAGGTTTAGATGGATCAGTATACTTACAATCCAAGTGAATCTGTTTTGAACTTAAAGTCTTATTAAGGTCAATGGTACTAGTGATATGTCCCAAAAACTGATATGATCCTCTAACATAAACTAACAAAAATATATATCTGTAAATATGTTTGTACATAGTTAAAATGAATTGAATGTTAAAATGAAGTTTCCGGTAAAGCACACCTAAAAACTTAGATCTAGGACAATCTAACGGGCCAAAATTAAAATTGAACATATCTTTGGGTAAATCGGCACTTTTAGGATGTTTTAGAACCATGAATTTCATGAAAAATGAAGAAAAATTTCTAAGTAATCTTGAGGATACCTTCGCACGGAGGTAAATTATCTTCGCACAAAGATAAAATGCAAAATTGTTAAAAAGGCTAATTAACTTCGCACGAAGTGAAAAATACGACTTTGTTCAAGTTTCACTTTGCATGAAATTAAGTGATTAATGTTTGACATTTTTTCTAAGTGTTCATGTTTGTGTTTTCGTAGGATAAAAAGTCTACTTTCGACAAGAAAAACAACATGTGTTGTGTTCTTGATAAGAAAATCCCAGAGTTCACTCCATTCAAGTATATTATGAAGTTTATGATTGAGTTATCGATTGCCAAAGCACTTACAGATCCACATAAAGCATATCGCTCACATGTTGAAAGATCTTTTGAGCATGCAAAGTATGTACTAGAACTTAAAGCCATACGATCTTTTCTATGAGTCAAGAATGAAGACATAGAGGTGTGGATAATGGAAGCATTGATTCTACGTGTGTTGGATTTTAAAGATAAAGATGACGATTCCATGATGTACCCAGAGCGTATGTGCAAAGGATGTTTTTACCAGATGGGATATAAGGGTCATGTGATCACACAGTTAAATAAAGATTATATTGATTGACCGTATATGTTCTTTATCCACTAAGTTATATCTGCACCTAGGCACAGGAAAGGGGGATGTGATTCGATTGTTGATTACAAATGTGTATGATCTCTGCACTTGCACTAAACAAGCTATATAACTTCACTAGGATGTTCTTTGAGCAGATGAAGTTAAATATAGATAAAGAGAAATTTCTGTAGTATCCCAGGTTTGTGTAGATGGTGCTAGATGACCAGTTCCTAAACATGGCAAAGGATAAGAAAGATGTACCACCGCTTGATCATGTGACAGGCTTATGGCTGGTTAGATTGAATCAGTACTTGAAACAGAAAATAGAACTAGTTGCAAGGAAATTCTTTGGAAGGTTCGAAGATAAAAAGTACAAAGCACCTCTGGAAGACAAATAGAGAAATGATGGTAGTGATTCTGATAATAAAGTTACAAAAATGGAAGATTATAAACCTAAGAGGGTTATATGGTATGAGAAAGAAGATTCAATGAAAAAGGGAACTCCCAAAACGAAAGCTTAGAAATGAAAGATCCAAACAATACTTAGGGATGAAGATACTAATGAAGAGGTGGAGACTGAGCAGAATATAGAACAGAATGTTGAAATAGAGGTTAACATTGAGGAGGAAGTGTTTTCAGCTACCTCAGATCAAGAACGTGATGTGAGTATCTACTACTATAGAGATAGAGAAAGAAGCATCTGTCGATGATAGTGAAGAAGCTTCGGATGATAGTTTTGATATCGCGATAAACGCTGCAGAACCACAAGAAAAAATGGCTCAAGGACAAAGAAAGGTGGTAGGTGAAGACGATGATGTTTATGTTCTACCTGATCTACAGTCTGAAGATCATCCTGAAAGGCCTGCTAAGAAGGTTCGAAGAGTTAAGAGCAAGCTTGATACCAAGAAAAAGGCAATTAGGTCTCCAGCTATTAAGAAAGCTAGATGAAAGTATAGAAAAAGGAAGACACCAGAAGTTGAAAATGTTAAAAAACCACCTATTGTACCCATTCATATTTCTGAAGATTCTAACCAGAAAGTTTGGTATTGATTTTGAGGCTGAATGTGATTTAACTGAAAGAGAAGAAGCCTGAGAAAGAATTGTTGAACTAGCTAAGAAAGTAGAAGTTGAGGCAGCAGCATTAGGTAAAGGGAAAGAAAAAGTTGATGAGGTTCCTATGATTGTTCAACGTGAGCTAGAGGCTGAATCTACACTAGAAATTATTGTTGAAACAGTTAAGAATGTGACAGAAGTTGAAACTGAAGCTGAATCTAAGTTAGTGAATTTTGTGCTTATAGCTAGGCTAGCTGATGTGTCTGATACATCTATGAGGCAAAAGAGTTTTGATCGAAACAGGTTGTATGCTGAAGTTGATGTAGAGATTGATGGTTTTGATGATGATGATGATGAGAAGGATGATGATGATGATGATGATGATGATGATGATGAGAAGGATGATGATAAAGATTATGATGAAGATGATAGTAAGAAAGATGATGATTACAAAGGAAATGACGATGATAATACACAAGGTGGATGGGGCTGATAGTTGAACCTACAAAGATAAATGCATCTTTTGATTATGATACATTTTTTATTGATAATGTTAATGAAGAAAATGAAACTTTAAGACAGGGAGAGTAGAAAGATCAAGTTCACGATTAAGAACAATCAGGAATCTTCACAGTAATCCTTTGATAGTTGTTCCTGATTGTCAACCACCTCGAGTTTTCTTGTTAGAACATGGTGTTGAAGAAGGGGAATTTGTGCATAACTACACAAAGGAAGAGATTGTTGTTATGTTAAGGGTTGATGAAGAGTTATTTGAATTTGAATTTAGGATGAACTCAACAACATTAGTGCTTCTGAGCCGAATGATGACACGTACAAATATGTGCCAGATGCTGATAATTATGACAAGTGATTATCAAAGACACATAAGATGATGATGAAGCAGTTAAGTATTCCGGGGAAGGCGCTGGTGATTTTCCTATGTTTGTAGAGATGTTTAATGAAAGTGCAGATGATTTACTAAAATGTAAGGTTGAAGAGACTGTGAAAGAGGGAAGTGTGCCTAAAAGTTTTAACTAGAGAAGAAATTGCTAAAGCAAGGAAGTCATGGTTCAAAGAGCTTTCTAAAGAATGCAAATTCAAAAGACCATTGGCTTTCTTTACGCGTGATCAAGACAAATCACTGGGTGATATCCTAAGTTGTGGTTGGATTGAGCAGCTGAATGTATATGCCATCAAGAGAGAGTTTGCTGTGCAATATTTTTAGTATTTGTGTGATCTGAAGACATTACCATACTTGGATGTGGAAGAGCTTGTTCAAACCAAGATGATAAATATTCAGATGAAGTTCTAAAATCAACGGTCATGGAAGTTGATCAAATATGAAGCAGCACATGGTTTTAACGAATGGAAGCCATTTATACCAAAGAATATAATCAAGATAGATCCTGTAACAAAAGAAAAGGATGTTACTTTGGTGATGAAAAGGCCGCGTGTGATGAAGAATATGTCGTTGCTGAAAATAGAACAAGATTTCCATGAGTTCTTCAATTGGTGGCAACTAGATTCAGTAGACGAAGCGGTAATAGTGTTGAAAGCTAATGAAACCTGGAAAGTCACTGAAGAGCTAACTCCAAAGATGATTGAACGAAAGAGGATATGGGGATTATGGAGAACAATCAGAATACTAGACCCGATGTGGCTAGTGAACTGCTCTGAGAATGATGTGAAGTGTTTATTCTATAACAAGACTTATTACGTTGCAAAAGACAAGACGCAAGCGATGCAATACCAGGGTGTGATCAAGGTATATTATGCACGAGGTATTAATTCAGGAAAGATGTGGAGTTCATCATGGAGAGAGTTAGAAAAGAAAAAGTTCTTTAAAGAACAGAGACGGATTGAAAAAATTGAAGAAAATTCAAAGGAGACACGTCTCAGAAGGTTTCAGTATATGACGAAAGTTCCACCAACTAATCAAACACTGATTCAATATGAAGAACGTTGGAAGCCGCGAAAGAAATTCTTTGGATGTTAAAGTTAAATGATTAAAGTTTTTGAAGACAGACCAATACTACGACAACATCCAAGGGGGAGCTTGTTAGTGCATTATGTTTATTCCCTAAGTCTTAGGGTTGTGTCTATGTTTGTAATAGGGCTGAACTGTTAGAAATGATTTTCTCGTGTTTGTATTTAACTTCGCACGAAGGTTGCTTACCTTCGTACGAAGGTAAATTACCTTCGTACGAAGATAGACTTATCCTCGCACGAAGTTAACTCCCACATCTATATATAGGAGTGTTGAGGTTTGAGTCTGTAACTGTTGGTGACTTATACGGCGAAGCTCTGTCAGATTTTACGTTTATCTATAAATGTTAAACAATCAATGAAATCAGTAAATTTGATAAGTAATCTTGATAATTGTCACTATTAAACATGAATTCCGCGCATATTGACTAGGCAATCAAATTAGGACCTTTACTATTAGAAAAATGATCCTACAACCTTTTCTTTATCAAACCCCAGTTTACCATCTGGTCCTCCCAAACTTTTACGCCCAGTTATTTCCACAAAGCACTGAGCTCTTCTAACTATACTTGCCAAACACTATTTGATGTATATTAATTCTAGTTCTTCACAGCCGATTTGATCGTAATCCTCTTTTGTCATGTTAGGATTCCGATCTAACCGGCTACAAGGCTCTCATAAGATTCAAGCACGGATTTGAGTAGATCCATGTGTTGCTTAGCTGTCTTGTGCATTTGACAAGTTCATAGCTGTGTTGCACTGAAGCGCCCTCTGATTTTGATTTGCTTGGTTGTTCTAGCTACTATTGTAGTTATTAGAGCTTTAGGATGATTGTGGAGTACTAGGAGTATTTGGATCATAGCTCGGAAATGATGTAAATCTAGTATTGCTGCTTGACGAAGTATTTGAAGAACTGTTAGCACTAAAAGGCATTTGAATCTTCAGGCTTTGGTAATTGGCACTAGCACTTCCTTTATAGTACAGATTAACGTCTTGTTGTGCATGTGTACTTCTTGAATTTTCCATCTTTTGTAAATTTAATTCATGGTCTTCAAGTTTCTCAACAAACTTTGAAAGACTCAACCTGCTGTTGTAGTCAGGATTGTTCTTTAAAAACCATAGATAAGTAAACCATTCTCCCTCTAGTAGCGCATCGGCTAATTTATCCACCAGCTCTCATGATCCTTGTTCACTCCCAAACGCTTCATTTCGACTATTAGATGACAATACCTCTCGATCATCTGTTTCAACGACTTACCCTTCAATGAATGAAAGATATCGAATTCTTTCTTTAACAATGCCTAGTTGTTCTTAATCATTTGTGCAACCCCTTGAAACTTACCTTTAGTGCATTCTAGATAGATTGAGCGTAATTTTCATGTTGTAAAAGCCTAAAAATATCTTCTTTAATTGCTTGTTGTAAGATATTCATCATCTTCTTTTCAAGCGAAAATAATAATTTTTCTTGTTTATTATACTGCATTAATCCCTTCTCAAAACCATTCTCTCCCGTCGGAATCTTGTACCCTTCTTCTATCGCGTACCAATAGTCGAGATAGTTTGCTTTAACCCAATTTGAAAATCTTTCATGCCATCCCTTATAATCTTCAAGATACATCAACTTCGGTGGCTTAGCCATTGTGCCCATTTCATCATCCAAGTTTAAGGTTGAGTGGATGCGTTCAAAACAACGGATGAAGCAAATGCGTTATAGAATTCGTTCTCCATTTCTTCAAATAAAAAAATAAAAAAAATTGAATAAAGATCACACAAGATCTGCGTATCATTTCGTTTAAGTGCGGAATCCGTTAACGAAACGGTAATTGTATGAATCGAATCAAATCGTAAATAATAATCGCTTATTACGTTTGAATCGTAAACGGGATAGAGTTTCGACGTAAACATTGCAAAAACACCTAATAGATGAACAACTTGAAGAATGTTGATGATATAAGCTCGTGCAGAGTGGGTTTTGTGAGAAGTCACACTTCGTGCGAACTGGATCACTTCGTACGATATGGATGTCACTTCATACGAAGTGGTAAAATAAACTCAGCAACAATGTCACTTCGTGCGAAGTGGATGGTCACTTCGTGGGGAAATGTTGGTTTACTTCGTGCGAGGTGTGTCTAAAATTTCACGTTTGTTTTTGCAATTTTCGACATGATTTTAGCTGCTTTAGCTTTTGATACACTTTTGTGTCTGTTGCTTGTTCTTAGTTACGTCTGTAATATTACTGTCTTTGTTTGTTGCGTCTGTAAAGTTTTGTGTGTCTGATCTTGCTGTCGGTGAAGTATGTCTGTTAGCAGGGTTCTCCGAAGAACCACTTATTCGTGCGAGTGAATTGTGCTTTGTACGAGCAAGTTGCTTGTTCGTACGAGCCATTGCTTGTTCATGCGAGCCATTTACTTGTTCGTACGAGTGACCATTCATGGACCTTTACTCGTTCGTACGAGCAAGTTGCATGTTAGTACGAGCCATTGCTTGTTCGTACGAGTAACCTTTCGCGAAGAACAGTTCTTCACAGCAACTGGTTGTTCATGAGAATAGTCCACGAAGAACCTGTTCTTCGTGGGATTTGTACTTCTTGATGGCCCAGTTGTATTCTTCTTGATGTTACTGGGTGGTAGGCCTATATATATAAACATGCATTTCACAATTCAAGTAAGAGAGCACAAAGAGAATACCTTGAGTCTATATGAACATTGTTTGTATGTGTTTGTACTAGCTCTCTTTCGTTAATCAAAAGATAGTAAATCTTTGGTTACTTTGTATTTGTTATACTTTGCTTTGGTTTGCATATACACTTAGATTCCGCACTTGTGTGTGTGTTAAACAACAAGGAAATAGGTGATCTTGATCCCCCAAGTGGATCTTCAATTGGTATCAGAGCTTTGGCTCTCTTCCTTGTTTGAAACCAAGCATAGTTTTGTGTTTGAGCAAGTTGTGAAGCTCCCTGGAAGTGTTCTTGAACTTCAAACAAGAAACTTTAGTTTTTACAAGAAAAATGGTTTAAGACTTAGGTAAAACTTGTTGTTTTCAGAAAATTGTTACAAAAACCTTGTTAAAATACATGGAGACATGTTAGGATACGGTTTTTCTTGAAATTTTCTATCAAAGTTTAGTTAGACATATTTTTCGGTGAAGCACTTGTCGGAAAACTCACCGAAATATTCCGTAAGTGTTTGACTTAATCTTAAAGATCTGACTGAAAAGCTATTTTTGGAATGTTTTTCTTTTTAACCAAATTTGTCTAAACAACTGTCATTTTTCAAAAAACTCAGAAAGAAGATTCTGATACAAAACGAAACTTCTCACCAACCAACCCCTATGAAAGATTCCACATGGGAAAGACCCCCCTGTGAATAACCCACCCCACGAAAAACTAGTTGTTCATGCGAAGAACCTGTGGTTCGCACGAAGAACCAGTTGTTCGTGCAAAGAACCAGTGGTTAGCACGATGAACCCGTTGTTCGCGCGAAGAACCAGTGGTTCGCAACGAAGAACTAGTGATTCGTACGAAGAACCAGTGGTTCATACGAATCAGTGGTCCGCACAAGAAGAGTTTTATTTCAAGTTAAACCTTAGAATTTTGAATTTTTAAGCTGATTCTCATAAGCAAACAAGCAAAATGGGTACAAATCCTTGGGATTAGGGATGTCGTTCAAGTACAAACCAAGATTCACCACAATCTAGCTCCGCAACCTCATTGGTTAAATCATTAATGCCTCAGCAAACGGCCATGATTATCGCCAATCAATGGGCGTGCGTGGAAATCAAAATCAAAGCATTCAGACTCTTCTCATTAGCTAGAGTGAAACAGGAAGTAACAACCGTCCACCAAAGTTGAATCATATGAACGATTATCCTTCATGGAAAAGTCGTTTCATACGTATGTTCTTGGTCAAAATACAGAGTTGTGTACATGTTTTACTACACCATACAAGGAATCTCTCAAAGAACTAGGATCATATCCAACTTCTTTAGCCAACTTAGATGAAAATGATAAAAAGTCTTATGATTTAGAAATGAAGGCATTTGCTATCCTTACACAAGCACTTCATAAGGATATTTATCATCAATTTGTGTACTGTACCACAACCAAGAATTTGTGGGATACTTTGGAAGCAAGAGGGGAAGGAAATGTTGCAACTAGAAAGATATGACATGATCTTTTGAAGAAAGAGTTTGAAGGTTTTCCATTCATGGAGAATGAAACACTAAGCGACATAACAACTCATTTCTATCATCTTCTTAGTGAAATGTATTCATACAAGGTGCACACATCTCCACAAGAGATTGTGATGCGTTTTCTTATACCTTACCACCTAAGTGGAGTCAATTTATTGACTTGCTAAAGCACATAGGTGTTTTGGATGTGATCACTATTTATGAGTTCCTTCAGAAGCTTGAGAACAAAAATGAAAAAGAAATACAAAAAGCAAAAAGAGTTCTTGTTCCACAAAACCCTGAAATGCATTTCGGATGTATTAACAAAGGCGTTAGTACAACTCAGCAACTGAAACTCCAAACAACATTTGTATCAAATGTTAACCCTTTTCTACCACAGCCAGTTCATACAGATCAATCAGCTGGTTCAAGTGCTCAAACCTATGGTCAAGCATTTGATCTAAAAGCCTTTCTTCCTCAACCACAAGTTGTTACACCTCAAGTTCCACAACAAGCTTCTCACCAAGCTTTCTATGGTAACAACTTTCAACCTTCAAATCCTAATGCCATCAGACTTGATACTTCACACCTTTCCAAGGTCAGTGTAGAAGTTGCTCGGGAACACATGGAACTTCTGAACACTATGGTTAGTGCGTACTGTGGATTAGTCGTCGGTTAAATTAGAAACATTAATTTGACTAATGAGGACTATCAACAAATAGATAGGGATGAAATGGAGTTGATGGATATTAAGTGGGCATTTGCAAGTGTGGTTAGAAGAGCCAAAGGACTACATGAGTAGAACTGGAAGAACAAATTTAGAAAGCAAGAAAGACACAAAGTACGACTTTGATAAAGAGGATGTTACTTGCTTCAACTATGGTGATAAAGGCCATTTCAAACGTGAATGTACTCGACCTATCAAGCAAGGAAATCACAACCCTTTTCAAAATCAACCACACTCATCCAACACAACTCAAGTTAACAATGAACAGGGTATAGTAGCTGTTAACAATCCAAACAACTCCAACCAGTCTGGGCCTTTAAACAACACAAGTAGAGAGTTAGTAGTTCAAGCAGATGAAGGATGTGATTGGTCAGTTCAGTTGGGAAATGAGAATCAAGGACGAACTGCTTGTTATGCTAAGATAATCAATCATATCAAACGTGTTCACAGTATTGACTCTTCTGATGATGATGATAGTTATGGGTATGATGGGAGTTATGACGAGGAAACCTCAAGTGTGGGTGGTTATGGATCAGACTCGAATATAAGGTAAAAGATTGATACTAAGGTCGATGAGTTGCTGAAAAAAGCGGAGAAGCTGAAAAGTCAAAGGTCTGGGTTGATAAAGAAAGCAGAAGTTGCATTGAAGGAAATGGAGAAAACCTTTGCCAACGATGGATCTTTTTCTCATCATACTACTTTTATGGCTAACGTTTTAGGTTCAAAAAGTCAGGTAAAATCCGATTCTCCTAGAATATGCAATGAGTGTTCTGACTGAAAAACTAAATTTGAAACAATTAACAGTCACAATCAAAGCTTAGTCGTTGAACTGTCAAAATGCAAAGAGGCAAACATGGCTTCAACTCAAAATGAAAAAGAATTCAAATATGTAATTGAGACTCTTAAGAAAAGTGTGTCTGAGTTAACAAAAATAGTTTTGAACAAGCAAACTGGTATTAATAACTACATTAATATCCTTGAAGAAACGAAAAAGGAGTTAGCCATTGCCTAATGCGAGCATGATGCAATTAAGCTAAAATCGGAGAGTTATTTCAACTCCTGATATGCGCTTGATCACATTATTGATGTTCAATAACTTAAGGGAGATGTGAAATGTATTGGGCATAAATCTTGTCCACCAGCATTGAAACACAACTATACCAAATTGCCTGACGAGGAGGAAATTCCACGTTTTGAACCATCTGTACCTCTTAATCCCGAAGAGTTTGCAGCAAGTTTAGGGTTTAAACTGGAAAATTCCTCAGATGAATCCAGAAAGACAGAGAACTCATCATCTGTTATTGATCAAAGGTGGATGATTTATCAGATGATGAGTCAGACGAGACCGATCAGGACTAATCTCTTGATAAAGAGAAAAGGGTAGAAATTCCAATTGAGAATCATATCTTATGTGATCTTGCTACTCCTGTTGTGCAATCTGTAACAAAGCAAAAGAATGATCCTATCAAATCTGTCAAGACGATTACTTCTACATTTAAAAGAGATAATGTGTTGTATACTTTGATTGGTGATGAGCGAATTTACTGAAACAAGGATTTTCAAATAAAAATTGTCAATCCAACTTCCATTGATCACCTTTTCGAAAAAATAACAACCAAATTTTTGGGAAAGAAAAATCCAATCAAACCATAACCATTAATCGCTTATAAAAGTAGACAACAAGAAAAGCGAGCTGAAAAACCTAAGGTGTCACAACCAAAGGTTGAAGCTAAAGGAGCTCGCAATAAGAAAATGGGGAAGAATGTTAACTTCGTAGCCTCAAATGGTACAGATAAAATCAAGACTTTTGAAAATACGTCAAATATTGATCTTGTAGATCAAGTCAAGATTTTAAAACGTGACAGTCAAAACAATTACACTCAACACACAAATGGGTGTGAAGATGGACCAAGTACCTCTAGGCCTACAAGTTCAGCATCGAGTCATCAAATGGCATCTCCTAAATTTGTTGAAAGGAGATCATGTTTTAAATGTGGGGAGTTTGGCCACATAATAAAAAAATTGTACCAACTCGGCAAAACCCAAGTTTGTTGAAATCGCCTAGTCACGTGGCAGTGCAAAAAGCAGACTTGTGTAGCTACTTCAATATGTGAGACTGAGTATATTTCGGCTTCTAGTTGCTGCTCTCAGGTTTTATGGATCCAACAACAATGCAAAACTACAGTTTTGAATTTCTAACTACTCCTATTTTTATTGATAATAAAGCTTCTTTACAGATCACTCGCAATCCTGTACAACACTCAAAAACCAAACACATTGAGATTAAGTATCATTTCATACGAGATTGTTATGAAAAGAAACTTATCAATATTGTTAAAATCCACACCAATCACCAACATGCCGACCTGTTTACAAGAGCTTTTGATAAATCGCGTTTTGATTATCTTCTTTTGGTCAATGGCATCAAGGTGACACCCGAGTAAATAAATCATCATTGGCTAATCATTTTGTAAATATTTTCTTCAAAACTAAAAATACAAAAAGATTTTCCATTTTTTACTTTTTACATTTTAGGGGGAGAAAATTTCAAGAAAATACAAAAACATGAGAAAAATGCAAAAATACAAAAATATGTCTTTTATTTATTTATGTCGTTATTTGTTTACTTTCTGCATTTAAGAGGGAGAATTTCAGAAAAATAAAAAAACAATAGAAAACCCAAAAATAAAAAATGAGTTTATTGGAAAGATAAGGGAAGATGATGATACACCGGTGATATGTCAAATACGGTCAAAAAAATAAAACAAAAAATGATAAGTAGGTCTACTAATGATGGATCGTTAGGCTCACAATCAGATTAAGATGTGCAGGTTGATATAAACATAATGGACTGAAAGCCAGGTGGGAACCATTCATTAGCATATGGTCTTGGTACCGAAATTTCGTTTGATAGTATGCCGAGGTTCTGAGATATGCGGTATTTATGCTTGTTTATCATCTAGGTATCATGGTTGTTTCTTTTACCGAAAAATAACAGGGACGCAAGTCTAGAACTTCCATGATACCATACATACATGTAAATACCGCATATGACATAAATAAGTGATAAACATATCACATTAACCCAATCAATAAGTTATAATACATCACAGCTTTATGTGGTAGTTAAGTTCGTCTCTTTGTTGGTACGTTGGTACTAACCTGTTCACGGACTTACTCATGTGCCCTGCATGCATTTGAGAATCTTGTTCCTCATCAATAAGTGATTTAATCACATAGGGCTTGTTTTCATGGAAAATAAGTGAGTATCTCCCAATCTATACGTCAAAACATATGATAAGCAGTGTACTCACCGGTAAGATTTTCTCTCGTGCATATCTTGATACGGGAATGTGTTGTGAAGTGGTTGAACACTGGCTAGTAAGTAAAATTCAGACATTAATCATATTTCCTAATCATGATTACATCTGATAAGCTGAGCTTATGTGGACAACACTACCGATAATTGTGGTATAATTTATTTAATTTTATGTTTTAAACAAAAAAAACATTTTTTGGCAAGATTAAAAGCTGGTATGATTCTCTTACCTTGAAACTCAGAAAAAGATTGCTACTTAATGTACAATTTGTTCTTATCTATTAGTTTTTTTTAGTTTACTATGTTTTTATATTATTTTTTATTAGCCAAAGTTGAAGCTATAATGTTTTCTACCAAGATACGCCCGAAAAATCAAATGTTTTGCTATCATAACTTCATAAAGTACATTTTGCAACGGGGTAAACTCATAACAAAGAGCAAATTGTTCAATGTGAAAATTTTCTAACTTGTCATCTCTGTGGATATGTGCGAAGATCTAGACAGGTCAACGAAAAACCTAAGGTCCACCAAGAACCAATGTTTCAGTCAAGAAAAACCTAGATTCGTACGAATTAGAGGTTCCTCGTGTGAATGATAGTTCTTCGTGCGAATGAATCAGAGGTTCCTCGTGCGAATGACAGTTCTTCATGCGAATGAGTTAGAGGTCCTCGTGCGAATTATAGATCTTCGTGCAAAGGAGTCAATGATCCCTCGTGTGAATGGTAGTTGTTCGTGGGAATGAGTAACCGGTTCTTTGTACAAGATAGTTCTTCGAGCGACTGGCTATTCTTCGTGCGAACTGGGGTTCTTCGTGCGAGGTAAGGTAAGTGATATAGAAGGTGAAGTAGTTCTTCAGTGCAACTTTACTTTCACCTTTTCACTTCATCCTTTCACTATTCTTCTTCTTCCTCACTATGAGGAAACATCATCTGTCCAACCTTTCACTCCTTTTAGTTCATTTGTTTGTGATATCTTTAAGGTATGTTTGACAATGTTGTTATATCTTGAAGATGAACGTATTGAACATTAACTGACTCATGACTCTTGGTTTGGTTATCACCTTTGAACAAAGAAACCCAGTTCACTACTGTTTGAGAATCAACCAAAATTGACATTTACATGGATGTTGAAATAAAAACAAAACAAACTAGGTATTTTGATTCGAAGTGTCAGATATAGTTTACCATTTGGCTTTTTGTCACCGTCTGACATGAACAACTAACTTTGGGCGGAAAACTTAGGCAAGATGAAGAACTGTTCTTCGTTGATTTCCAACAGGCAAAGAATCTGTGTGGACGAAAAGCAAGTTCTTCATGAAGAATCTACACTTGAAGTTCTTCGTGCGAACAAGTCGACTCTTCTTCATACGAATAAATTGTCCCTCGTACGAGTAACTTGTTGTTCGTGCGAGCCAGTTACTCGTACGAGCCAATTGCTTGTTTGTGCAAGTCAGTTGTTGTTCGTACGAGTCAGTTGTTGTTCGTGCGAGTCGGTTGCTCTTCATACGAGTCAGTTGTTATTCCTATGAGTCGGTAGTTCTTCGTGAAGGAGCTGCATACTTACAGAATGTTCACAATGAACACTTTTGAGTATGCTCCCTAGTGTATTTATGTTTCTTCTAATTCTTGTTATCTTTTGTGTATAGGATGGCACCAAAAGAACAGAAAACAAAGCCCGCAACAAAGAAAACAAACAAGTCAGAAGTGGAAATTATGTCAAAGCTGAGACACAACATGGTTGCCTACTTAGATCCAGAAGATAAACTTGCTGAGTATAACGGTATAATGAAGTTTCTGCGCGACTCACGGATACATTATGCAATCACACATAAAACTACAGTATACAAAACGTTGGTCAAGGAATTTTGGGATTCAGCTAATGTTGTTGAAGTGAATGGAAAGGAACTTATCTACGGAAGAGTAAATGGCTTAGACGTAGATATTCCTGTTGAAGTAATAAACTCAACCTTAAAACTTGGTGATGATCCTGAAGCTCAATACTCAGTTCCGTTGAAGTGTCAACGTGGATGTTTGCTTCAAATGAGATGTGTCAGAGATATTCTTGGAGGACAACTAAACAAAGCATGGTTTTCGCTCTGATGCAAGTTCTTTCTACATGTTTTAATTTAGTGTTTAAGCAATAGATGAAGTGGTTATGACATGGCGAATAACGACTTAGTTGGGATGATGGTAGCTTTGACATTGAATAAACACTTCAGTGTTTCACAGTATATCTTTGCGAACATGAAGGAAAACCTGAAAAGAACCGGATTTGGTGGAAACAAGTTTTGGATGTATCCTCGTTTTCTCCAGATGATCTTGAATGTACAACATCCGAATGTTCCAAAGAATGATAACAATGTTCTAAAAGTTGATGTTATGATGGAGCATTCGTTGAAGATATTTAGAGGTGTGGTAGGAAACGTTACAAAGAAAACACACCTCCTCGGAAGTTGTTTGGTTTTCAGGCTAATGATGAATATGTTGCAACAGAAAATGATAAGTGGCGCCATGATGATAGTCAGTCGGATAATGAAGAACCAACTTTGAAGAAGATGATCGAAGATAAGTTTGGTCGTCAAAAAGGAAAGGATAAAAGTACCGATGATGACAGTGATGATGAAAGTGATGATGGAGGTGATGTGGTGACGGTGGTGTAGGGACTACAGGTGGTGATAAGGGTAAAAACCGGATGAAGAATCGGATTCTGATGACAATCCGCTTGAACCTGGGTATGAACGCTATGTTGATGAGCGTGGGGTTAGGCAGATTAGACGGATTCCAACAGACCAGATGCTTATTATGTTCCATCCGATGCTGAGACGGAACGAGCACTCAAGAAGAAAGTTGCGGTTCGTAGAAAGAAAAAGAGCAAAAAGTCTATGGGAACCTCATCAGCAAAACCTTAAACCACACAACCTACAACCACACAACTAGAAACCATACCAGAACCAAGTGTAGAAGCTCAGTTTGCCTTCACAGCGGAGGAGGCTGAAGCTTTAATGTCGAACTCTACTAGAACCTCTGAACCACAACCTATTGCTACCATACCAGTTGAAACACCTTCAGTTGCGACTACTCCAGTTCAACCACAACCCACCACTTCTTCAGCTCAATAATCGTTGTCCGCAACTCACCAACAAAGTATAGAACGACGAAGTCATTTATTCTCTGATATGGAACAGGATAAGAAGGTGGATTTTCTGTTCTCTCAGCTGCAAGCTGTAGCAACTCAGATTAACAGGCACTCGGAGTTTATGTCTTCAAATTAGAATACAGTTATTTAGCAACAGCGGGAGATAAATTCTTTGAAGGAAATTGTTCAAAAGCAGGCTACCAAGATTGCAAATTTGAGAGAGGAGAATGAACGGTTGAGAGCTACGGATGCTGAAAGGGCAGCTCAGTTACAACAGATGCGAGTGGTTGATAACGCTCGTGGGATTGAAATGAATAGGATGAAAGAACGTAGTGCGGCTATACAACGATCTGCCTAAACAATAGCCGCAAAACATGACGACATTAGAGAATGGTATCATTCTCGTAATACTACACTGGTTGAAGGCTTTAATAGTATTAAAGACGGATTTGAAAGATGCAGAAAGCGGGTCAACATTTTGTGGAATGAAAGATGCAAATCATAGAAGATCCAGCGTAAGCGTTATCACGATAGTGAAGACCCTGGTAATCCTGATGCTCTAGCTTCATCCGTGCAACCAGAGGGTTCTTCTACAACTCCAATGGTAGAGTCTAGTGCATAGCAGATTGTGGCCGATCCAGTTGCCTCGGGTGGTACTCAATAGGAAACCGGAAAGGTTTGATGTTTTAGAGAGTGTTGAAGACATTGGACTTCAGTCAACATTGGTTGAAAGTGTTTCAGTGAATGTGGGTGCAGCAAGTCAATATAAATGAAGACCAAGCAACAGTCAAGGGGGGGGGGGTTGTTGATAAACTTTGATGTCTATAGCTTGTTCTTAGTTACGTCAGTAATTTTACGGTCTTTGTTTGTTGCGTCTGTAAAGTTTTGGGCGTGTCGACCAAATCAAGATATCCTCCTATCTTGATTTAGTACGACGTTTAGTTTGTTTGTGTTGTAAAATAGTTGCATGTGTGCATACTATTAAGTTTTGTGTGTCTGATCTTGCTGTCTGTGCCGTATGTTTGTTAGCACGATTCTCCGAAGAACCACTTATTTGTGCGAGTGAATGGTGCTTCGTACGAGCAAGTTGCTTGTTCGTACAAGCCATTTCTTGTTCGTGCGACTCATTTACTTCTTCGTAAGAGTGACCATTCAAGAACCTTTACTCGTTCATACGAGCAAGTTGCATGTTCGTACGAGTAACCTTTCACGAAAACAGTTCTTCATAGCAACTTGTTGTTTGTGAGAATAGTCCACGAAGAACCTGTACTTCGTGGGATTTGTACTTCTTCGTGGCCCAGTTGTATTCTTGATGATGTTACTGGGTGTTAGGCCTATATATATGTTGATACAGTTTTATGTCTGTCGCTTGTTCTTAACTACAGTTGTAATTGTACGGTCTTTGCTCAAGTGTCTGTATAGGTTTGGTCGTGTCGAATAGATCGAGATATCCTTCAATCTTGATCTATTATGACATCTTAGCTTGTCTGTCTTAATCAGTTGCGTGTGTGCATACTGATGAATCTTGGAAACGACATGTCTACACACGTTCTCCAAGAATCAGGATTCTGTGTGAATCAGAGGATTTGTACGAATCAAGTATTTTGTGCGAACCACAGGATTCGTACGAAACAGTCTCAAGTAACAAGTGAGTTACTTGTTTCGTATGAAATGAAGTATTTCGTACGAAAAACCTGTTCCGTACCAATTCTTTTGGAGATGTGTCTCATTTGAAATATTGTGTTCAGTATGTCTAGACTCGTATTTCGTACGAAACCAGACGGACACTATATAAGCAGACATGTACCTCTTAGTTGGTGGTTGCCTGCTAAGCTAGTTGGTCAGCCCAGAGAGCTTGTTACCCTTTGAGTTGATTATCTCTAAAGACGAAGACACAAGAACACAACAAGTTTGTTTGAGTCATATAAGCATTGTGTGTATATGTTTGTACTTGTTCTAAATCATTAATCAATATAGTGAATCTTTGGTTACCCCGTGTTCTTTACTTTGCTTTGGTTGCATGCACACTTGGATTCCGCACTTGTGTGTATGTCATTCGAATAAGGAACTGGTTTAACACCATCCACAGGTGGAACTACAAGTGGTATCAGAGCTTTGGCACTCTCCTTGTTCAAAACCGGGCTTAGTTGTGTCTGAGCTAGTTTGAAGATTTCTGAAGTGTTCTTGAGCCTCCAGCAGAAAACTTAAGTTTTGGATAGATAACTAACTTAAAACTTGGTTAAAGTCTATTGCATACAGAAAATTTTATGGTAAAACTTTTCTGAAGAACACCCTTGAAGAAGAAATCTGCAAAAAATTAAATCTGACTAGTTTTGGTAGGGTGACATTTTCTGACTTGGATCTGGACTTGGACTGTGAACTGTTAAAAAATATGTGTTTTAACTAAAATTGGGTAAGACAACAGGTAATTTCGAAAAAGCAGGTCTACACAAGAAAGTAAATTTTTCACCAAACCATTTCTGAAAGGATTCCTCTCAAAAACACTGAACAAAACAGTTTGTGAGACTGAAAAGTTTCGTGCGAAACACCTGACCCGCACGAAACACCTGATCCGCACAAAACTTCCTTGTTTTGTGCAAAACAGCTGATTCGTACGAAACAATCGTTATTTGTTTTTCGTGTTTTTCAAAAGCTTTGTGATTTTCATAATTTGTCATATTTTCGGATCTGTGAATTATTAAACGGTAATTATAATTTTGAAACTTTAAACCTTTAAATTTTCATTAAACAAGAAAATATAATGAGTTCTAACCCGTGGGATTGGAGTTGTTCAAGCTCAAATCAGGAGTCTTCGCAAAGCTCCGCAACATCATGGGTAAAATCTTTGATGCCGCAACATACAGCAATGATCTCTGCAAATTAATGGCCGTGTGTTGCGAATCAAAATCAAAGCATCCAAACTCTGTTAATGAGCGACAGTGAAACAGGGAGTAATAATCGACCACCGAAGTTAAATCACATGAACGATTATCCTTCATGGAAAAGTCGTTTTCATACGTATGTTCTCGGTCAAAACACGGAATTGTGGACGTGACAACAAAGCTTACGATATTTGTAGGACTTGAAGAAGCTGGATCAAACCCAACCACATTGGCCAACCTAGTCGAAAGTGACAACAAAGCTTACGATCTAGAGAAAAAGGCATTTCCTATCCTCACACAAGCTCTGCATAAAGACATTTATCATCAGTTTGTGTATTGTACTACAACGAAAAATTTGTGGGACACTTTGGAAGCAAGAGGTGAAGGTAACGCTGCTTCCAGGAAGATTCGGCATGATCTACTCAAGAAAGAGTTTGAAGGTTTTATGTTCATGGAGAACGAAACCTTGAATGATATGACCACTCGGTTTTATCATCTTCTCAACAAAATGTACTCGTATAAAGTGTTAGCAGCACCACAAGAAATTGTGATGCGATATGCTGATGCTTTACCTCCAAAATGGGGTCAATTTATTGATCTATTAAAACATACATGTGTTTTGGACTCAAAAAGTACTTATGAATTTGTGCAGAAACTAGAACAAGAATGAAGAAGAACTCCGGAAGGCACAATGAGTCTCTTCTCCACAAAACCCTGAGATGTACTTTGGAAGTATTAATGCAGGTACAAGCTCAAGTCAGCAACCGAAGCTGCAAACCGCATTTGTGTCAAACGTGAAACCTTTCCTACCCCAGCCTGTCCAATCAAGTCAATCTATAGGTTCAAGTAATCAAGCCTATGGACAGACTTTTGATCCGAAAGCCTTCCTTCCACAGCCAAGGGACTTAGCGCATAAAGCTCCACAGCAAGCTCCTCAACAAGCTTTCTATGGAAACAACAGTCAATCGGCAAATCCCAACACTGTCAAACTTGACACGTCAAATCTCTCCAAAATCAACGTAAAAGTTGCACAGGAACATGCAAAACTTCTAAATACCATGGTCAGTTCATATTGTGGTTTAGTTGCAGGTCAAATAGGGAACATCAATTTGACAAACGAAGACTATGAACAAATTGACCGAGATGAAATGGAGCTGATGGACATCAAGTGGGCATTTGCAAACGCTATGAGAAGAGCGAAGGATTATATGAGAAGAACGGGTAGAACAAGTTTGGAAAGCAAAAAGGATACAAAATACGGCTTTGACAAAACCGTCGTTACTTGCTTCAACTCTGGAGAAAGAGGTCACTTCAAGCGGGGATGCACAAGACCCAGCAAGGAAGGAAATCACAACCCCTTTCGTAATCAGTCTCAACCATCCAACACAGCACAAAACAACAATGAAAGAAGAATTGTAGCTGTTGGCAAATCTAACAATACCAATCAATTAGGACCTTCAAACACGCACAGAACTTTGGTAGTTCAGTCTAATTAAGGATGCAATTGGTCAATACAGATGGGAACTAAGAACAACAGAAGAACGGCATGCTATGCGAAGATCGTGGATCGAATCAAGCATGATCACAGCATCAATACTCCAAATAACGATGATACATCTAGGGATGCTGGTATTTCTGATGAAGAATGTTCAAGTTCAGATGGTTATGGATCTGATTCTGATGTGAAGAAAGGAAGTGATGCTGAGGTTGAAGAAATGATGAGTGAAGTTGAGTTATTAAAGAGTGAAAAGGTTGGTATGATGAGGAATGCAGAAGCTGCAGTAAAAGAGACAGAGGCACTCTCTACAGATGGTGCAGTTTTTCCTCATCACACTGCCTTCATGGCAAATGTTGAAGGTTCTTCAAAACAGGTAAATTCTGACCCTCCTACTGTTTGCAATGACTGTGTTGAGTTTAAAATAAAATATGAAACCGTCAACAGTCATAATCAGAATTTAGTTGTTGAACTATCAAAATGCAAAGAGGCGAATTTGGCGCTAACTAGAAATGAAAAAGAATTCAAATCTGTAATAGAAACCCTTAAGAAAAGTGTTTCTGAATTGACAAAAACTATTTTGAATAAACAGACAGGAATTAATAATTACATTAATCTCCTAGAAGAAACAAAGAAAGAGTTAGCCATCGCCAAATGCGAATACGATTCGATCAAACGCAAATTGGAAAGTTATTCTAACTCATAATATGTGCTTGATCATATCATTGAAGTTCAAAAACTAAAGGGAGATGCTCAATGCATAGGGTATAAGTCGTGTCACCCCTAATGAAACACAAGTATACTAAAATGCCCGATGAAGAGGAGATGCCTCATTTTGAACCCTCTGTACCTTTGAATCCTGAGGAATTCGCAGCAGGGTTAGGGTTCAAACTAGGCAATTCCTCTCAAGAACCATGCAAGCCAGAAAATTCTACGTCTGATGTTGTTCAAACTCCATATGTTGAAGAGGAAGATGATACATCAGATGATCAGGATCAGCCTCTTGATGAAAGGAAAAGAGTAGAATTGTTTGCTACTCCTAGTACTCAATCTGTTGAGAATCAAGATACCGTTCCTAAGAAATCTATAAGACAAGTGTGTCTACACAAGAAGTAGATAATGTGTTGTATACTTTGGTTGGAGATAAGAAAATATATTCAAACAAAGATTTTCCAACTAAAAACGTAAATCCTATCTCTAAATATCAGGTTTTTGAAAAGTCAACAACCAAACCTTTAGAGAAGAAAAAGTCAACCAAATCACAACCATTATCCGCTTCAAAAGAAAAAGAATGGAAGCGAGTTGAAAAGCCCACAACTTCTCAACCGAAGGTTGAAGCAAAAGGCTATCGTTACCAGAAAAAAGCTAAAACAGTTAAATTTGTAAGTTCTAAAGGTACCGATAAAGTCGAAACTTTTCAAGGAAAATCTAATGTTGATTTTGTAAAGAAAGTTAAGATTTTGAAAAGAAATAGTCAAAACAATTACACCCAATGCACTGATGGATGTAATGAAAATAAACGCAGTACCTCAGGATCCACAAATTCAACATCAATCCAAGAAACACGATCTCCTAGTTTTGTTGAAAGGAGAACATGTTTCAAATTAGGAGAATTTGGCCACATTATAAAGGATTGTCAAAATCCAGCCAAATCAAGATGTATAGAGAAAACCCCTCATGAACCAACTTGCAAACGTAAATATGTTTCTCCGACACAAGATAAACGAATTATTAAAGATCAAAAAGAGAAACAAAAACGTAAACAAGTAAAAGCAGTTGGAAAAGCTTTAAAATCGGATTCTTCGAAAAAGGATCAAAGAACTTCAAACTCAATAAAACCTGACCCTGTTAAAACTGTACATAATAGTAAATCTGGTAATAAACAAGGATCTTGGAAACAGAAGACCGGTAATGGTTCAAAATGAGTTTCTCAGTTTGTTCATCATCAAGAAATTGAGATTACATTTCTCAATGATAAGGGACGACCCAATACCACTAAGGCTTGGGTCCCCATCTCAAACTAATCATGTTTGTGCAATGTGCAGGGTGTTCCAGGAGGAACTGTAAACAGTCATTGGATTGTTGACAGCGGAGCATCAAGGCACATGACGGGCGACTTGCGGCTCCTATATGATGTAAAAAGCATAAGGGGTGGTTATGTTGCTTTTGCTGGTGACAAAGGTGGATAGATCACTAGAGAAGGAATGGTCTCCAATGGTGTTGTGAGCTTCGACAAGATCAATTATCTACGGAAAATTGATCCAATCTTCTTAGCATTTCTCAAATCTGCGACAAGAAGTTCACAGTAATTTTGATGATGCCGGATGTTATGTGCTGAAGCGTGGATTCAAGATCCCCAAGGAATGGATTTCCTGTTGGCTCCAAGAATTAATGATTTGTATATTCTTGATATGAACCAAGCTATTACAACATCTGCACAAGTCACATGTTTTGTCTCTAAAGCCACCGAGAAGGAATAAATCCCCTGGCACAGACGTATGGGACACATTCACCTGAGGAAAAAGAACTATTTTGTGAAGAACAATCTAGTGAATGGTGTACCAGTGAAGAACTTTCATCTTCAAGACGTTTTTGTATCATACCAAAAAGGGAAGCAAGCAAGAAAGTCCTATCCCGTGAAGAAGATCAACACTGTAAATATGCCACTGGAACGTCTTCATATGGACCTCTTTGGACCTATGAAACACAAGACAACCTTTGGAGATTCTTATTGTCTGGTATTCTAGATTCTCATGGGTAAACCTACTGGCACACAAGAGTGAAGTTCCTACTATCCTCAAGAATCTCCTGACTCTGCTAGAAAATTTGTACAATCTGAAGGTAAGGAGAATCAGAAGCGACAATGGCACGGAATTCAAGAATCAAGTTATGGATGAGTACTGTTCCTCAAAGGTTATTCTGCATGAGTACAGTTCTCGATACACTCAACAGCAAAATGGCGTCGCTGAGAGGAAAAATCGAACTCTTATTGAAACTGCAAGAACCATGTTAGTAGAATCAGAACTTCCCGTTCAATTTTGGGGAGAAGCTGTTGCTACTGCGTGTTATATGATGAATAGAGTTCTGACGGTGAAGAGACATGGGAAGACATGCGTTGAGTTGTTTCATAAAAGGAAACCGGATGTTTCTTTCTTAGAACCTTTTGGAGCTCCATGCACTATGATCGACCCACATGGAAAGTTTGGTCCCAAGGCTATCGAAGGTTTTTTCTTGGATATGCTACTCCTAATTTCCGGGTGTGGAATATGTCTTCGAAGAAGATTGAAGAATGGGGTGAACTCAAGGTTCAGAGATATACAGAAGCGGTAAGAGCTCCGGGTGCTCCTTGGATGTTTGACTATGATGGGGTATTTGACTCCTTTAATCTACCAACATTTGATGATGCAACAGCTGCTGCTCAGATGTTATTGGAATGTGATACTACAGTAGACACATCATTAGTTCGACCAATTATTGTTAATCCTCAAGTGTCGACTTTGGTTAACAATCTTGTTCAAAATGAGGAATTCGAAGACGATGCGGATTATAACGTTTCATCAGAAGAAGATGAGTTTCATGATCCAAATGAAGCTACCTCTGGTGCGGTTACTGGAATTTTAGATGATACGTCAAATCTTCAACCTCAAGGAACGACTAAAGGTCAGGCATCTACAACGTCATCAAATCCAGCTCTCGATGATTTGAATATCAATAATTTGGGTATAAATTCTCGAGTTCCTGATGTGGTAGAAACTCGTATTCATAATATCCATCCTCCACAGAATATTATTGGAGATGTCCAGAGTGGTGTGCAGACTCGTAATCAGCTTCGAAACAACCAGAATGCTGGATTGTATTCGGAAATCAAGGAATCTTGTGGTCTGAATGATTGGTCTTTTGCCTGCTATGTGTGCCAAGTAGAACCAAAATATTGTAAGGAGGCAATGAAAGAAGACTTGTGGGTTGAAGCCATGCAGGAAGAACTTCAGCAGTTTCAGAAGTTAGGCATCTAGAAATTGGTTAACAGGCCTGACGGCTACAAGAAGATTGGTACATGATGGGTGTAAAAGTGCAAGAAGGATGACCGAGGTGTTGTTGTGAGAAACAAAGTGCGATTGGTTGTTCAAGGTTTTAATCAGGTCGAAGGGATCGATTATGTGACATCCCGGCTTTTCAGGTATCTTAAACGCGCTACTTTATGGTTATTCACTCCTACGCTGATTTAATTCGGAGAATTAAATTACACGCTCGCAATAACTACGCTAACTTTGTAATCTATAGGGTGAATTACGTGCTATGTGTTATTAGACGGGTTGTATCTGAATTACGGCTATGTGTTATTAGACGTTTGTGATTTAATATTTTATAAACTCCATGTCGCAAATAATATATTAGTAACTTTTATTTATAAACCGAACCAAGCTTGTGAAATGTTTCGACTTCGCGACTAAGCACACCCAACCGGCCACCCACACCCCCTTGCGGCCCAAGACACTTACTCAAACCGCCACCCCCTATCGCGACCGCCCCCCTCTCCCCTTGTTATATTTATATGTAAGTATGCATGGGATGTTTCAAAAAACAAAGGAGAAACCCTAATACCCTAGAAGAATCGACGGCAGCCCCCCCTCTCATGGTCGCAAACCTCACACCTCTCGGATTGATTCCAAGCTTGTCCCGGTTCGATAAGCATCATCGTTTCCAGGTTAGGGTTTAATTGTTTTGCGATTCACACTAGGTTTTGTGTAATCTTGATCATGATTATGTGTTTGTAGGATTATTAGTATGAAAAAGTGTTGTGATTTATGATTAGTTCGGATGAATGTGCGAATCTTTGCGGTTGTGATGTTATGTTGAATACTAAAATCGTAGGCTGCGTTTTATCTATAAAATCATGATATATACTTAGGGTTTGCATGAATACTGATATATTAAATGATATTTGACAAGTTAACCTGCTGTTAATCGATACAAGTAAGCGTCATGCCGTTTACACCTGTTCTAATGCGATAAAGTCAAAAACAGTAAGTTGATTGACATTTACAGCCAACTTCAGTTGGCTGTAACCTGGTCATTATTTATCGAAAAGTGGATTTCTGAAGCCTAAAACGTGTAGTTTTGAAAACCCTTCAAATGGCGCCAGATTCAAATTTTTCTGAGGTCGTTTGCTATTTTTAAATGGTCATTTCGTGCAGCAGCTGAAGCTGCGTATATTCTGCAGAATTTGCAGGTTGTTTATCGAGTCGGATCTCATAGTCTGTATGGGTTTATATTACAAAATCTGTACAGTAACTGGAGACGGGAGTTTTCGAAAATCTCCCACTGGAATTTTGTTAATCGGATCAGCGATGATTTTTAAATGATTTTCTTGTGGACTGCAGTCAGAAAGCGACGAATCTGACTGCAGCCTAGTATATAAATGTTTATAAATAATTGGTAAAGATTTAGGATTTGAAAATTTCAAACAAAATTCTACAGTCTAATTGACACCTCTTGTAAATAAAATTGGAAATTTTTGAATGTTGGAACTATTTTATAAAAATTCTCGAAAACAGCCCAGTTATGAGTGTACAAGCTGAAACATGATAACTTGCGTTTGTGTGTATCTAAGTGTTGTATGAGTTATCATGTGTTTATGACAAGTTGGTTTGATTGTTATTTTGTATGGTGATACTTTCCATGCATGATTATGATTTCGAATTAGTTATTACGTGTGCCGTACTATGTGTTAGTTATGTAGGGTTTTGTGTCAGTGTGTTCACACACTAACTTTGAATCGGTTGACATGTTAGGACGCGATTAGTGGTTCCATCATTTGCTTCTTTTGCGTTTTTCTAACCGAGCAATTTAAGGTGAGTTCACGGCCCCTATTTTATCCGGTTTTAAACAACAGCGGGAGAAACATGTATACGCTCTACAACCCTATCTTTTTACGTTATGCGAAATTAACGCCGTTAACTACTCGGTAACTAAGTTAATGTTAATATACGTTATGGTCGCTAAGTAGCTTTATCACGGAAGTCCTCAATCAACTCTCGGATCTTTAGTATTGGGTTAAATAGCGGGGAAATTATAGTAGTACTACTGGGCCTGACAAGCCCCACCCGAGCTAGTCGCGCTAGCCGACCGGGAATGGTCAACGGGTGATTAATTTGGCCTAACTTTCGCCATGGTCAGTGATAGACTTGGCAACACTGAGGCAACAACAGTCAGCTTCGATCGCGAACTCTTATGTGACGTAACTTTAGGCTCGCTACCTACATGTTAACATTGAACTTAACTACAAACCAACACTATTATTCCGGGTTAGGAATAATGGAACTATGTCGATATCCCGGGTTAGGGATAACGGGGAAAAACAAACTTTTAAACCGAACTTGTGAACTTATAAAAACCTGTGAACTCACTCTTCTTTAATGTTGACACTTGTTTCTTTAAATGTTTCTCAGGACGCTAGGAGCGCTAGGTGCACTCACTTGCATTTGATCAAGACATTTTTATCGAGTCTTATTTACGAATAGTGTTTGTGATTTTTGTTTTGGCGTTTATGTTGGCGCCCGTTACTTAAATTTAATGCTTCCGCTAAACTTTGAAACTTTGTTATTTTGAAAATGACTATGAATGTTTACAACATATGTTTTTGGAAAACGTTTAAATAAATCATATAGAGTCGTTCGATATTGCTAGTGTCTGAGATTCTGATTTGATCACACGCCTCGCGGTAATACTCCGCAAGTGAAAATTGAGGGTGTGACAGATTGGTATCAGAGCCTCTAGCTATAGAGAACCAGGTTTGCATTAAAAGTAGACCTAAACTATGGCTGTTACACGACACTAGACTTAGTTGGCACCGAACTGTGATATCTTGTTATGTGTTATACTACAATTGTTCTATGTGAGATATATATGCATATTGTGATATACGCAACTCGTAACTAACTACACCAACCCAGCAGGCTATGTCATCATCATCATCCGACCGATCTCGACAATCAAGGGTGCCGGGGAAGGCACCCATGGTCGAACCCTCACCACCTCGTGGTGTGGAGACATGCTCAGCTGCCAGGAAAAGACTCGCTCTAGGAGGGGAGTCATCCTCCCGTCCAACCACGCTGTACCGGTCAAACCGGTCAACTCTTCAGGAGTGGGGGACGATCTACTTAGAGCTGTGCTAAGGAAACAACATGAACAACTGGAGAGAATGCAAGAGACTATTGAAGCACAGGGTTGGCTGATACTTCAGCTGACTGGTAAAATTGAAGAGCTCGAGGAAGAGCAAGATGAGATTAAGAGAGTTCGAAGCATTTTAGCTAAGGACCTTCGTGCTGAGCAGCTGAGGGCTGACTGGCTCGAAGACAAAGTTCTTAACCCAGTTGGAGGATTCACGAACTGGAGCAGAACCAAGCACCACCTATCCCAGTACCCGCACCAGCACCGGCCCCTCCAGCGCCGGTAGAAGACGAAGAGGAGGATCCAGAGGAAGACCCGGAGGAGGATCCAGAGGAAGAAGAGCTGGAACAGGACCCGGCTGTTGAAGCTGAAAACGCCGAAGAGGATGACGGCAGTGATAGCGACTTGGGAGATGGAGAAATAGATGACTAACTCGTCTCACCAATCTCCGTTTTATTTCCTTTAGTTTGTTTGTTTCCACTTATGTTTGAACTTGAAAATTTTATAATTAAACTGAGATGTTTGGTTGGTATTTTGTGAGACATTGCAATCTATTTAATCGAAAGTTTCTTTTGATTGTTTAATTTGTTGGGTTGACATAAATTTTGTGATTATGGAAGTGTGGAATATGATAACTATATTGGATACATCTTATCGGTGTGTGTTTGTGTCGTCTTGCGAAGATCTGAAATGGCAACCGGTAGTCGCGGAAATCTCAACATGTCAACTGAAGAATTGGCCTCTTTATTCCAAGAACACGTGAATGCTGCTCTGGCAGGTGTTCCTAACCCACCAGCAGGTAAGCATTATTAAATTTTCATGGGAAAATCTAATAGTTGGGCTAGTAGACTTTCTCGCTGACTACCTATCCTCTATCTTCAGGAGGGGGTCTTAACCCCTACAAGATGTTCCTCGATGTGAAACCGAGAAAGTTCACGGGTGTTGAAGGACCCATAGGACTGGTCCGTTGGATTGAAAAGTCTGAATCGGTTTTCGAGATGTGCAATTGCCTTGAAGCTAATAAGGTCAAGTATGCTGCCTCGACGTTGGAAGACGGGGCATTGACCTGGTGGAACGCACAAGTCCAAACGCGTGGACTTGTTGCGGCGAATGCAATGGCCTGGACCGAGTTCAAAGCTCTAATCAAGGAAGAATACTATCCGCGGGACAGAGTTCAGCAGTTGGAACAAGCGTTATGGAACCACAAGATGGTCGGGTCAGAAATTGAAGCGTACACAGCAAGACATCATGATCTGGTGTTCCTTTGTCCCGATTTGGCTAACACCATCGATAAACGACTTGAGTTTTATGTTGGGGGTCTGGTCCATGAGATCCAGGGCATGGTAATGTCTAGCAACCCTACGACAGAGCATCAAGCGAATAGGCTGGCGCATAAAGTCACCGATAAGGCGGTGGAGCAAAGGAAGTTGCCACCCAGGGGTGCAACTGAAATTGTCCCTAACAACAAAGAAAATTCAAAGACTCACCTGCTCGACAGTCTTCATCAGCCCAGCCACAACAAGGAAACCAGAAGCGGTCCAACAACTTCAACAACAATCGGGGTCACAACAATCAGTCTGCTAACAACACCCAGAACTCGAGCGGCTATGCGGGTCGAAAGCCGCAATGTAACCGTTGTAACGTCCATCATCACGACCCTTGCGCCGGAAATCGCTGCGAACAATGTGGCAAAGCAAGACACGCGGCAAAGGATTGTCGTGGGGAGATCATGACACGACAAAATCAAAAGCAGCACCAGGGTCTGCATCAGGGTAATACCGGGGATGCTATCAGTGCGGTAGCACTGCCCATTTCAAGCGAGACTGCCCGCAGCTTCGCAACAACAACAATGGTGGGAATAACAACAACAACCACAAAAACAACAACAACAACCACAATAACAACAATGGCAACAATGGAAATGGTGGCACAGGAGGTGCCAAAGGTTGTGCATTCACGCTGGGCCGTGAAGAGGCCAGAAACGACTCGAATGTGGTCACCGGTAAGTTTCCCCTTAACAATCATTTTGCTACTGTGCTTTTTGATACGGGTGCGGATAAGAGTTTTATATCTGAGTCTTTTAGGAAGAACCTAAATCTCACACCTAAACCGCTAGAGACCCCTTACGTTATAGAACTAGCTGATGGTAAATCTGTAGATGTGACTCATCTAGTGACTGGTTGTCAACTTAAACTCGCGGGTCACACCTTTACCATTGATCTGATGACAACTACTCTGGGTAGTTTTGATGTGGTAGCCGGAATGGACTGGCTATCCGACGTTCAAGCTGAAGTTCTCTGTTTCGAGAAAGCTATCCGTATTCCGCTCTCTAACGACGAAGTCTTGATGGTTCAAGGCGAGAAGGCAGGCGTCGTCACGAACATCATCTCCTACATGCAAGCTCAGAAGTATCTTCGGAAGAAGAACTCTTTTGCTTTGCTTGCACTGGTCACCGAGCAGTCTAAGGACGAGAAGCGGATTGAAGATATCCCCGTCGTCCGTGACTTTCCTGATGTTTTTCCAGAGGAGTTACCCGGTCTTCCACCACATCGATAAGTGGAGTTTAAAATCGAATTGGCGAGCCATGCGACTCCTATTGCCAAGGCCCCGTACCGCTTAGCTCCAGCAAAGCTGCAAGAGCTGTCTATCCAACTTCAGGAATTGTTGGAAAAAGGATTTATCCGACCCCGTACTTCGCCATGGGGAGCTACGGTCCTTTTTGTCAAGAAGAATGACGAGACCTTCCGCATGTGCATCGACTACAGGGAACTCAATAAGGTTAGCGTCAAGAACCGATACCATTACCTCGCATCGACGATCTTTTCGACCAGCTTCAAGGGTCAAGCTACTACTCCAAGATTGATCTACGGTCCGGTTATCACCAGCTACGCGTCAGGGAGGAGGATATCTCCATGACGGCATTTCGCACTCGGTATGGCCATTATGAGTTCTTGGTCATGCCCTTCGGTCTCACCAATGCACCCGCGGTGTTCATGGACCTCATGAACCACGTGTGTAAGCCGTATCTTGACAAGTTTGTCATCGTGTTCATCGATGATATACTCATCTACTCTAAGGGTGAAGAAGAACATGCTTAGCATCTGTGATTATTGCTGGAACTACTTCAACAGGAGAAACTATATGCCAAGTTTTCGAAGTATGATTTCTGGATTCGGGAAGTTCAGTTTCTCGGGCATATCGTGAATGAAAAGGGTATTCACGTTGATCCCGCCAAGATCGATGCTATCAAGAACTGGGAAGCACCCAGGACACTGACAGAGATCCGCCAATTTTTGGGTTTTGCTGGTTACTACAGACGTTTCATCGAGGGATTTTCCAAGATCGCTGAACCGCTTACCACTCTCACTCAGAAGGGCACCAAGTATGCTTGGTGTGACAAACAGGAAGCAGCATTTCAATTACTGAAGCAGAAGCTTTGCAGTGCACCCATTTTGTCATTGCCAGAGGGGACAAATGATTTTGTGGCATATTGTGACGCTTCCATTCAGGGATTAGGATGTGTACTCATGCAACGTGATAAGGTCATCGCGTATGCATCCCAACAGTTGAAGGTTCATGAGAAGAACTACACGACACATGACCTGGAATTGGGAGCAGTTGTGTTTGCACTTAAGATTTGGAGACACTATCTATATGGAACAAGGTGCACAATCTACACGGATCACAAGAGCCTCCAACATATTTTTGACCAAAAGGAGTTGAACATGCGACAACGTCGCTGGGTCGAACTCCTGAACGATTATGAATGTGCCATTCGGTATCACCCGGGTAAAGCTAACGTGGTAGCTGATGCCCTCAGTCGGAAGGAGCACTTGAAACCTCGTCGGGTACGAGCACTGCAGTTCACAATTCATTCTGGGTTACCCGAACAGATACGCGACGCGGAGCTAGAAGCAGTTAAGGGAGAGAACATCAAGGCCGAATATGTGGGAAATATGGAACGCGATTGGGAAGTGAAACCTAATGGTGCCCGGTATTTCATGAATCGTATATGGGTACCTCTCTACGGAAACCTCAGGAAGCTAGTTATGGACGAAGCTCATGAATCCCGATACTCTGTCAATCCTGGTTCGGATAAGATGTAGACCTTAAAGCCGCGTACTGGTGGCCCAACATGAAAGCGGATATAGCCACCTACGTGAGCAAGTGTTTGACTTGTGCGAATTCAAGGTGGAATACCAGAAGCCATCAGGGCTACTTCAACAACCTGAGATCCCAATGTGGAAATGGGATCAGATTTCGATGGACTTTATCACTAAAATCCCGTGAACTCCGAGTGGTTGCGATACCATCTGGGTAATCGTGGATCGCCTAACTAAGTCTGCACACTTCCTAGCGACCAAAGAAACAGATAAGATGGATAAGTTGACTCGCATCTACATTAAGGAAGCAGTTTCTCGGCACGGGGTGCCAACGTCCATCATTTCAGACAGAGTTGCTCGTTTCACGTCTAACTTTTGCCAGTCACTTTAGAAAGCATTGGGTACACGCTTAGATATGAGCACAGCTTACCACCCTCAGACGGATGGTCAAAGTGAAAGGACCATTCAGACCTTGGAGGACATGCTTAGGGCATGCGTGGTAGACTTCGGGAACAGTTGGGAAATCCATCTGCCTTTAGTGGAAGTCTCGTATAACAACAGTTACCATACGAGCATTCAGGCAGCACCGTTTGAAGCATTATACGGTCGCAAATGTAGATCACCGGTCTGTTGGGTAGAAGTCGGTGACAGTCAACTCACAGGTCCTGAGTTAATACTTGAGGCTACTGAAAAGATTGTGCAAATCAGAAACCGCATGGCAGGGGCACGAGATTGACAGAAAAGTTACGCTAATCAACGACGCAAACCGCTCGAATTTCAAGTAGGTGACCACGTCCTACTGAAATGTCACCCTGGAAGGGTGTAATTCGTTTTGGGAAACGAGGCAAACTAAATCCACGGTACGTAGGCCCGTTTGTGATTTCTAAACGTATCGGGCCCGTAGCTTATCAGTTAGACCTCCCTGCCGAACTCAGTTGAGTTCACAACGTTTTTCACGCGTCCAATCTGAAGAAGTGTCTATCAGATGAGACCCTAGTTATTCCATTGGATGAGATTCAAGTGGATGAGCAACTTCACTTTGTAGAACAACCTATCGAGATCATGGACCGTGAGATTAAGACTCGAAGGCACATCAAGATACCGATCGTCAAGGTTCGTTGGAACTCTAAGCGTGGACCGGAGTTCACGTGGGAAAGAGAGGACCAAATGAAAAGCAAATATCCACACCTTTTTGCAGCTGAGTAGCAATCTGACGTTACCACCAACTAAATTTCGGGACGAAATTCTTTCAACATGGGGATGATGTGACAGCATGGGATTTACTTGTACCATTCTAACAAATTGAACTTTTGTGCGTTGCATTCTAAACTGCGTTTACTCAATTTTCGGGATGAAAATTCTTTCAACATGGGGATAATGTGACATCCCGGCTTTTTAGGTATCTTAAACGCGCTACTTTATGGTTATTCACTCCTACGCTGATTTAATTCGGAGAATTAAATTACACGCTCACAATAACTACGCTAACTTTGTGAATCTATAGGGTGAATTACGTGCTATGTGTTATTAGACGGGTTGTATCTGAATTACGTGCTATGTGTTATTAGACGTTTGTGATTTAATATTTTATAAACTCCATGTCGCAAATATTATTTTAGTAACTTTTATTTATAAACCGAACAAAACTTGTGAAACGTTTCGACTTCGTGACCAAGCAAACCCAACCCGCCACCCACACCCCCTTGCGACCCACACCTCCTTGCAGCCCAAGGAAATAACACAAACTTGCAGCCCATGACACTTACCCAAACCGCCCCCACCCCTATCGCGACCCCCCCCTCTCCCCTTGTTATATTTATATGTAAGTATGCATGGGATGTTTCAGAAAAAAGGAGTAACCCTAATACCCAAGAAGAATTGACGGCAGCCCCCCCCTCACGGTCGCAAACCTCACACCTCCCGGATTGATTCTAAGCTTGTCCCGGTTCGATAAGCATCATCGTTTCAAGGTTAGGGTTTAATTGTTTTGCGATTCACACTAGGTTTTGTGTAATCTTGATCATGATTATGTGTTTGTAGGATTATTAGTATGAAAAAGTGTTCTGATTTATGATTAGTTCCGATGAATGTGCGAATCTTTGCGGTTGTGATGTTATGTTGAATACTAAAATCGTAGGCTGCGTTTTATCTATAAAGATCATGATATATACTTAGGGTTTGCATGACTACTGATATATTAGATGATATTTGACAAGTTAACCGGCTGTTAATTGATACAACTAAGCGTCATGCCGTTTACACATGTTCTAATGCGATAAAGTCGAAAACAGTAAGCTGATAGACATTTACAGCCAACTTCAGTTGGCTGTAACCTGATCATTATTTATCGAAAAGTGGATTTTATGAAGCCTAAGACATGTATTTTTGAAAAACTCTTTAAATGGCGCCAGATTCATATTTTTCTGAGGTCGTTTGCTATTTTTAAATTGTCATTTAGTGCAGCAGCTGAAGATGCGTAAATTCTGCAGAATTTGCAGGTTGTTTAATGAGTCGGACCTCATAGTCTATATCGGGTTATGTCACAAAATATGTACAGTAACTGGAGACAGGAGTTTCCGAAAATCTCCCACTGGAATTTTGTTAATCGGATCAACGATGATTTTTAAATGATTTTTCTCGTGGACTATAGTCAGAAAGCTACGAATCTGACTACAGCCTAGTATATAAATGTTTATAAATAATTGGTAAAGATTTAGGATTTGAAAATTTCACACAAAATTCTACAGTCTAATGGACACCTCCTGTAAAAAAATTGGAATTTTTGGAACGTTGGAACTATTTTGTAAAAATTCTTGAAAACAGCCCAGTTATGAGTGTACAAGCTGAAACATGATAACTTGCGTTTGTGTGTATCTAAGTGTTGTATGAGTTATCCTGTGTTTATGACAAGTTGGTTTGATTGTTATTATTATGGTGATACTTTGCATGCATGATTATGGTTTCGAATTAGTTATTACGTGTGCCGTACTATGTGTTAGTTATGTAGGGTTTTGTGTCAGTGTGTTCACACACTAACTTGGCAACACTGAGGCAACAATAGTCAGCTTCGATCGCGAACTCTTATGTGACGTAACTTTAGGCTCGCTACCTACATGTTAACATTGAACTTAATTACGAACCAACATTTCTATTCCGGGTTAGGAATAATGGAACTAGGTCGTTATCCCGGGTTAGGGATAACGGGGAAAAACAAACTTTTAAACCAAACTTGTGAACTTATAAAAACCTGTGAACTCACTCTTCTTTAATGTTGACACTTGTTTCTTTACATGTTTCTCAGGACGCTAGGAGCGTTGTGCACTCACTTGCATTTGATCAAGACATTTTTATCGAGTCTTATTTACGAATAATGTTTGGGATTTTGGTTTTGGCGTTTATGTTGGCGCCCTTACTTAAATTTAATGCTTCCGCTAAACTTTGAAACTTTGTTATTTTGAAAATGACTATGAATGTTTACAACAAATGTTTTTGGAAAAAGTTTAAATAAATCATATAGAGTCGTTCGATATTGCTAGTGTCTGAGATTCTGGTTTGATCACACGCCTCGCGGTAATACTCTGCAAGTGAAATTGAGGATGTGACAGATTACACTGAAGTTTATGCACGGTTGAACGACTTGAGGCCATAAGAATCTTTTTGGCTTATGCGTCCTTTAAGAAGTTCACTGTTTATCAGATGGATGTGAAGAGTGCATTTCTTCATTGTGTGGTAGAAGGGGAAGTATATTTTGAGCAACCGCCAGGTTTTGAAGATCCTCTTCATCCTGACAAGGTTTGGCTTCTCAACAAGGCGTTATATGGTCTTCATCAAGCTCCAAGGGCTTGGTGTGAAACGTTGTCTACCTATTTATTTAAGAACGGTTTTCGACAAGGCCTGATCGACTGTACTCTCTTCATCAAGGAACGGGATGAGGATTTGCTGCTCGTACAGGTTTATGTTGATGATATTATATTTGGGTCTACTAACACTCGAATGTGCAAAGAATTCGAACAAGTTATGCAGGAGAAGTTAGAGATGAGCGCGATGGGAGATATGACTTTCTTTTTAGGTTTGCAGGTTCAGCAATCAAAGGAAGGGATTTTTATCCATCAAACCAAGTACGTCAGAGTTATTCTCAAACGATTTCAGATGGACGACTCAAAGCCTTTGGGATCTCCATTAGCTCAAAATCATGGGATTACTCAGACGGAATGGGTGAACATGTAGAACCATCTCTCTATCGTGTTATGATCGGATCTCTCATGTATCTTACTGCTTCAAGACCCGACAGAATGTACCCAACATGCCTTCTGGTGCGCTATTAGTCTAGTCCGAAGGTTTCTCATTTGATGGCTGTGAAAAGGATCTTTCGTTATCTAAAGGGTCGCCCTGACACTGGTCTATGGTACCCTAAGGATGATCACTTTGATCTGACAGCATTCAGTGATTCTGATCATGGCGAATGCAAAATCGATGCAAAGTCAACAACAGGGGATGTCAGTTCTTGGGAAATCGCCTAGTCACGTGGCAATGCAAAAAGCAGACTTGTGTAGCTACATCAACATGTGAGGCTGAGTCAGCTTCTAGTTGCTGCTCTCAAGTTCTATGGATTCAACAGCAAATGCGGGACTACGGTTTTGAATTTCTTACTACTCCTATTTTTGTTGATAATGAAGCTGCTTTACAGATCACTCGGAATCCTGTACAGCATTCAAAAACAAAACACATTGAGATTAAGTTTCATTTCATACGAGATTGTTATGAAAAGAGACTTATCGATGTTGTTAAAATCCACACTAATCACCAACGTGCCGACCTTTAACCAAAGCCTTTGATAAATCATGTTTTGATTATCTAATTTTGGTCAATGGCATCAAGGTGAAACCTGAGTAACTCAACCATGGCTAACTATTTTTGTATATACTTTTCTAAAAATCTAAAACTACAAAAAGATTTTCAGTTTTATATTTTAGGGGGAGTAAATTTCAGAAAATACAAAAATATGTCTTTTATTTACCTTCTTTGTTTAATGGGGAGAAAATCCAGAAAAATACAAAAACAGTAGAAAAACCCAAAAATGAGTTTCTTGGATAAGTTGAAGATGATGAAATTCACCGGTAAATCTGTCAGAAATGGTTAAAAGCATAGAAAGAAGATTGATAAGTAGCTTTACTAATGATGTATCGGTAGGCTCACAATCAGACTAAAATGTGCAGGTTGATGTAAACTTAAACAGACAGAACGCCAGATGGGAACCATTCATTGGCATATGGTCTTGGTACCGAAATTTCGTTTGATAGAGTGCCGAGGTTCTGAGATATACGGTCTTTATGCTTGCTTATCATCTGGGTATCATGGTTGAATCTTTTGCCAAAAAATAACGGTTACGCAAGTCTAGAACTTTCAGGATATCGTACATACGTCTACATACTGCATACGACCATCAAATAAGTGATAAAAATATCACATCCCCAAAATAAGTGATAAAATATCACAACTTTATGCTGGAGCTAAGTTCGTCTCTTTGTCGGTACAATGGTACTAACCTATTCACGGACTTACTCATGTGCCCTGCATGCATATGAAAATCAAGTTCCTCATCATTAAGTGATTAAATCACAAAGGGCTTGTTTTTAATAAAAAATAAGTGAGTATCTCACATCATTCGTATACGTCAAAACAGATGATAAAGCAGTATACTCACCGGTAAGATTTTCTCTCGTGCATATCTTGATACGGGAATGTGTCGTGATGTGGTTGAACACCGGCTAGTAAGTATAAATCCATATCTTAACCATATCTCCTAAATCATAATTACATCTGATAAGTCTGAGCTTACGTGGACAACAATACCGATAATCATAGTTGAATACTTATATGTTTAATTTTGAAAACCTAATACCGTCATTGACAAAGATTAAAATGCTGGTATGATTCTTTTATCTTAAAACTCAAAAAAGATTGTTCAATAGATATATAGTTTATCTGTATATTTTGATTTTATGTCTAGTTTACTTAGTTGTTTATGTAGTTACTTTTGAAAGTTAGCCAAAGTTGATACTCAAGAGTTTCTACTTCATAAAAGTAATATCTTGCAACAAGTAATCCATCAAAGAAATCCAAAATCTGAAATTCGTTTGAGTGTGTGTATATCATACGAATGAACCTAGTCATTTAATTTGACATGGTCACTTGTTTTTCTCAAATCTTCTGCTGGAATTCATACGAGTGTGTGTATCTCGTTCAGGGAATACAATCATATGAAGATTTTATGATAAGTCGTTCGTGTGTATCCCTGAGAAATTTGTGTTCTAATTTTAGTTGTCTATGAGTACAGATTGATACAAAAGAACATGAACAAAGATCAACAACGAAGAACTCTGACAATTCAGGGGAGGAAGCAAGAAAGATTTGAAGTTTCTTAGAAGTTTGAAGGCCTGATGCTCTAATCATTGGATAGCAGATCTATCAATGGATAACAGATCTTCACGGGGAGTTTGTTGATACAGTTTTGTGTCTGTCGCTTGTTTTTAATTACAGTTGTAATTTTACGGTCTTTGCTCAAGTGTCTGTATAGGTTTGGTCGTGTCGAATAGATCGAGAGATCCTTCAGTCTTGATCTAGTATGACATCTTAGCTTGTCTGTGTTAATCAGTAGAATTTGTGCATACGGATGAATCTTGGAAACGACATGTCTACACACGTTCTCCAAGAATCAGGATTCTGTGCGAGTCAGAGGATTTGTACGAATCAATTATTTTGTGCGAACCACAGGATTCGTACGAAACAGTCTCAAGTAACAAGTGAGTTACTTGTTCCATACGAAATGAAGTATTTCGTATGAAACACCTGTTCCGTACCAATTCTTTTGGAGATGTGTCTCGTGTGAAATATTGTGTTCAGTATGTCTAGACTCGTATTTCGTACGAAACCCGACGGACACTATATAAGCAGATATGTACCTCTTAGTTGGTGGTTGCCTGCTAAGCTAGTTGGTCAGCCCAGAGAGCTTGTTACCCTTTGAGTTGATTATCTCTGAAGACTATGACACAAGAACACAACAAGTTTGTTTGAGTCATACGAGCATTATGTGTATATGTATGTACTTATTCTCAATCATTAATCAAGATAGTGAATCTTTGGTTACCCCGTGTTCTTTGCTTTGCTTTGGTTGCATGCACACTTGGACTCCGCACTTGTGTGTATGTCATTTGAACAAGGAACTGGTTTAACACCATCCGCAGGTGGACCTACAATATACAAACATGCACATCACAGTTCAAGTAAGAGACCACAGAGAGAATACCTTGAGTCTGTATGAACATTGTTTGTATGTGTTTGTATAAGCTCTCTTTAGTTAATTAAAAGATAGTGAATCTTTGGTTACTTTGTGTTTGTTATAATTTGCTTGGGTTTGCGTATACACTTGGATTCCGCACTTGTGTGTGTGTTAAACAACAAGGAAGTAGGTTATCTTGATCCTCCAAGTGGACCTACATTAGCTCTAGGTCTTTCAAGGATTTGTCTAAACTAGTTTTTACATATTATACTGAAAAATCAATCCATTTAGTCCATGATTTCGTTTTTAAAAGGGAAAAATAAGAAGAATGAGTAGAATAAGAAGTTTTCAAAAGTTGAATCTTGATCAAATGTCTTCAAATCAGGCCTCCATGGCTCTAATACCACTTGTAGGATCAGCTCATCCAAATAAGCATAGGACCTAACTTGAAATCTAGTCAATATATGTGGAATTTATGATTAACTAATGATAATATGATTGTTATTGTTTAAATGTTTAGTTTCATTAATATCGTTCAATGTTTACAATTATGAAACTAACTGGATACGGCTTCGCCTTCACAGTCAACAAAAACAACTACCTAACAAAGACCACCACTCGCCTATTTATAAACATGTACACTTCGTGCAAGTTGGCCTTTGCCACTTCATACGAGTTGGTCACTTCGTACGAAGTGGCCATATTACATACAATAAAACACAAAATGTAACATCGAAGCCATATTACAATGACACGACATAACCCTAAGACGTAGGCTATAGACATTTTGCATCAACACTTATCCATAGGTTTCACAAGAGGGAACATTGATAAAACATTGTTTTAAAATGGAAAGGAAAGGATTGATGATGGTCCAAATTTATGTAGATGATATCATTTTTGGATCCACATGTAATTCCATGTGTGAAGAGTTTAGGGAACTCGTGATAGCAAAGTTTGAGATGAGTGCCATGGGAAAACTCCAATGCTTTCTTGGTCTCCAAGTTAAGCAATTGCAAAAACGTACATTCATTTATCAAATTAAATAAGTCAAAGAACTATTAACAAAATTGGATGTGTAGGATATTCTTATCCAATAAGCACAGGATTTAATCTAATTAACTAGTTATAAAGCATGCGTGATTCATTTTATAACAAGAGACAATTCAAGATTACTATTTTAAAGTTTACTGTTTCATTTGTGGTAAACGTATACAATCCTGAAATAAACTAGGCAGGGCTTCGCCATACCACTCAACAAACTGTTACAGACACAAGACCACAACTCAACTATTTATAGACTTACCAGATCGTACGAGTTGGCATTGCCAGTTCGTATGAGGTGGACTCACTTCGTACGAAGAGAACATCACTTCGTGCGAAGCGACTTACATAACATTAAAAATGCTAATCTAACATGTGTAACCCTATTACAATGACTCGTCATGACCCTAAGGCGTAGGCTATAGACATCCTTCATCAACAAACTCCCCTTGGATATTGCCTAGTCTTGGTCATAACATTAAATTTTAACGTTCAAAGAAATTCTTTCTTGGTTTCCTTCTCTTCTCTGATGGAATTGGCGTTTGGTCAGTCAGAGGTGTCCATTTCATGAACTGAAATCTTCTGAGAGCAGCTTTATGTGTAACAGCATCAATTATTTCTTCTTTTCGTATCTGTTTCATAAAATCTTTGCGTTCCAACTCTCTCCATTTAGGTTTCCACATCTTTCCTGAATTAATGCCATGTGCATAGCAAACGTCAATTACAGCTAGGTATTGCATCGCTTGAGTCTTTTCTCATGCCTCGTAGCAAATCTTGTTAAAAAATAAACATTCCACATTTTCAAAACAATTTACTAGCTACATTGGTTCTATTATTTGTATCACCCTCCGTAAACTTTCATTCTTCAAAACAACTTCTTCACCCGTTTCCACATCATATTATTTGAAGAACTCATAGAAATCTTGCTCGATTTTGTTCAAAGGCAAGTTCTTCATGGCGTGCGACTTCTTAATAATCAACGTTGCATCATTTTTATGTCACTGGGTCAATCTTGATTATCTTTTTCGCTATGTGCGGTTTCTAGTGATTAAAATCATTATCAGCTTCGTACTTTATCAGATTCCACAATCGTTGGTCGTGAAACTTCATCTCATAATTAATCATCTTCATTTGAACCAACTCTTCCGCATCCCACCAGGGTAACCTTTGAATATCACTAAGAAATTTAAAATATTGCACTCCAAACTCCCTCTTGATAGCACACAAATTCAACTCTTTAATCCAACCTTAGCTAAGAATGTCACCCAATGATTTATCCTGATCTCGTGTAAAGAAAGCCAACAGCCTTCAAAATTTATGTTCTTTAGGTAGCTCTTTGAACTGTGACTTCTTTGTTTCAGCTATTTCTTCTTTAGATAGACGTTTAGGAATACTTCCTTCTTTCACTGTTTCCTCGACCCTACACTTCAACAAATCATCAGAAGCTTCAGCAAACATCTCCTGTAAGGTTGGGAAGTCATCCGTATTTGTGAGCGGGAATCGGCTCTCCTCTTATGAGCATCAGACTGATCTGACTCAGCTAATAGGGCGGAATTCATTGTTAGCATGTTGGACAAACAAACAAGAAAGATATACTGCTTGAATGCCTTGATTTATATTGATAAACGTGAACGGTTACAGAACGAGTAAACAGTTTGACAGGGCTTCGCCGTCGACACACAACAACAGATGTCTAACACAACACTCAGGCTCCTCTATTTATAGGTCAACATGACTCGCACCGGAGGAGTGTGTGTTTGCCTCGTGCGAGTGACAAAGTGTCACTCGTATGAGCCACTAGACTCACTTGTACGAGCCCTGTACAAAACAGATAAATCATATATTAACATACAATGTTCGACATTCAAAGACCTATATACATAATCAACATATCCTAGACGTAGGCAATAAACATTATGCACCAACAAACTCCCCCTTGGATGTTGCGCAGTCTTGGATAGTCTTCAAAAACTCTTCAAAGATCTGACAATTAACGACCAAAGAAACGTTTCGGTGGCCTGTGACGCTCCTCAGAAAATATCGGCGTTTGGTCTGTAGGATGCCTATCACACCCAACCGATGGCGGAAACATCGCAGTGAGGCGAAATAGATTGCTCAAGGCATCATAACACTATTTACTACAATATTTAGAATCAAAACTTCATTTAATTTCCTAAAGCGAATTGTCAAGTTACATCATAACAAATTCTACAAAAGTACAACATAAAAGTCTAACATTCTATGCGTGTTTCTACATCGTCCCTACAAGATTCGTCATATTCAACATCTTTAACCTGCAACGTTGTAAAAGTATAGTTCAATACAAAAGTATTGGCGGTTACACAAGTTTAAGTTTATAGCAAAAGTATAAAATAATTTACTCAAATCCACATGGCGATTGTACACAAGGTAAGCTAGCATGCCATACTAATTGTCAAACCCAAGTATCCACAAGAATGAATATATCCCTCATCACACGAAGTAACGTATGAATAAGAATGAACCAGCTTAAAGCTACCAATACCCCGATGGGCGGTGTGCTACTCCTATAGCGTTATATATGTTAAGTTGGGGCTAGCTAAGTTAATGACAAGAAGCATGTATGAATTTAGCATGAACCTAAGCATAACATTAAGCATGTATGATGGATTGAGTGTATAAAGCATGTAGTGTGTGTATTCGTGTATTTTTGTAAGTTAACATGTTACAACCCAAATTGTGTAAAAGGAAAATGGGTCAAGTGTACTCACTGTTTTGTAAGCTTCCACTTGGTAATTTCCATGTAGAGTTTGGAGAGTTGGAGGAACACCAAGTTATCTTGAAAGTCTTGAACTTTCTGAATTGACAGAGATATTTTGAGAGAGAGATTTTGAGATAGAGATGAATGCTTGAGGTGTGAAAGGAGAGTGGGAGGAGGTGGGTATTTATAATTGAGGTTAGAGGGGTTGTTTGTTGAGTGCATTTAATGCAGAAAACACAAATTGGACCAATCCATGGGCTAGAAACCACTTTCTACGGATTATGCTATTTTTAGTCCTTGAACTTAGTTTATCTTTTATTTCAGGCTATAACTTGATATTTTTGAATGTTTTTAAGTGTGTAATGCATATGTAAGTATATTTTAGATATCAAGTATGAATGTATGAGTATTTCGTATAATAAGTATCGGTTTGTATGTAAACACGTATTTAACAATTGAATGCATCTAAGACAAGTATGTATCAAGTATGAATTTTATTATGATCAAAGTCTCGGATTACAAGATTGGAAAAGAAATATGAATACAAGTTTCCATAAATAGAAATACGATTATTCTTTCTAATTAAGAAAAGTACGAAAAAGCGAGGTGTTACAGTCTCCCCTCCTTTAGGAAATTTCGTCCTGAAATTTATTCAAGAGGAAGACTTTGGAAAAGATGTCATTTTGGTGAAAATGTTTGGCCAAAATCAAGATTAGTTTTAAAGTTTATATAGGTGCAAATATGTATCGAAATTTTGAAGGATAAAAATGGTAGGTTCGTGAAAGTAATTTGTTTGACTAAGGTGTTATTAAGACACCAATCGTAAACGTGTATAAGGATAAGTAAAAACGTGTATGTGTGTGTGCAAGCAAATGAGTTTGACTTAGTCTAGACAACTCATTGGAAGGAATATTTTAAAAGAGTGCAACCTAACAGGAAGGTTCTAGTATGGATAAGGATGTATTTTGATTAAAATGAGCGGCCCGCATCGTAAGTTGTGATAAAAATTCTGTCAGTTCTAAGGCGTATTAGTAAAATCACTTGTAGTAGAAATGTTTATTGGAGATAACTAGGATGGTAAGTATTTGCGGTTTCTAAAAGGTTCTGGTGGTAATCGACCGACTAGTTGAAGTTTATGCGTAGATAAGAGTGGAAGATAGTTTTAAAAGAAAAGGAACATTTAGACCAAATTGAGTTGGTGGGGACGTTTCTAAAAATGGATTGAACGTTTTAGGCTGATTTGCTGTAAATAAAGTTTGGATGAAAGGCTAAGGGAAGAACTGGGAAAATCGTGGTATGGTAGTGAATGATTCGGTAGGTGTATGCGAGGGGTAAAAATGTTATGAATATCAGATAAAATGCGACATGGAATGTTGAGAGATGCTAGCGGTTAAAGCTAACGATTTTGAGAATGAAGTTTTGTCATGGGTAATCGAGTACTAATAATTTAGAAGTGGGGTCACCAAAGTTTGTTATGAATCAATGTATTTAACAAGGTCCGGGAAAACACCGAATTTCTCATGGCACGTTTTACGAAAGTTTGGTAACATAGTAGGGACACTTATGTATAGGAAGTACCAGCAGCGTATCCACCATGTTCACACCATGTTACGTCCGTTTTGCTATTCGGTGTCATGTTACGTTCCATGTTACGATACACAGTAGAACCCACTATGGTTTTCATGCGCCTACCAATATAATCCCGTGTGCACCCGCGATTATTTTGGTTTGTGCATGATCCACATAGTTTGTACTAGTAGTGTACGGGTTAGGTTACATCTAGTAAGCAAAAGGTATGTAAGATAGCATCTAAAAATTAAGTATTTAAGCATGATTGTATGTATATAAGAGTGTGTCAAACGTAGGCGAAACCACTCGGGTTATGCCTACTTATAGATTTCAAGTATGACTACCAAGTAGTGCGAATGCATAAATTTTGAATATGATTGAAGACAAATACGTATAACATTAGCATGCAGTATCGAGCGTATATGTGAAATAAAATGGGATTTAGCATATATAAGTTATTATGAAGTTGTGAGTGCAAAATACGAAGTGTAATGGTGATATGTGTAATATTTTCATGAAATACTGACTGTATAAATTGAAACGTAGAAGGCGGTACGCATGTGTGTGGTTGCTTGAGTCAAAACATTGAGTTGGTTAAAATAAGTCGAGTTTGTCGGGAATGAAGGACCAAAATTGTGAATGTCGGGTAAATATTGAGAAAGGTATTAATTTTTTATGTAAAATGTGGTTTGTTAAAGAAATGCTACTTTTGTTTTAAAGTTTGTATTCGCATATGAAATTTTCTTACCCATGTATTCAGATTTAGATTTGCGTATTTTGAAAAGGTTGTAAAATAGTAAGCTTGCTTTATTTTATTTTATTGATGCAAGAAAAGTCGTGTGTCGAAAATTTTCATGTAAAACATAACTTTTTTAAAAGTATTTTAGCAAAGTACTTATACGTATGTGAGAGAAAGATTTCGTTGGTTTCTTGTTGGAAATAAAATGTCTTTAGAATGGTAGTATAAAGTTAGTGTGTTTTGGACAAGTTGTAAAAATCGAGGGCAAGAGATTCGTTTGACCGACTAAGTTGATGGGTAGCATTTCATAAAGTTTTTGAAAAAAAATTGTGAAAGAAACGTTTAAAGTTCATTAGGGGTTTCGTATATGTAATTTAAGTAAATATGTTGTAGGGTGAGAATAGTTTGGATAAAATAGTAAAGTTCGAGGTTCATGCATAAATGAGAAAAATTGAAACAATGATAAAAGGTTTAGGTATAAGTTTTGATATAGTGATTGTTATGAAAATAATCGAGTTGTAGTTGGACTTCGACTCATTTTTCCAACTTGAGTTTTGCGAAAAAACATCTAGGTGATCGACAATAAAAATCACGTTTGAGCATGTAAGTATTGTATAACATGTATGAGTTCACATAGGTGCCATATAATAAGTATTCAATAGTATAAACATGTATAATTGTGTAAGGAGTATGAATTTAGTTTGTTTGTCAGAATTATTATTGTCTTTTATATGTGCGAATTGTTCATCGGGTTCGAAATGAACGAGGTAATAAGTATTAAAACACATAGAATTTGAGATAGCATAAAAGGTAGGCATAGTAAAATATTGGAGTGCTTTGGGTTGAGAAGCGTCGACTATTCCAAAGTGAATCGAAGATCCTTTCAAATTAGAGGAACGTACTTTGGCCTATAGGTAAAATGCTCTCGTCGAGAAGCGATTAACGGCATTTTACCCTTCCAGTCACTACACGTCTCTAATTAATCGAAAAATCGAAACCTTGGCGAGATCTAAATATCAAGGAGTGGGACTAGTTGACAAGGTCCGGGTTTCACTCCTAACTTGATAACATCGTACCCTAAGCATGGTTAGTACTTACCAAACGAGGAGCGAATTCCGACTCGTTGATAAGGGTCCACTAGAGTATGAAATGGAAATTTTCCATCAAGGTATGGATATCACTCCTAACTTGATGACGTAATTTCGTGTAAAATCGAATACGTGGATTGAGAGTGATCACCAATGTGCGGGTTTCACCCCTATTTTGGCGAGATTGTCTCGTTTGTAGTATGAGTGTCTTCAAATCTTCAAGCGTGTATATTGTGTAAATGTCTTAGGCAAGACATATTGTATATATTAAGACCAAAAGAAATAGGAAGAAACAAGGAATGAAGAATTAACATTTTAGGAAAGAATCAGGAATGGTCAAAATTTGGACACTTAAACTATAGACTAGGTCGAACATGGCAATTCTACCTAATTCCCTATAGTTATGGCTCTGTTAAGCAATCTGTCACACCCCAACCAATGGCGGAAACATCGGAGTGACGAAATAGATTGCTCAAGGCATCATAACACTATTTGCAACAATATTTAGAATCAAAACTACATTTCATTTCATAAAGCAAATTGTTAAGTTACATCATAACAAATTCAACCAAAGTACAACATAAAAGTCTAACATTCTAGGTGTGTTTGTACGTCATCCCTACAAGATTCGTCATATTCAACATCTTTAACCTGCAACATGTTAAAAGTATAATTCAATACAAAAGTATTGGCGAGTGCACAAGTTTAAGTACATAGCATAAGTATAAAAGAATTTACTTAAATCCACATGGCGATTGTATACAAGGTAAGCTAGCATGCAATACTAATTGTCAAACCCAAATAGCCACAAGAATGAATGTATCCCTCATCACACGAAGTAACCAGACTAAAGTATGAATAAGAATGAATCAGCTTAAAGCTTAACAGTACCCCGATAGGCGGTGTGCTACTCCTCTAGCGCTATATATGTTAAGTTGGGGCTAGCTAAGTTAATGACAAGAAGCATTTATGAATTTAGTATGAACCTAAGCATAACAATAAGCATGTATGTGGATTGAGTATATAAAGCATGTAGTGTGTGTATTCATCTGTTTTTTTAAGTTAACATGTTACAACCCAAATTGTGTAAAAGGAAAATGGGTCAAGTGTACTCACGGTTTTGCAAGCTTCCAGTTGGTAATTTTCGTCAAGAGTTTGGAGAGTTGGAGGAACACCAAGTTATCTTGAAAGTCTTGAACTTTCTGAATTGAGAGAGAGATTTTTAGAAAGAGATGAATGTTTGAGGTGTGAAATGAGAGTAGGAGGAGGTGGGTATTTATAGTTGAGGTTAGAGGGGTTGTTGGTTTAGTGCATTTAATGCAGAAAACACAAATTGGACAAATCCATGGGCTATAAACCACTTTCTATGGATTATGCCATTTTTAGTCCTTGAACTTAGTTTATCTTTTATTTCAGGCTATAACTTGATATTTTTGCATGTTTATAAGTGTGTAATGCGTATGTAAGTATATTTTAGATATCAAGTATGAATGTATGAGTATTTTCACGTATAATAAGTATCAGTTTGTATGTAAACACGTATTTAATAATTGAATGAATGTAAGACAAGTATGTATCAAGTATGAATTTTATTACGATCAAAGTCTCGGATTACAAGATTGGAAAATAAATACAAATACAAGTTTCCATAAATAGAAATATGATTATACTTTCTAATTACGGAAAGTACGAAAAAGTGAGGCGTTACAAGGCCGATTACATGTGTTGCCAAACCGAAATCTCCTTATCGAAGCAATTCGCGTTCGCTTAGCTATTCTTCCATCATTCTTCTCTTTCTTTCATTTCTCTATCTCCTCTAGCATCCTCCAAGAAGTGTTCCATGCTGTTCCTGAATGTATATCATTAGCAAAACAGACATTAACAATCTTCTGGAACGAGAGAGCTTGCTCTTTGTCTTTCTCTTCAAAACTAATCTTGCTTTAAAACAAGCATTCAATATCCTTCTTTGAAAAATTTACTAGCCACATCGGGTCTAGTACTCGAATGCCACACCATAGACCATATATGTGTTTGTGTGCTATGACGGCTTCGGATAATTCCTCGGTAACTTCCAAGATTCTTCATCTGGATGAACACAAATAACAGCTTCACCAATACTAGAATCGTAGTGCCACTATTTGAAGATCTTGAAGAAATCTTGTTCCATCTTGATTACAGGCATATTTTTCATCACTCGTGGCCTCTTTACAATCAACGTAACATCCTTTTCTTTTGTTACTGGATCAATCTTCGTGATTCTTTTAGGGATATGTGGCTTCCAGTGAATAAAACCATGCGTAGCCTCAAGCTTTATCAATTTCCACAACCGCTGGTCATGAAATTTCATCTTCAAATTAATCAGCTTAGTTTGAACAAGCTCTTTGATATACCTGAATTGCAGGGTCAATACGTCGCTTAAGTATCGAAAATACTGGATCCCATATTCCCTGTTAATCACATAAACATTCAGCTATTCGATCCATCCCCAACTTATGATGTTCCCCAGAGAAATGTCAGCATCACGAGTAAAGAGTGCTAAGGGACGCTTGAATTTACGTTTAGCTGGTACTTCTTTAAACCAACGCTTCCTCATTTCAACAGTTAGAGGGTACCGGCTCTCCTCTTATGAACACCAGACTGATCTGACTAAGCTAACAGAGGCGGAATTCATTGTTAGCGAGTTGGACAAACAAACAAGAAAGATATACTGCTTAAACGCCTTGATTTGTATTGATAAACGTGAACAGTTACAGAACGAGTAAACAGTTTGACAGGGCTTCGCCGTCGACACACACCAACAGATGTCTAACACAACCCTCAGGGTCCTCTATCTATTGGTCAATATGACTCGCACAGGAGGAGTGTGTGTTTGACTCGTGCGAGTGGTGCCTCATACGAGTGACAAAGTGTCACTCGTACGAGCCACTAGACTCACTCGTACGAGCCAAGTACAAAACAAATAAATCATATATTAACATATAATGTTCAACATTCAAAGCCCTATATACATAATCAACATATCCTAGACGTATGCAATAGACATTATGCACCAACAAACTCCCCTTGGATGTTGCCGCAATCTTGGATAGTCTTCAAAAAACTCTTCAAAGATCTGACAATTAACGACCATAGAAACGTTTCGGTGGCCTGTGACACTCCTCAGAAAATATTGGCGTTTGGTCTGTAGGAGGAGGCTGATTGCATGTGTTGCCAAACCGAAATCTCCTTAGCGAAGCAATTCGCGTTTGCTCAGCTATTCTTCCATCATTTTTCTCTTTCTTTCGTTTCTCTATCTCCTCTAGCTTCCTCCAAGAAGTGTTCCATGTTGTTCCTGAGTGTATATCATTAGCAAAACAGACATTAACAATCTTTTGGAACTAGAGAGCTTGCTTTTTTATCTCTCTCTTCAAAACTAATCTGGCTATAAAACAAGCATTCAATATCCTTCTTCAAACAATTTACTAGCCACATCGGGTCTAGTACTCGAATGCCATGCCATAGACCATATAGCGTTTGTGTGCTATGACAGCTTCGGATAATTCCTTGGTAATCTTCCAAGAATCTTCATCTGGATGAACACAAATGATAGTTTCACCCGTACTAGAATCGTAGTGCCACCATTTGAAGATCTTGAAGAAATCTTGTTCCATTTGTTTAGAGGCGAATTTTTCATCAGTAGTGGCCACTTTACAATCAATGTAACATCCTTTTCTTTTGTTACTAGATCAATCTTTGTGATTATTTTAGGGATATGTGGCTTCCAGTGAATAAAACCATGCGTAGCCTCAAGCTTTATCAATTTCCACAGCCACTGGTCATGAAATTTCATCTTCAAATTAATCAGCTTAGTTTGAACAAGCTCTTTGATATCCCAGAATTGCAGGGTCAATACGTCGCTTAAGTATCGAAAATACTGGATCCCATATTCCCTATTAGTCACATAAACATTCAGCTATTCGGTCCATCCCCATCTTATGATGTTCCCAAGAGAAATGTCAGCATCACGAGTAAAGAGTGCTAAAGGACGCTTGAATTTAAGTTCAGATGGTACTTCTTTAAACCAACGCTTCCTCATTTCAACAGTTAGAGGGTATCGGCTCTCCTCTTATGAGCACCGGACTGATCTGACTCAGCTAACAGAGGCGGAATTCATTGTTATCGAGTTGGACAAACAAACAAGAAAGATATAATGCTTAAATGCCTTGATTGGTTTTGATAAACGTGAACAGTTACAGAACAAGTAAACAGTTTGACAGGGCTTCGCTATCGACACACACCAACAGATGTCTAACACAACACTCAGGTCCTCTATTTATCGTCAACATGAATCGCACAGGAGGAGTGTGTGTTTGACTTGTGCGAGTGGTGCCTCGTACGAGTGACAAAGTGTCACTCGTACGAGTGACAAAGTGTCACTCGTATGAGCCACTAGACTCACTCGTATGAGCCAAGTACAAAACAGATAAATCATATATTAACATATAATGTTCAACATTCAAAGCCCTATATACATAATCAACATATCCTACACGTAGGCAATAGACATTATGCACCAACAAACTCCCCCTTGGATGTTGCCGCAGTCTTGGATAGTCTTAAAAAAACTCTTCAAAGATCTAACAATTAACAACCAAAGAAACGTTTCCGTGGCCTGCGACGCTCCTCAAAATATATTGGCATTTGGTCCGTAGGAGGAGGCCGATTACATGTGTTGCCAAACCAAAATCTCCGTAGGGAAGCAACTCGCGTTCGCTCAGCTATTTTTCCATCATTCTTCTCTTTCTTTCGTCTCTCTATCTCCTCTAGCTTCCTCCAAGAAGTATTCCATGCTGTTCCTAAGTGTATATCATTAGCAAAACAGACATTAACAATCTTTTGGAACTAGAGAGCTTGCTTTTTATCTCTCTCTTCAAAACTAATCTTGCTATAAAACAAGCATTCAATATCCTTCTTCAAACAATTTACTAGCCACATCGGGTCTAGTACTCGAATGCCACGCCATAGACCATATGTGCGTTCGTGTGCTATGACGGCTTCAGATAATTCCTTGGTAATCTTCCAAGAATCTTCATCTGGATGAACACCAATGATAGCTTCAACGTACTAGAATCGTAGTGCCACCATTTGAAGATCTTGAATAAATCTTGTTCCATTTGATTAGAGGCAAATTTTTCATCACTTGTGGCCACTTTACAATCAACGTAACATCCTTTTCTTTTGTTACTGGATCAATCTTCGTGATTCTTTTAGGGATATGTGGCTTCCAGTGAATAAAACCATGCGTAGCCTCAAGCTTTATCAATTTCCACAGCCGCTGGTCATGAAATTTCATCTTCAAATTAATCAGCTTAGTTTGAACAAGCTCTTTGATATACCAGAATTGCAGGGTCAATACGTCACTTAAGTATCGAAAATACTGGATCCCATATTCCCTGTTAATCACATAAACATTCAGCTATTCGATCCATCCCCAGCTTATGATGTTCCCCAGAGAAATGTCAGCATCACGAGTAAAGAGTGCTAAGGGACGTTTGAATTTACGTTCAGCTGATACTTCTTTAAAGCAACGCTTCCTCATTTCAATAATTAGAGGGGATCGGCTCTCCTCTTATGAGGACCAGACTGATCTGACTTAGCTAACAGAGGTAGAATTCATTGTTAGCGAGTCGGACAAACAAACAAGAAAGATATATTGCTAAAACGCCTTGATTTGTACTGATAAACGTGAACGATTACAGAACGAGTAAACATTTTTACAGCGCTTTGCCATCAACACACACCAACAGATGTCTAACACAACACTCAGGCTCCTCTATTTATAGGTCAACATGACTCGCACAGGAGGAGTGTGTGTTTGACTCGTGCGAGTGATGCTTCGTACGAGTGACAAAGTAGAAGGCTCAGGGTTTTGGCAACTTAGGAATAGCTGATATAGGTGCAAATGTGAGGATTCCTGATTGCTCTACATTGTGTACATGGTCCTTCGTCTCCCCCTGTCTCTAAGAATCATCTTCTTCATTCACATAATCAATCAAGTATGTATCATATTCAAACGATTCATTCAGCTTAGCATCTACAACTTTCACCCTGTACCACCCCTGGGTGTTGTCATCATCATCAACTTTGTCGTTGTCATCTTTTTTGTCATTTCCACCGACATCTTCATCATTATCTTCATTATACCCATCAACCTCTTCGTCAATTTAGCATCCAACTTTTTCTTCTCCAAGTATTTTTGCTTCATAGAAATTCCAATGACATCAACAGGTTCACCAATTAGCACATAGTTAATTAACGATTCAGCTTCAGTTTATGGCTCAGTAGGAATAATCACAGGGATTTCATCTATCTTTCCTTAGCTACAGCTTAAGCTTCAACTTTCTTTGCTCGTTCAGTTGCCTTAGCTTTCGCCTCTCAATTTCTAACAGATCAAATTCAACGTCAAAGTTAATCCCCAGCTTCTTTGATAATACTTTCTGAAACATATCAAACTTTCTATCATTCCTCAATCTCTTAGCTTCAACCAATCTTCTTAATCTTTCATTCTCTATAGAAAACGTGCTAAAATAGCTTCTATATTCTTTCTATCATCTTCAAGATATTGGATTCTGCTTTCCAACTCTACAATCTTTGTATCAATAAAGAAATCTCCATCCAATCCTTCTTAAAAGTTAGTAAACAAAATTTCACCCAAAGTATATTACGAAAAAGATTAACGTCTGCGAGCAGATTGTGGAGTAGACAGGAGGTGTACGCTGTTTCGGATGTGATGGTGGTATAACATGTTGTGGTAAAGTTGGTGGTTGATGTGGTAGGGATGTAGGAAATGGTGGTGATGGTGGTAATGTACATGTGGTGGTGATGGTGGTAATGTAGTTTCAACATTCGGTGTAACCACAACTTCATGTTCAAGTGTATTCCTCCTACTGTATTTGTGTTGTGCTTTATTGACTGAAGGAGACCCTATTGTTTTCTTCTGAATATCCGAGGGCTTGTTTTTAACACGTTTCACTTGCTTTGTAGGCCTTTCAGATGTCTCCTCTAGATTAGTTTGAACATAAGTAACATAATCATCTCGAACCTCCTTTCTTTTGCGTTGTTGTTTTCATAATTATGCTCTTTCATTCTCTTTTGCTTACTCCAGATCAACACTATTATCTGAACTCTTTTCATTATCACCTTCAAACACATCTTTCTCTATCTCAGCAGTCAGATTAACAACATACACTTCACCTCTTTCATTGCCAAATGTTGCAGAGAATATTTCTTCATGTACATTTACATTTTCATCAGCAGGCTTATTCACCGGTGCCTCCTCTTCAGATTGTTCATTAATGAGTAAACTTCGTGTAGTTGCATGCTTCCAAGCTTTAGTAGGCTTCTTCTTAGGAGTTGATCGTTTCCTTTTCTTCTCCTCTTTCTTAAACCAACTACTTCTTCATGAAATAAAACTAGATAAGCATTCCTCTTCATCATTCTCGAAGTTGCTCGTGTCTTTCCTCCATTTAGGCTTTGGTGGTGCAACATAATTTTTATCATGTATAGTTCCAAAGAACATCTTAGCTATCGGTTCAGTATCTTGCTTCAAGTACTGATTAAATTTGATCAAGGTCTGACTATCCATATGATTTAACTAAGTTTGGAAACAAATTATCCAACATCATCTGTATTAATCATGGATACTGAAGAATCTTTCCTTTGTAATATTCCCCAGCATTTGATCAAAGATAACTTTTGTGAAGTTATATAGAAGATTAAGTGTTAGCGCTGCGATCATGCACATCTGATAATCAAGTATAACATCGAATCCTCTTTTTCTATGACTTAGTGCAAAAATCACAGAATGTGCGAAGAATTTATAAGGCCTTCCTAGAAATGCTTTGCTGAAGTTCGCGTCATTAACATGTCCCTTGTATCCCACCCTGTAAAAACATCCCTTTACCATTCTCTCAAGGTAGCCCATAGGATCGCTATCTTTATCTTTTAATACTAATACCCATCGTATCAACTCTTCTGTGATTTTAACTTCGAACTCTTCATTTCCGATGTTAACAACTAAATGTATAGCACGCGACTCAGGAACAAACCTAGCAGAATTCCAGAATCTTTCAATATGAGATCTATAGACTTATGTTGATCTGTTAACGCTTTCTTTTTCAATATCTGGTCCATAAACTTCAAGATGTCTTTGAAAGGAGCCATTTCCGGTATCTTCTCATTAAGTACACAACATGTGTTATGTACCGGATCAAATATCGATTTCTTTTCCTGCAAAAACATAATGACAACACTTAGAAAAATTAGACGAAAATAATTAAACATTTATTGCAAAGTGCAGTTCATTCGAAGTGGAGTGCATGCGAAGTGAAGTGCATGCAAAGTGGACATGATTGACTTCATACGAAGTGATACAACATTTTGATCAAAAACACAAATCCACTTCATGCAAAGTTGTATTAAACTTTTAGCGTATTCACTTCATGAGAAGTGAATGATTCACTTCGTATGAAGTGACTTCCATTTCGTACCAAACTGATTTTAGCAATATTCTCATTTTGATTAATTTTAATGAAATTGATGGTTCTATTTGATGCTAACAACGCCGATTAACAAGTATATGTGTTCAATTTTGATTTTGGCCGGTTATATATCCCTAGATCTACGTTTTAAGTTCAAGAATACCGAACCCGTCCAATTTCGATCCAAATTAAGTTCAGTTACCTTCACCATTGTAAGAGGTATACTAATCAATCTCCCCAATGTACATTTGTACAAAAGCTCTTAGATCACACCAAATTCTCTCAGATCGTACAAACAAGTGAATGATCAGTTCTTTCAAACTGATTCATTATATAGTGAAGGTTTTCACTTTGTGCAAAGTGTATCCACTTCGAGCGGAGTGGACATCAAATTTTCAAACTTTTAACTTTTTGAACATTATATTACTTTTAACGACCCACTCTGTTGACCAAGTCCAAGTTAATGACCCTTGTTAATTGATTTTTCTACCAAGTCCAAGTTAATGACCTTGGTTGAACATATTATGAACAAACTGATGTTTTTAGGCAATTTTAAGTTTCAAATTAATGAACTTTTGATATTTTCAAAACATTTTCTCCTTTCAGATAAGCTCCAAACCCGTTGTCCTCCAAATTTTCCTCAGCACTCAGCATCTCTGGATTATGAAGATCCGCATTCCATCATTGGTAGTCAGAACTAAGATAGAAATAAAATCTTTTTGGTTTTTCCAAAGTAAATGCTAAAACACACTGAAAATTTTTTGGGTTTTTTTTTCTGAAATGAAATGTAATAACTATGTTCAAACATACTTACAGACATATTTTTGTAAGTTTGTGTTAGAGGATAATATCGGTTTATGAGACAAATCACTAGCACCGTTGATCTTAAAACTTTATTTTTTAAACAAATTCACTTAGATTCTCAGTATACTGATCCACTTAAACCTCTAGACATTTCTCAATTGTTCTAAGATATGTTAACTGGATGTTTTAGAACTTGACTTAACACTGTTTCCCACCTTAGTATATACTCCGGTATCAAGATTCTCTGGATTTCATCTTATAGGTGAATATATCTAACTGATATCTATATCTGGGTTGTGCAAGACCTTGATAGCTCAGGTTAGTACCACCATACAGACAAATGGATGAAGACTCGACTAAATTGTAGAGTTCCAATTTCGAATCTTTTGCCTTCAATTTTTAGATCTTTCGATACTTCCAAGTTTGTGTAGTTTTCGGGTTTAAAAGCAAAAGTATTCTATAAGTTCTAGGCCATTGCTAACGCAGAATCAAAAGAACTTGTATAATACCCCAGATATCAATTATCTATAAAGACCTAGTATTTCAGAATCTAGCAATCTCGCAAATGAAATTTTGGTATACTAAGACCATATATCAAAGATATGTTAAGCCACTAATTAAGAAATTTTTCTTTAAGTTTATATCTCAGAAAAAATTTACTGAATGTGCAAAGCCTACTGACACATCATCAGTGAGATTTGTTTAAACATTTTGACACTAGATTTCTTTAGCATACTATGAGAGTCCACTGATATACAATCATTTTCACTTTTTACACAACAAATCTTTTTGTCTTTTTCATGTTTTGTACATTTTTCAAATTTTTATATGTTTTTGTATTTTTCACAAAATTTCTCCCCTAAAATCAAAAACATATTTTTTTGATTCTTTTTTAAAGAAAGAAATTTTAAAGACTAAAAATTTTTACAAACCAATGAGGTTCATGTCAACTCATCATCCACCTTGAATTCAACCTCCTCTAAACTCCCCATGATGTCAGTTTTTCAACCCATTTAGTCTTAAAAAGATATCTGAATGTAGCTCTATCAAAAGCTTTGGTGTAACAATCAGCCTTTTGTTCATCATTGTGGATCTTTTCAATTCTAATCAACCTTTTCGCATAACAATCACGGATAAAGTGGTGTCGAATTTCAATATGTTTAGTTTTAGAGTGTTGAATCAGGTTTTTAGTTATATTAATGGCAGCCTCATTATCTACATATATAGGCGTATCAAGAAACTCCAATTCATATTCTCTCATTTGTTGTTGTATCCACAAGATTTGGGAACAACTGGAAGCTGAAACGTATTCTGCTTCGCTAATAGAGAGAGCGATGGTTTGCTTCTTACATTATCACGTTAGTAATCGTGTGCCAAAGAACTTGCTAACAATAGTTGTAGATTAAGCATTTAAACGGCAGCATAGGAAATCAGAATCTGAATATCAGCAAGGTTAAAATCACCGTTTTGCGGATATCCTAAGCCGGTGCTTGGGCAACCCTTCAAATATTGAAGAATCCACTTGACGATCAGCATGTGAGACACTCATTGACTTGATTATTATTAGGCACAGAGGCATGTCGGATACATGATATCCGGCCTAGATGTTGGGAAGTACATCAAAGATCCAATCATTGATTGATATAAGGTCTCATCAATATTAACTCCTCATCTGGTTCGTTGCCGTGATTTAGTGCCAATGGGGTAGACAATGATGTTACCGACATATCGAATTTTTCCAATACATCATGCACATACTTCATTTGATAGATGAAAATTCCATCAGGTAACTAATCAACCAGAAGTCCTAAGAAGAACTTCATCTCTCCCATTGAACTTATTTCAAATTTCTTTTGCATTACTTTCTCAAAGTCTTTACATAGCTCATCGAACCACAGATTATGTCATCCACAAAAATTTGTACGATAATTAGATGTCCATCCATTTCCCAAGTAAAGAGGGTAGTATCGACTATTCCTCTGGTGAAACCGTTCTCTAGAAGATGTTGTGAAAACGTCCTGTACTAGGCTCTCAGGGCCTAGTGTAAACCGTTAAAACGCCTTATCCAGTAGATAAACCTTTTCTTTGTGTATCCGATCCACAAACCCCGGTGGTTAGCCAACATACACCTCCTCCTTCACCTTTCCGTACGGGTGTGCAGACTTCACATCTAATTGGTATACCTTTAATCCTTTCCATGACGCGAATGCCAGGAAAATGCGGATAGCTTCTAATCTGGTGACAGGAGCGTAGACCTCTGTATAGTTAATTCACTCTTGTTGATGTAATCCTTAAACAACGAGTCGAGCTTTATTACGTACAATCACTCTTTTATCATCACGTTTACGCTTGAAGACCCACTTTGTACTAATTCTCTTATGGTCATCCGATAGATCAACAAGCTTCCAAACTCCAAGTTTCTCAAATTATAGTAGCTCTTCTTGCATAGTGTTTACCCAACTTTCTTCTGTAAGAACTTCTTTGTACATTTTCGATTCAACTTGTGAAATAAAACAACTATATGAGATAGTATCTTGTATAGGTGCAACTTTAGAATAAAAACAACTAAGATCTTTAATGATCTGATTTCTAATTTTGACTCTAGTCTAGAACTCTCCAATGATGTTTCCCGATGGGTGATACACAACGTCCTCGGCATAACTTCGTTCGAGACACTCACTTCGTGTTCAAGATTAGTGATGTTTTGATCAGCAACTTGATTACTGGTGGATGCTTCATTCTGGGCACTTGGGCTAGCTTGATTGTTTAGTAAACTTTGAATATGTTCTTCACCATCAATGGAAGTAGATCCATCGTTTTCATATGTTGGTTCAACATCACAATCAGAATCATCACTTTGATTGAACAAGGGAGCTGGTTCATTCATCTCTAGATTTGTAGTAGGATCACTTGTTCCTGCAGTCAGAGTATCTGGATGTTGAGTACTTGTAATTGCTTCAACATCATGAGTGCTAACAGGTGTTTGAGAAATGACGATTGGTCTCGGAAGTTGTTCTTGTGATGAAGTTTATTTTTGATGATAAAGAATCAAAAGTTCCTCTTCTGTTGGTTCAGCTGGAAGCTAGAAGGAATCCCAAGGGACTATCATAGTTGAATATCCAAGCAACTCCTTGTTTCTGAGTTGGAAACGTGTATCTTTGACAATCGACATTATGAGATTCAATAACCCGGTTTATGCTAGGAAGATAAATTTTACTTAGCGGACTAGCATATCCCTCAAAGAAACCTTCCGTAGACTTAGCCCAAATTTACCATTAGTATCGTAACCGTGTATGGTTACCCAAAAGGTTCTAAATACTTCAGTTTGGCTTTCGTTGGTTAATTAGCATGGAAAACGTTTTCTTATATGGCCTGACCATCAATACTTTGTTTAGAGTATAACATGCAGAAGCCACTCGTTCGCTCCAAAAACTGACTGGCAGTTTAGAATCAGCGAGCATGGTTCTAGCTGTCTCTATGAGGGTTCTGTTTTTGTGTTTAGCTACACTATTTTGTTGTGGTGTATATGGTGCACTGAATTCATGCAAAACTCCCTTCTCATTACAAAACTCCCTTCTCGTTACAAAACTCTGCCACCCGATTGTTCTTAAACTATGTACCTTGTCCTTGCGAATGCGACGAATTGGTAACTGATATAGATTTTCCAATTTCTGGAATAGAATCATCAGACTTTCAAAGGTGTCATCTTTTCTCTCTAAAAACATCACCCATAAAAATCTTAAATAATCTTCAGTCACAACTAGACAATAAAGATCTCCTGAAATGCTTCGAACATTGACATGTCCAAAGAGATCCATGTGTAGGCTCTTTAGTGAGGGCTTAATTGAGTTCAGAAGCTTTCTCGGGTGTGACTTTTTGTGATGCTTTCCCTTTTTGTAGCTTATGCAGTCGTCACTTAGATGAAAACTCTTTAGATTAACCCCCTCAACTATATTTTTGTTATTCATTTTTCTGAGATGAATGTGCCCCATCTTTCTGTGCCACATGATTGATTCCTTTTCGGTTGCTTTTGATATGAAGCATTGCGCAGATTTTGTCGTTGTTGTCGCAACACTTATATCTAAGACATACAAATCAATTTCTGGTTGAATTTGTTTCATGATCCATTCCTCGGGTATATTAAATCCCAGCTTCAGAATTAAACATACTCTCTCTTTGAAGTGTGTCGTGAACTTTTTATCACAAATCTATGAAATACTCAGCAAGTTGTTCTCTAACTCTGCTATGTATTTGACTTCATCAAAAGACACCACATCGTTTGTTAGAATACCCTCACCGACTATCCTTCCTCCTTGATTACCCGCGAAACCAACGTAGCCTCCACAGATTGATTTGACATTGCATAAAAATGCTAACATTCCCGTCGTGTGCCGAAAAGCTCCATTATCCATTATCCATTTTGAAATGATTGATCTCGGGAGCCCCTACACATGTAATTAAGCGACTACTTGAATAGAGAGACCCAAACCTTGACGGTCTTGGAAGGGTTCTGGCTTTCCACTTTTAGTTTATTAACACTTTTTTTTTCAATTCGACAATCTGTTCAACTTTATCCTTTTTATCAATCCTGGTTGTAACAGTTGTTTTCAATCCTTCAGAAGATGGTTTTGTTTTAACTACCCAAGTTTTTTGTTTTGAAAATGCTTGCTTTGGAACTTCTTTGTTTGAAATATTAGAATTTGTTGGTTTCTCAATGTCAGATTCGTTGTCTCTTTTCAAAATATGCATTGGAACAAACATAAGGGATTTCTGTTTCATATCTTCTGAAGATTTCTTGACGTTGTAAATAGGTTTAGAGTTGGTCTAGGGTCATTGTCTTGCGGTATACCCTTTTTATTACATTTGAAGCATCTCCACTGTTGTTTCCAACAGAGGATCCCTGAACCTGTTCACGATGCTTCTTCAGCATAAAACTTATTGTTTGACTGTGACTTATCCAAACTTTCCTTCTCATTTTCTGAGCTTGTTCCGAATATAAATTTTATATTCTAAGAGAAATTTGTTTCTCAAAATCTATCTTTATATTTTTTAACATATCCAACCCTATTCTTTTATTCTCAGAATAATTTATTCTTTTGTGATTGTTATTATAAGAACGTTTGGGTTTAGAATAGTAAGATGCGTTCAGATTTTCAAGCTCGGTCAGACTCACTTCTACCAATTTAAACACTTGTTCAACTATTCAAGATTCACGTTTTGAATCGGAAATTCATGATCAGAATATAGTTTGTCAGATCCTTTCATTTTGTATGCCACCATCTTAGGATCATCATTCAAACTAGATTCTGATTTTTTAAGATAATTCATATGAAAACTTTCTTAATTTTCAGAAGTTGAACTTAAACTCATTTTCTCCAAGTTAGACTCAACACTCTCAAATTCAGTGCTGCCAAACTTTCACTTCCCAAAACATTTTAAACTACATTCTTCACCATGTCTGACTTACACTCATCATCAAATTTGGTGTAAGTTACATCGAGTTTGTCAGGCAACTCATCTTTTGTTTTAGTTTTAAGTTTTAAATTTAGTGCCTTCTCCACCCCGTCAGGCTTTTTCTTTGAATAACTTTCCCACATCGGGGGTGGAACTCGATTGTAATTGATACCTTTGTTTTGAGAACAATCATCTTCTTCCTTTTTAATTTTTTTCTTGTGTTTTGAAAGAACATGATCAATCATATATGATGAAGTTGAGTAACTTATTAACAATTTATTGACTCTTTCAGTTTCTAATTAACTTTTTAGCTTAGCAATCGTGTTAAGATGAATGTTTATGTCCATTTGTTTATCCATAATAGTTGCTTTTAGCATCGAAAGTGTAGCATTGTCTTCTTGATTTGCTTGTTCAAACAATTTAGTTGTTTTACTCAACTTATTGTATGCTTCTTTTGCTTCTTTATAATCACTCGACAGATTATCAAAAAGTTTTTCAATTGTTTATATTTTTCATCTTTTTCAGAACATTCCTTGCAAGGCTCTTAGCATTTCAAGCAAGGTTTTTCAATTTCAGTCATCTGAACCTTACCCTCTTCTCTGACCGACCCATTTCCCATTTCTTGAACTTGTTCAAAAACTACCTTTTGTAAGTTTGCCATCATTGCTCTATTCGTAATTTCTGTAAGATTCTCGGCGGTCATCTCTTTGTTCACATCGATTATTTCTTCAACTTCTGGCTTTGGCTCTTCCTAACAATGCACAGCATAATTTGGTTCAAAGAAACCTGCAAAAGATTTATACATGTCAGGTGGTACCAAATTCTTAAATGCACTATATAAAATATCTTCCTCAGGAGAATAGTATTCTTCAATTGGAGATTCATCAAAGGTCCCTTCAGAATATTCTACTTCAACTGGTTTTGGTTCTTCTCTGATCTCTGCCAACAATGCAATGCTTTCACGCTTTGAAATATACTTGTTCCAGTTGAATCCTTCATCCTCTTAAGAGAAAACAAGAGCTTTATCCTTTGAACTCGATGAACCATCCTCAATTTGAATCATTCTTGATGTTGTCTGAGGTGGTAACTTTCTATAATAAATCTCCTTCTTGTAGTAGTTGTCAGCAAACGGATTATGATTTCCATGGACTTTGCGGTTTGGACATTCTCTCTTGAAATGTCCCTTCGCTTGATATTTAAAGCATATGACTTTCAACTTGTCAAATCCGAGCTTTCCATCTAAACCTCCCAAATTGTTTCGTCCTGTGATCTCCATAAACCTTTACGCTCTTCGAACAATGCTTACCATGCACCATTTGATATTGATTAACTCCAACTCTTTTGAATCTGTTTAGTCATAATCTTCTTTTGTCATATTAGGATTTCCAATTTTTCCGGCTACCAAATTTTCATACGATTCTAGAACAGACGCAAGTAATGGCATATGTTGTTTTTCAGTATTCTATGTAAAATCTTGAGCATCTCTAGATTCATGGCAATGTTGCATTGTTGAATTTGTTAGTTTGAGTTGTTTTTGCTTCTATGATAATTGTTCGAATTTTTTGACGATTGAGGTGTTTGAGGTGAGTTAGGATAAAAAGTTGGGAATGACTGGAAACCGCCATTAGTATTCGAAGAGGAAGAACTTGAAGAACTTTCTTCACTGAAAGTAGTGTGTATTTTTGTACTTTGAGTGTTGGCTATTAAACTTCCTTTATAGTACAGATTCACATCTTGCTGAAACTGTGAGCCTTTGGTTTTAGACATCTTCTGCATCTCAAGCTCATGACCTTCTGGTTTCTCTATGAATATAGACAAACTGATAGGACCGTATTATGAGCTATTCTTTAAGATTGTAAGATAGGTTGACCATTCTCCTTCGGGCAATGGATCAACCAGTTTGTCCATCAACTCTTCGTTCTCCTTCTAAATACCGAATCTTTTCATTTCTACAACAACGGGACAATACCTTTCGATCAACTATTTCATTGTTTCACCTTTAAGCAAATTGAAGATATCAAACTCTTTCTTTAATAACTCCTTTTTGCTCTTGATCATTTGGGTGCTTCCTTGGATTTCACCTTAAGAGCATTCCAAAACGATTGAGCAACACCATAGTGTTGTCATAGAGTAAATATATCTTCTTTGATGGCTTGTGGTGGAATGCTCATCATTTTCTTTTCTCGGGTGAATTTTTCTTTCTCTGGTCCAGTAATCTGAGTTAAAGTCTTTTCTAACTCGTTCTCTCCAACTGGTGCAACATATTTTTCCTCCATGGCGTACCGACAATCAAAGTAGTTTGCTTGTACCCAATTGAAAAATCTATCATTCCATCCAAAATAATCTTCTAAGCACATAAGCTTCAGGGATTTTGTCATCGTCCCCATTTTGTTTTCGAGATTTATGTTTTGAGCTGCTACAGTTGTTGAGGTTGTTGACGTTGCAAATGCGTTGAAGAATTAGTTTTCCATTTTTATAGAAATATTTGTTAATACTTGCTTGGTGTGAAGTAGGCTTTGTGCAATGTTAACCTAGGAAGAAGTAACCACAAAAACAATTAAGCTTCACTTTGTGCAAAGTAAAATATCAATTATAGATCTATCTTCGTCTGAAGATAAAATCCAAAATTTGAAACAGTTTCAATTTGTACGGAGTTAGATTTAACTTCGTGCGAGATTTGTACGGAGTTAGATTTATCTTCGTGCGAAGTTGATTTTAAGATCGTGCGAAGTTAGGTTTCAAAATTTCATGTTTTTCGACATTTTTATCATGATTCAAGTTTATTTTAGGTCTGATTATTTCAAGGGTTTGTTATTAGTCAATTTTAAGTAGTCCTAGAAAAGACAAGTCCATTTTGTCCCTTCAGTCTATTGGAAATAATAAAAAGTTGAAAAATGAGTAAAAGAAAAGTAGAATCTGGATCAAATGTCTTCAAATAAGGCCTATAAGCTCTGATACAACTTGTAGGTCCATTCATGGATAGCTCAGGTTTAACTTGATTAATCTAGTCTTAAATGTGCGGAATCCATTTTAGATTTAGGAAACAATGTTAACAAGATTATATTTCCTCAATTATCTGTTTTCATTAATAGTTCAACTTTTACAAGCTCCGAAAAACACTTGGACAGGGCTCTGTCGTCCAGTTTATAAAACGTTACAGACTCAAGACCCTAGCACACCTACATATAGACTTCTTACTTCTCACATGGGTTACCTTCTCACCAGGTAAGCATATTATACACAATCAACTATTCTAACATGTAGATTCCTATTACAGACTTGATATTGTTGGGCTTATATTAACAAAGGTTTACACATTAGAGCTACATTTGGGCTTTAAATGGGGTTTTGGGCTTCCTAGTGCCTTATGGGCCAAGGGTTGTAATTGTTGGACTTAGTGAGTAGTATAAATAGATGTCTTAGGTCAAGGTTAAGGAGTTAGAGGGTTGTAATTGCAAACTTGTATCATACACTTTTCTAGTGTATGCAAGTTGTTTTTAATTCAAGATATTGTTCTTCTTCCTAATCATTATTTCCGCTACTGATTAGGTTTGTGATACCTGTTAGATCGAATATCAGGACTTACAATTGGTATCAGAGCATGTTCAGGTATCGCTGATTGAAGAGCTGATCGGAAGTGGTGTTGTTGCTGTTCATCCGGATTACTGTTTAGAACCGAAGAATTACTGGCTTTTCTTTGGAATTTCTATTGTCCGAAGAACTCAAAGACAAATTGAAGATTTCGGATCGACTACTGTTACGGATTCTGAAGAACTTGAAGAAGATTCACGTATTTCAGATTTGTTACTGTTGAAGATCCTGAAGAACACGAAGGAGATCATCCATCTCGGATTGATCCCGGACTATTGTTCAATCCGGATTGCTACTTTTCCGGATCCGAGATACTGTTGGTGGTTATCGGTTGCTTGGAAGTCGGATTACTGTTGCTTAGATTTCGGATCACTATTGTATTCGGATAAGGATTGGATTCCGGACTTATTTCATTCTGGATTCTCTTTATTCTGGATTCTCTTTATTCCGGATTCTCTTTATTCCGGATTCTCTTTATTCTGGATTTCCTTTATTCCGGATTCTCTTTATTTTGGATTAACATCATTTCGGATTTCTCATTTCGAATTTCTCATTTCGGACATACAATTTTCGAATCATCAATTCGATTTTTTTTCAGTTTTGGACTATTCATCTCGGATCAATATCATTCCGGATCAATCATCTCGGATTCATCCAACTCAGATTCATCCATCTCGGATTTGACCATCTCGAACTGTTTTCGGATTTGTCCATCTCAGAGTTGACTATTCCGGATTGATTTCGGACCAATCACTGTTCATATTAGAAAACTTGAAATTAACTGAATTTAAATTTGCTTGGTAATTTTAATTAAGTTAATCATGATGAACGGCTACATGACAGCATAAGATTTAACCAATGCCACTTTGGCTGCCCTGCAATCACAGACTCTGGCCCTCCATCAAGAACTCGATCAAGTGATTGGCACTTCAACTAAAGTGCCTCGCCTGTTGTATGGAGATGAGTATTACGAATGGAGGTTTAGATTCGAGCAATATTGCAAGGCAAAAGAGCCTGGTGTGTGGAGGTGTATTATGAATGGTCCGCAAACGATAGTTTATAGTACCGACCAAGATCCAGACACAAAGATTCCAAAGCCCAGTCACTTGTGGACTCCCGAAGATGTTAAAATAATTGAGGAAGATGAAAAGGCCTCGGCTATATTGACTATGGCGCTTGGACCCGATATTTCTATTGCGGTAAGAAATTGCAAGACCGCTAAAGAAGTATGGAGTGAACTACAAAATCTCTATGAGGGAAATGCGGATATGAAGGCGAGTAGAGTAAATCAGCTGCATAAACAATTCAGCGCATTTAGACACATTTACTCTTACAAATAGTGTTATGAACAGATAGTCGTTAAATTCATGCTGAAGAGTTGGGATGCGGATGTTGGAATGATCAAGAAGATGAAGAACCTGAATGATGTCACACTCACAAACATGATAACTACTATTAAATCATGTGAGATCGATAACAAGCAGAGAGACATCAATCATCAGAGCAGTTTGATGGCCGTCGGGATAACAGGGCAAAATGCAGCATCGATGTCGCAAAATCTAGTCTATAGCCCCCTGCAGGGAAATTCTCAAACACCGGGTAGCTCAAATGTGGTTTACAGACCTCTCGCCACGCGACAAAAACCTCAGTACGTCTATGGTCTTCAGTCTTAGAATCCCACTATGATTTCTGCTGCTCAAGTTCAGACATAGTACCATGCTCATTATCCCAACATAGTTTTCAGCCATGCCATTCCTCAAGCAGTCCAACAAGGCGGCATTCCCCAATCTGCTGCTCCAGCGCCTACACCTGCTCAACCTGTGTCCAATTCTTCTTTTCTCACTAAAGAAAATGAAGAGAAATGGTTTTTGCTGCTTCGATGATCAACAGCTTGAACGCCTTTTTAGCAGGTGATCTGACTCCTCCATCCATTCTTCCAACTGAAGTAGATCAAATAATGGGGGAGGATCTGGACGAGATCGATGTGTCCTGGAATCTTGCAATGGCTGCCTTTCGTTCAACAAGTTTCAAAAGAAGTATGGACGGCAACCATTGTCAAATTTGAACACTAGTCTTACAAAGGATAAACTCAGGTGCTACAGATGTCACGAGCCAGGAAACTTTGGCAAGGAATGCAAGAAGCCGCCATATGGATATGTGTCATCCAGAGTGGCAGACATACAGAGCAGCGACAGACAGCTGGTGCCAGTCTCTCCCTCAAAGTCTACTACGAGTCCCTCAAGCAGCACGGGCGGGAAATCAATAGCATTGGTGACTCAACAGCATGAAGGATTCAACTGGGCAGATGCTGCAGCTCAGATGGAAACTTTCAATCTCTGCAAGAACAGCAACCACTGCATGATGGCGCAGACAACTGAGACGCCCGATCTTTTGGAAACGGTAAATCGAATTCTCTCTTCTGATAGTTGTCATTTTAAATTAACACAAATGCGCGCCCATAATTCAACTCTTGTAGCTGAATACTAGCAAGGTGCATCACAGAAAATCGCCCTTAAACATAAGAACAAGCTTCATATGGAAAAGGTCAAAGCTTAAAAACAAGATATAGCTCTGCTAAAGCTAGAGTTGAACCAACAGCAATGTTGGGTATACGACTATAAGCTAAAATTAGCTGAAAAGGACGTAGAACTTCAAGCAGCATTAGCCAAGCTAAATTCCTTGACAGAGAAGTTTCAAGAAAATGAAATAAACATCAAAAAATTTGAAACTTCCAACAAACTAGTCAAGGACTTGTGTGATCTTCAGCTAAATTACCAGAAAAATTGCACAAAAGGTCTTGCATATAATTGCGCTACTCCACCATATAATCATAACGATACAAGAATGCCTGAATCTGAGGCTTACCTAGAAAATGCAGAAAAAATGATTTATGGTAAACCTTCAGATTATCTTTCTAAACCATGGAAGCCCTATTACCCAAAGTTCTCTAAACCAACTAAACTCAAAAGGGATGATGCTTTCGCTACATCCACACAACTTTTACATGAATCTGGTGACCTTCCTTCTTGTAGTACAGATGATTTGGAGAAAGTAACGCCTAAGGCAGAGGCATCAACATCCTCCACAGACTCTAAAGAAGAAAAGTGTTCTGAGTGAAACTGAATTAGTGAACGGTACTAACGTGTCTACCTCATGTGCATAAGAAATTTTAGTTGAGGATATTAAAAGATGGTGATCAAGAGGAATATCTGAATGCAAATTCAGAAAATTCGGCTGCTGATTATGAATTTTATAAGCCCGCTTATGACATTTTAAATCAATTTCTTGCTGAAAAAATTAAATTCTTAGACAGTGTTGGTTATGTTGATAGCACAGACAGTTTTAATTCTGGTTTTTCATCGAATACTGATGTTTTAAATAATACTAATAACTGTGATAACTCTTGTGATGAAAACATGAATTTTGCTACAAGTACAACATCAATAGATGATTCGGTTTCATCAATTCCTACTGAAGAGACCAAAAGTTCTTCTCCAGAGGTTCCGTCTGTTGATGCTAATCCCAGGGTTGACAGTGAGAAAGTCAACCAACCAACCGACCCTGTCAAAATTGATGTTGGCGTAATTCTAGAAGATTCAGGCGACTCAGCTTCTTCAAACCAAGCACGAGGGACTGATTCTGAAATGACAGATGATGAGCATTCTTTTTCTACTGATTCAGATGCAAATCTTCAAACTGATTCTGAATCGGATTCTCACACTTTTCAGAATTTAGAGATTCCACCCACTTGTAATGTTTCAAGCTCATCTTCTAAAAATTCAGAAAAGGAAGTCCTGTGGAGCCACCCGTGTACTCTTCAGAATTTGTCATGAAAAGTGATTTGAAAAAAATAAGAATATGAAACGAAGAACACGCCGATCCAAAAAGAAGAAAACCAAATAGGTGTCTCCGACAAATGAAAAGGCAACTGCTGAGTCCCTCATTAGTCTGAGAAATTGACTCAGCAGCCACAAACTGAATCTGTTAAGCAAACAGCTGAACATAAATCAGTTAAAGTTACACGTAAGTCTACACATTCCAAATTGTCTAATTCAAATCACAAAACTAACAAGTGTGCTGATGGTTGTCCGTAGGCAACAGCCAAGAACAACACCGTGCATTAGCCGTCAGTCCCCGCAAGCAAGAAACTGACAGAAAATTGCCTAGAATTTCCCAAGCTGAACGGACTGTTTTCTTCCAGAAGAGGCAGACATGTTTCAATTGTGGATTTCCTTAGCATATTGCGCGAAACTGTCAAAAGGTCTTTACACCATTTAAAACACTACACTCACAATATCAGAAGACAATGCCAATCGCCTACCTCAGGTTCGATTTATGGCTAAGTCTTCTGATCAAGACTTGAACTTGGCCAAGAAACAATCTCATAAGTCTTCAAGCCCTTCAGGTTCCCTGAATTCTTCTAGCACTCCAAGGATTGTGTAAAAGTCTGATTCGTTATCCTCGAGGCCTAAGTCATTGACAAAGATTCAGTCTTATGCCCCTATTACAAACCAATCAAAAGCATCATCAACCTCATCCTCAACTAATTTAATTTTTCGTGAGGTTACTTATATTGATGCAAATGGCATGCTCAAATCTTCAATGGCCTGGTTTGCAGCCTCTAACTAAAACCTGTTGAAATGTGCAGGAACAGCTCTGGCGAAAGCTTGTCAGACTCTTGTATATTGACAATTGATGTTCCAGGACATGACTGGGGACATCTCGCAGTTGAACGACATTGAGTTTTTCGATGGTGGGTTTGTCTCCTTCGCAGGAGGTGAGACAAGGAAGATTACTATGAGAAGAACAATATGCAACGAAGCCCTCAACTTTAAGAATGTTAACTACGTACTAGAATTGTAGCACAGTCTTTTGAGTGTGTCTCAACTCTATGACAATCATTTGGATGTTCTTTTTACCAAGAAAGGGTGTTATGTGCTGAAACCAGATCTTATTATTCCGGTTGATTGGATTCTTCTTAAAGCTGCACGAAAAGGAAATGCATATGTCATCGACATGAACAAGGCTCCCTCTGACAAGCTCACTTGCATATTCTCGTCTATAGCTGAACATGATGCAATGTTATGGCATAGTAGACTGGGACACATCAACATTAAGAACTTAAATCGTCTTGCAAAAGGTGGTTTAGTCAGAGATCTACCAGTTCATGACTTTATGCAGGTTGAAAAGTGTGAATCATGTGCACGTGGGAAACAACATCGACAGCCACACAAATCTAAAGGCCGCCCCTTCCACGTCTCAAGTCTTAGAATTGCTTCACATGGATCTTTTTGGTCCGACAGACATTATGGGCATTGGCGGGAAGGCATACTGTCTGGTCATTTTTTATGACTAGTCGTGATTCACCTGGGTTTTCTTTCTCACACATAAAAGTGAAACCGCTGAGTTAGTCAAACAGTTCGTCACGCTTATGGAGAACCAGACAGACACCACCGTGAAGGCTATTCGTTGTGATAACGGAACATAATTTAAGAATGTGACCTTAAATTCTTTCTGTTCCTCCAAGGGTAGTGACCGCCAGTTTAGTGCAGCCAGAACTCCATAAAAGAATGGGGTTGCAGAACGCAGAAATCGAACGCTAATCGAAGCTGCACGTACTATGCTGGTTGAGTCCGAGCTACCTCTCATTTTCTGGGTAGAAGCAATAAATACTGCCTGTTATATTCAGAATCATGCCCTGATCAATAAACGACACATGAAAACTACATACAAAGTGGTTGAAGGTCGCAAACCAACCGTAAAGCATTTCCGCAAGTTCGAATGCCCTTGTGTTCTCCTGCTCATGGATGCTAAAGGGAAATTAGAATCACGCAGGGACCCATGCATCTTCGTTGGATATTCCAATAATGCTTCATACCGTGTCTATAACAAGATCAAGAAAATGGTGGTTGAAACCTACAATGTGGGTTGGCTGGAGGAAAATCCCAAGGATACACGCATTGGTCCTGACTGGCTGTATTATTATTCCTCATTGTTTAACCATGTTGATGTTCCTTCAAATGTGTCTGCAAGTACAAGCCAAATATCTGACCTTCCAACAATGCCCATCTCACTCGAAGACGATGCTGATACTACACAACTGCATGAGACGCTAAAGAAGTTGAGTGTGGATCCACCTGGATTTAATGAGGTTGTATCTACTCCTTCACCAGTATCGCAACCTCAAGAAACTACATCTGATCAGACTCCTCAGGATGATTCCCCTGAAGTTGAGGCTTTTAACACAGCATCTAAGAAATGAAGGGTCTGCTCCTCCCGATGTATTGGGTTCATCTTTGTTTCCTGAGCCTACTCCGCCAGACTGTTCTTTTGATTCGTCAGTCAATACTCCTACTGGTGCAACTAATGAGGGGGAGTCATCTAGAGTTGCTTCAGCACGCGTTACCAACTTGCAAACGGATCTTCTTATCCCTGCTTCACCAATACCACAGCGTCTACAGCACGATCATCCCATTGAAAATATTACTGGTCCTGTTAATGCTGCTGTTCGAAACTGCAGTCAATCAGTGGATATCAATACTTGTCTCTACTTTTACTTCATTTCACAAACTGAACCTAAAAGTATCGATGTTGCTTTGCAGGAACCAGGCTGGGCGGATGTTATGCATGAAGAATTCAATCAATTTGAGAAGCTTGGTGTTTGGCAATTGGTGAAGCTGCCTCACGAAAAACATGCTCTCGGAACTCGCTGGGTTTTCTGTAACAAACAGGATGAAACTTGCGTCATTGTTCGAAACAAAGCTCGACTGGTGGTTCAGGGTTTTCGTCAGATTGAAGGATTAGACCACGATGAGGTCTACGCACCGGTCGTTCGTTTGGAGGCTATTCACATTTTCTTGGCATATGCATCTTACATGGATTTCACTGTCTATCAAATGGATGTCAAGACTGCATTTCTCTACGGCACGGTGAAAGAGTAAGATACGTGGCACAACCACCGGGTTTTACTGATCCTGACAAGACAGATTATGCATACAAATTGGACAAATCTTTGTATGGGTTGCATCAAGCGCCTCGCGCATGCTACGCAACTCTGACAAAGCATTTGCTTGCTCATGAATACACTCGGGGAACCATTGATCAAACCATGTTCAACAAACGTGTTGACAAGGGCATTATTTTTGTTCAAATTTACGTTGATGATATCATTTTTGTTTTAAAAATGATGGTTTGTGTCGGGAATTTGAAGAAAATGAAGAAGAAATTTGAGATGAGCTCACTAGGGGAGATGACCATGTTTTTAGGACTTCAAGTTCGTCAGATCCCGCAGGGAATCTTGATTCATCAAGAAAAATATGTCCATGATGTTCTTGCGAAATTCAAGCTTACTGACTCAAAGCCCACGGCTTCACCTATAGCAGAACGGCCTTTGCTAAATGAAGACACTGAAGGAACGCCTGTTAATCCGACTATGTATCGCTCAATGATTGGTTCACTCATGTATCTCACTGCAAGTCGGCCAGATATCATGTTTGCCGTCTGCCATTGTGCTCGTTATCAGGCTACTCCTAAACTCTCTCATTTAGATGCTGTTAAAAGAATTTTTAGGTACCTAAAAGGGGCAGGGCCTCTGGTATCCTAAAAATTCTGAATTTGAACTGTATGCTTTCTCTGGCAGTAATCTTGGAGGTACAGATAGGGATATGCGTGCAACTTCAGCTGGATGTCAATTCTCGGGAGACCGCTTAATCTCGTGGCAATGCAAGAAGAAACAAACGGTCTCGCTTGCTACTGCGGAAGCAGAATATGTCGCAGCCTCTGCTCGCTGCTCTCAGGTTTTGTGGATGCAACACCAGCTTGCGGATTACGGTTTGACTTATCTAAACACCACAATTTATTGTGATAATGATGCCGCTATCCAAATCGTAAAAAACCCTATTTTTCACTCCGAAACCAAGCACATAAATATCAAAGTTCATTTTATCCGTGATTGCTATGAAAAGGGTCTCGTGAAGCTTGAGCAAATTCACACCGATGCAAACATGGCGGATTTGTTCACGAAACCCGTTAGCAACACACGTTTTCAAGTGCTTGTGGATCTTATCAAAATGATTCGGTTTTCTAACTAGGCATCCTCTGTTCTTTTCATTGCGTTTATTGTCTTTCATTTATTTCCTTTGCTTCGTAAATTTGTTCATGTATATGCACAAATTTAGGGGGAGAAATCTTACTAAAAAAATAAAAATACAAAAAATGTTTGTTTTTAAAACAACTTTTACAATGATTGGGAAATGAAATACTTTTTCGTGATAAAATGTCTAACTAACACATGTAAGGTATTGAAGCGGGAAAAGGCTTGGATCGAAGGTGATATGTCGATAGGTCTAAATCTCAACCGGATAGTGTAAGCCAAATGATATAAAGATAACGAATTATGTACTCAGTGGGTCACATACTATAGGCGTATGATTTCATGGTCTTAAATCCTGTGTTGACAGATATCCAACGTCTGAGGTTTCGGGTCTTATGCTGTTGAGTCATCTGGGGATATCTTGGCCACCCTTCTGTTGCATCCAGATTATATGCAGACCTAGGCACAGTCAGGAATCTTTCTTAAAGAGCCAAAATAGAAGGGCCAAAACCTAAGAGAACGGAAGTTTCTTCATGAGAAAATTCCATAAGTTCATATGTACCACATAAGGTATTTGCCTAACCCTCGTCAGACACTATTGGTCTCTCTTCTGTACGAAAGTACTGACCTGTTCACCAGTAGCCTGACGTTGTAAAATATAAAGGATAACCTCAGTATACTCACCTGCTACGATGAATTGTTGTGCTTACCTTGATCGTGGGGGTATGTCATGGCATGGGACACACGGGTATCATAGTATAATACTACCTTAAGCGTATCATAAAGCTTGAACTGGAAGGGTTGAGTTTTAGATTTAGATGGACAAGTATATTGGCAATCGCTTAGACTAGTTTGACCAAGCTCATACTTAAAGATGTTCCTTAGTCGACCTTTGAAACGATTTGATCCCTTAGCAAGGCTGTGTTAATGTTTATGTTTGTGCTAAAATGTCTTATCTTTGTAGTCGGTAAAAGGTGGTTGGATGCTTGGTTAGTCAACTTGATGATTTTTGGTTAGATGGTTTCTATCAAGGGATATTGGACTGGTCTACTGAGTTTCCCATTTGGGCAAATCCAATAGAATTTCTGAAAGTCTTAAAAATTGAAAATTTAGAATTCACATGTTACTGTTCTGGATTAGGCTTTTACACACTTTCTGGAAAGAACCACTTAGATGTTACTGTTCAGGATTGGGCTTATAAACACTTTCCGGACAGGCCCACATAGATTTTACTGTTCCGGATTGGGCCTAACAAAAGCCCAATCCGGATTCTTTGGAATGTGAGGCCCAAGCCCATTCCGGAAGGTATTTAAGTGATTCAAAGATGTCATTCCGGATTATTCACAAATTTCCGAAATCTGTGATTTTTTCTGATTTTCTCTTTGATTTTCCGCTGTTCATCTCGGATTTATATCTTGAACCTCATCCGGATTAGGTAAATTTTGCTTCAAATCATGAAATCCGGATGATAATCTACATGTTTCAAGAACTTCAGATAGCATCTCGGATTGACCTTCAAAGTAAAATGCATTTCGGATCTCATTCCGGATGGATATTCAACCGAGTTGATGAACTCAGATTACATCTCGGATTATCTTCATCCGGATTAATGATTTATCCAATTTATCCGAGATACTGTTGATTTATTGACTAATCAGGATTGCTGATTTATCCGAAATACTAGTGACCTCTTTGCTAATCCGGAATGATGTAAAGGTTTATCCGGATTAGTGTTGACCTGTTAGTAAATCCGGATTCTAGGGTTTGAACCTTTGAACTTTTTTGAACCTTTTCAAATGTTTGAACCTTTCAGACTGATTTGAAACTTTCAATAATTGAACCTTCGAAATCTGTTTGAACCATCCAATTAGTGTTGACCTTTATCAAGATAACCTCCGTTAACTTCTGTTAGTTGTGATTTAACCTGGTTATTATTTTGACAGAAATGGTTGAAGAGGCCTTGACGCGGTTATGTTGGTAGAGGAGCAGTTCCAAAATAAGGCAGGATATTTTTCGGATCCACTAGCTGAGTTTTATGAGGAGTTCCAGTTAATGATAGTAGGTTTGAATGCATGAAAGATTGCTTATGCACTCCGGGCCAATCCAGTTATATACAGAGATCTAGTGCATTCATTATGAGGAGTTCCATATAAGGATTTATTCAGAAGGTAGACTTTGACTTTGTGTATGAGATCAACAATCCCCGGTGGTTGGCCAACATACACCTCCTCTTTGACTTTTCCGTACAGGAAAGCAGATTTGACATCCAACTTGTACACCTTGAACCCTTTCCAAAAGGTAAAGGCCAAGAATACTTGGATTGCTTCGAGACGAGCTACTGGGGCATAGACTTCGGTGTAATCTATCCCTTCCTGTTGATGAAAGCATTATACCACGAGTCGAGCTTTGTTGCGCACTACGATCCCTCGGTCATCACGTTTGCACTTGAAGACCCATCTAGTATTTATCTTATTATGATGATCTGGCAGGTCAACAAGCTTCCAGACTCCTAACTTCTAGAATTGAAGCAATTCCTCCTGCATTGCCTCCACCCAACTTTCTTCTTTTAACGTGTCTCTCTAGTTCCCAGGTTCAACCTGTGAAACAAAACAACTGTAAGAAATTTGGGTTTGTAATGGAGCAATACGGGTATAAAAATAACTTAGATCCTTATTGATCTGATTGCGAGTTTGCACTCCTGTTTGTAAGCTGCCTATGATATTCTCTGATGGATGATATGAAAGTGTTCTCGACATCACTTCACTAGGAACATCCACTTGAGTCTGCAAGTTCGTGATCACTTTATTAACAACAGGAGTAGAAGATGTAGCTTCATTTCGGACGTTTGATTGATCAGCTTGAGCATTCAATAAGCTTTCAATATGTTCAGATCCTTCATCGGAACTAGATCCTCCATCAACGAAAGATGGTTCTCGATCAGAGTCGGCATTGGGCGATTGATGGGCAGATGATTTAGCAGTGTTCATCAATGGTATAGAAACAGGGTCTTGAAGAGTAGTGCTCGGACCGACATCAGAAGTGTTAGACACAGGAAGTGACAGGACAATCACCAATGGTCTGGTAACTTGCTCTTGATTAGAGATTTGATGTTGTTGAAAGAGCATAGCAAGTTCTTCTTCAGATGGCACGTCTGGTAGGTCGAAAGAATTCCACAAACCATCATAGTTAAATAGCCTTGGATCCCCAGGTTTCTACATGGGCATAGAATAACGTTGACAATCAACATTCTGAGCAAGTATGACCTAGTTCAGACTCGGTAAAAAGACACGTTTTTATGGAGTACATGGTGATCCAAGGATTTGGCTCCAAATTTACAATCCGGGTCCAATGCAGTACATGGTGATCCAAAAGGTTCCAAAAACACAAGGTTAGGCTTCCGTTGGTTTAGTAACTTGAAACAAGTCTTGTTGTGAGGCTTGACTATTAACACACGATTAAGGGTGTAACACGCTGATGCGATTGCTTCACTCTAGAAACTAATTGGAAATTTTGAATCAGCGACCATGGTTCTGGCAGTCTTAATCAATGTGCGATTCTTTTGTTAAGCTACTCCATTTGTTGTGGAGTATAAGGAGCACTGACTTCATGAAGAATCCCCTTTTTGTTATAGAACTCGAGCATCCTTTTGTTCTTGAACTCTATACTGTTGTCACCTCGAATTCTCTTGATTGGTAGATGATACAAATTTCAAGCTTCCTGAATAGAATCATTAGACTTTCAAACGTTTCATCTTTACTCTCTACAAAGAAAACCCATGAGAATCTTGAAAAATCATCAGTAACGACCAGGCAATATAAATCACCAGAAGTGCTTTCGACGTTTATTGGCCCGAAAAGATCCATATGTAGCCTCTCTAGTGGTAGCTTGATAGAATTCAGTAGCTTTCGTGGGTGCGATTTCTTATGTTGTTTCCCCTTTTGACAACTCAGATAATCATCAGATAATTGAAAATTCTTCAGATTAACACCCTCCACTAGGTCATTGTGCACAAGATAATTCATCTTTCTTAGATGAATTTGCCCCATCTTCGTATGCCAAAGAATAGACTCTTTCTCGGTTGCTTTAGAAACAAAGCATTAAACCTTCTTCAATTTTGTAGATGTGATACTCATATCAAGAACATAAAGATCATTCTCTCTCGAAGCATGCATAAGAATCCATTCCTCAGGAATCTTGAATCCCGACTTTAAGAATAAGCATTCTCTGTCGTTGAAGTGTGTCGTGAACTTTTTGTCACAAATTTGTGAAATACTCAGCATATTGTTCTCTAGCTCCGCAATGTAGTTTACTTTGTCAAACGAAGCTACTCCATTCATGAGAATACCCTCTCCAATGATTTTCCCACCTTGTGTTCCAGCGAAACCAACGTAACCTCCTCGGATAGCCTTGACGCCGTGTAACAACGCAAGCATCCTGGCTATATGTCTAGAAGCTCCACTATCCATTATCCATTTTGACCTGATTGATCGTGGGAGCCCCCTTCACACATGAGGAAGAAACTATTTAAACAAAGAAACCCAAGCCTGTTTGGTCTTGGGTGGGTTCGGAATGTCAAATTTCGGACCAACTTTGTTTTTAACGTTCTGTTTAGGCTCGGTTTTGTTTGGAATAAATGGTTTCAGTTCTACCTTAGATGGTTTAGTTTTTGCAACCCATGTTTGCGTTTCCAAATTAGCCCTTTTTGAATGAACTTTGAATCCATTTGATGATACTTAGTTGATGTTTCACCAATTTCAAATTTAGAATTAGATCGAATTGTTGGTTTAAAATTTTGGTGGAATTCAACATTTCTTTTACAAAATTTCTTTGGTGCAACCATAAGTGCCTTTTGTTTTTCATCCTTGGTAGATCTGGTGAAGCTAGACACAGGTTTTGGATGTGTTTGTGAGCAATATCATGCAATATGCCCAACCTTTTTACATTTATAACACGTCCTACTATCCTTTTGAACAGAGGAATCCAAAACTTGTTTCCTACTTTCTTTTTCTTTCTTAAACTGATTATTGGATTGTGTTCCAATGATCTCCTTGTTGTGTCCCAAAAACAAAATTGATTTTCTTTGTAAAGTTTAGCTTTTGGGACTTGTTGTTCATTCTTCGCTTTTGAAACCCCAAACCAGCCTTTCTATTTTCCGGATAATCTCTGTTTCCCTGATGGTAGTGTCTGGTGACACATTTTGATTCAGAGTAATATGATGCATTATGTTTATCTAAATCAGAATGGCTTACCTTGATAAGCTTGAACCACTTCTCGACTCGATCCATATTGACATTTTGGATCGGAAAATCTTCATCAGAATATAGTTTATCAGACCCATGCATTTTGTAAACTATGACGTTTGGATCAATATTTAAACTATTTTCCTATGTTTCAACATCAGATTCAGATTTTTTAGATTCACCTTTTAAAACACTTTCAACCACTGTTTTAACTACCTCAAAATCACATTCACTTTCAGATTTTGTGTAAGTTACGTCGATGTTCGTCGGTAGCTTGTTTGACTGTTCGGTTTTCAATTTTAAATTGAGCACCTTTTCCACCCCTGATGGATTTTTACAAGCATAGCTATTCCACATGGGTGGTGGAACACGATCATAACTTGCACTCTTGTTATCATCTTTTTTAGATTCTTCTTTGTTTTTGACTTTTGGTAAAATGTGGTCAATGACTTATGAGCTTGTGGAATAACTGATTAACAATTTGTTAACCCGTTATGTTTCTATTTTTATTTTCTCAATCACACTTTTTAGTTCAACGATAGTAATTAAATGAATATTAATGGCCATTTGCTTGTCCAATATTGTCGCTTTATGCATAGAAAGTGTTCCGTCATTTTCTCTGAGAGCTTTTTCATATTTTTTAACAGTTTTGCTCAATTTATCATAAGCTTCTTTTGTGGCTTTATAGTCACATGACAAATTATCTGTTGAACTTTGGAGCTCATTATATCGTGTGTCTTTTACAACATATTCATTGCATGGCTCAGCACATTTCAAACATGGTTTTTCTATCTAAGACTCACTTTTAGATTCATTTACCTCATTTACGTTTGCCATACACGCTTTGTTGGTCTCAAAATTCGATTTTCCAACTCTTCATCAACTCTCTATTCAACATCAGGCATCTTCTATTCTTCACAAGATGATCGATGGCTTGGTCCAAAGTAACCTGCAAAAGTTTTCAAGATATCAATAGGCAGGAGATGTTTAAAAGCACTGTTTAAAAGTTTCTCCTCTTCTGATGATGTGTGATAGTAATAATCATCTTCTAGAGCCACATCAAAAGATGCCTCTGATTCTTCTTCAGGTTATTCGATTACTTCAGCAACCAACGCCAAACTCTCATTCCTGGAAATGTATTTTTTTCTAGTTAAAGCCCTCATCTTCTTGAGTTACTACAAGCGCTTTATCTTTGGTTTCTGGATGTCAATCTTCGATCTGCACCATTCAAGTTCTTGGTCGAGGACGGTGGTAGATAGCTTTCTTGTAATAGTCATCGGCAAATGGTTTCTGAGTACCCTGAACTTCTATGTTTGGACATTCATGTTTAAAATGTCCCTTCTCCCGACACTTGAAACAAGTAACTTTGGACTTGTCGAATCCAAGTTTTCTATCCAAACCTCCCAAGATCTCTTTCCGGTGATTTCCATGAAGAGTTGTGCGCGTCTAACAATAGATACACCATTTGATGTCAATTAGCTCCATCTCTACCAGGTCAATCTGATCATAGTCCTCTCTAGTCATTTCTGAATTTCCAATCTTTCCTACTACAACAATGTCATAAGATTTGAGAACCATGCTAATAGTGACATATGCTGCTTTGCAGTCTTCTAATAAAAGTTTTGTGCATCTGGAAATCAACAGCGATATTACACTGTAGTACCCTTTGAGTAGGATTTGACTGACTGTTCTGGTTGATCTGGGGATTGCTTGAACCATGTGATGACTGTGGACTTTGAGACGCATTCGGATTGACCGTAGCAAATGATTGAAAACCACTATTTTGATTTGACGGTGTGCTTGGTGTGCTATAAGCGCTGAAGGCAGTTTGGATCTTTTTGTTCTTTGCCATTTTCTGCAATTCAAGTTCAAGTCCCTCCAATCTATCAATAAATCGTGGTAATGAGTGATTACCATATTCATTTCCATTCTTCAAAATGGTCAAATAGGTAGACCATTCGCCCTGCGGTAAGGAATCGGCGAGTTTATCAACCAGTTCTTCGTTCGTCTTTATGATTCCCATTCACTTCATTTGTATGACCAGATGACAATATCTTTCAATCAGTTGTTTTACCGTCTCTCCTTTGATCAAAGTAAACATGTCAAATTCTTTAATCAACAACGCCCTCTTCCCTTTACACAATTGGGCACCTCCCTGGAATTTTAATCAAAGAGCATTCCATAATGATTGTGCGTCATCATCATGTTGCAACAACGCAAATATGTCTTGTTTGATGGATTGTTGTAAAATGTTATCATTTTATTCTCATTGATGAACTTCTCTCTTTCAAAATCTAAAAGTTGAGCCAATGTCTTTTCAAGACCGTTTTCTCCAACAGGATATTGATACTTTTCTTCGATGGCAAAGTCCTCAAGGTTCATTAACTTTGGCGGCTTCGTCATCGTACCCATTTCATTTTCGGGGTTCATGTTTTGAGCTGCAGTAGTTGTGACAACTGACGTAGCAAATGCGTTATAAAATTCTTCTGCCATTTTTCTAAAAAGATTTTTAGAAACACACTTTCAAAAAACTGATTAGTACGATAAAATTTCTTCATGTGGATACAGACAAGTTCGTGCGACCAAGATGAAATCGCATGACACAGAGATTCATGCGAACAAGATGATTCGTACAAAATATATATTCATGCGAACAATGTTCGTACGAGTGAAAATATTTGCTTCTTACGAGTGAGTTGCTCGTACGAATGACTTCTTCGTGCGAATCACAGTTTCAACTTTTAACTTGTAAATTTCACAAAGTTATGTTTACTTGTTCAATTGTACGGACAGTTGTTCGTGCGAGTGGTCTCTCTACCCATACGAAACAACTTAGGTCACCAAACAGATTAATTTTACCAAATTGACATGATTAAGTTCGATTTTAGATCTGAAATTGTCAAGGATTGATTAGAATTGATTTTAACGTGATATTCTAGAATTCTAGTCAATTTTGTCCATGAATTCGTCTAATTCCGAGATCAGTTTGGGAAAGTGTAAAAGTAGAAAGCCGCAACAGTGAATCTGAATCTGAAACAGTTGGTAGCCTGCAGAAACTTGACGTTTGTCACCAGATCAGGCCCCAAGGCTGTGATACCACTTGGGAATGGGGGATCGACTCCTCCGATGAGCACCGGACTGATCCAACTCAACTAACAGAAGCGGAATTCATTGTTAGTGAGGTTGACAAATGAATAAGTGAGATCTACTTGTTAAATGCCTTTGATATATTGATAGACATGAACAAAGTATAGTGCAAGTAAACAGTTCAGCAGGGTTTCGCCACACCAACAGGATTAACACTTAGCTCTGACACAACACTCCTCTATCTATAGGTCGACATGACTCGCACAGGAGAGTGTGAAACAGAGTGTGTGACTCATGCGAGTGGCTGCCTCGTATAAGTGACAGAGTGTCACTCGTACGAGTCATGTCACTCACTCGTACGAGTTAACTACTAAACAAATAAAATATACATTATCATTTACAAACAGACGTTCTAAGCCCTATATATACAATCAACATATCCTAGACGTAGGAGATAGACATTATGCACCAACACTTTATCACTTAACCTAATCACACTCATGGGTTATCTAAACCTTGAATTACTCAACACATCCCACACCGAGTTTTGATAACAACTCCTAACCTAAGATCAAACACATATATCTCCTTCCCTAACACCTTCACAAGATGATCCACACACTTAGTTTCTTCATCCGGTGTGGGTTTAATCACCTCTAGATATGCTATATCCCCCTCAGGATCAAACTTACCTACTTCCTTATAGACTGGCATACCTTCTAACTCTCCTCTAAACTCATCCTCTCCCACGATAACAAACTCTTATCAGCCTCATCTTTTACTTTCGCCTTCTCCTTCTCAACTTTACAAGCACTAATAGAGAAAGCAGACTCACCCAGACCATTCGAGTTCCTTATAGATTTAGCGACATCAAAGTTAACACTCTCTTCTCCTACGTGAAGAGTGATTTTCCCATCAAAGACATCGATCATCGCCTTTGCGGTATGCAAGAACGGACGTCCATGAATGATAGGCACGTTGTTGTCAGCCTTCATATCTAGGATCACGAAATCCATGGGGAAAACGAATTTGTCAACTTTTAGGAACAAATTTTCCACAATTCCCCCTAGGTATATTATAGACCAATTGGCAAGGGAGAGTGTCATGGGTGTGAGGCTTAGCTTACCTAAGCCTAGCTGTTCATAAACTGAGTAGGGAATCAAATTTATGCTTGCACCTAGATCCGCCAAAGCGTGGCTCCGAACAGACACAAGTTCGTGAAAACTCCCGGATCTGAAAGTTTTGCCAATAGTTTATTCATGACCACCGCAGAACATTCTCCATTCAAAGCAACATTCTAGAGCTCCCCTAGCTTATCTTTCTTTTCAGAATGTCTTTTAGAAACTAAGCATATTTTGGCATATGCTAGAGTGCCTCAATAAATGAACGATTGATTTTCAATTGTTTGAACATCTCTAGGAAGTGTCCATATTCCTTAACATATTTCTGATGCTTAAGGCTAGCAAGATATGGGACACGGGAATAAAAATTTCTGGTCTAGGTCTACTCTCGACTGGCTTCCTACCTACACTCTTTAACTGAAACTCATTGTTTGGTGTGTTAATTGTTGGGCCTAGCCTAGAATGCACCTTAACGAGAGTTTCCATCTCTATCTCTTCATCAACTGGTTCCTCATCCTCTACCTAAATTTGTGATCTAACGAACTTTCATGACATACCACTATGGGGGAAATTGCTTTAAGTTGAGTGGCCGTATTTGTTTGAGTATTTCCCAAAAACTGACCTGGGCCCTTTCATCTAATCTCCTAGCAATATCACTTATAGAATGCTGAAGATCTAGAAACACATAATGTTCATTCGTGAGAAGGATGTCATGTTAAGCTAAAGTTTTCTATCTTACGGCATCCTAGCAACTAACTATGTCAACAAACTCTGAATCTTACTCAACTCACTACCACTACCCCAACTTGGGTTACTACCCGAACCTCCACCTTCGAACTGACCCTGCCCCTGGTTGTGATTTTGATCCAATTGGAAACCAGGGGATTACCAGTAGATCGCGAGCTGTTGTTGTTATTATTATGCTAACCCAAATTATAGTTGCATCTGAACTGGTTGGTGGTGTCACACCTGAACAAATGGTGGAAACATCAGGGCGGGACGAAATAGATTGTTCGAGGCATCACAACTTGCTAAAATATGATTTAAATAAACTTGCAGTTTCATTGATGAACTAAGTGGTACATTGTTTGTAATGGAAATACAACAAGGAAATTTAGTTACAAAAAACTGAAAGTACATAAACTTAAAATGTGTTTCTATTCCTACTAGATTCTTGAAACGTCATAGCATCAATTTCCTACAATATATATTAAAGTAACGGTCAACACACAAAGCATTGGTGAGCATACAAGTTTTGGCTATTAGCAAAGATATAAAAGTTGTTATCAATCCTACATGGCATAGAAAAGTATACTAAGGCATAGAACATAACATAAATAGCATGCAACAAGTATATGTCAAACCGATTGTGTCCACAAAGTTGCGTATCTTGTCACCAAGGCGAACAAGACCATGATTGAATACTTAACATAGACCCTTCCTAAGGGCGGTGTACTACTCCTATAGCACTATACATGCTAAGGTTGGCTCATAACGTTAATGACAAATAATGTGCAAGAAAGGCTTCTAGCATGTATGTATCCTAAGTATATCGATTAAGCATGTAATAATGGATTTATTAATTTGAATAATGTGATTGATATCGTGATTCTGATTTTGGTAAGGTTGTACATATTACACCCAAAAGTGTATAAAATGTAAAATGGGATCATTGAAACTCACGGTTTGCGTAGATGTTCCACATAAGTGAGTTGATGTGTTTGAGAGTTTTGGATCGGTCGAGTTATCCTACAAGGATGAACAAGTCGTATAAGTATGACGGATTGAATTAAGAGTTTGCTTGCGGATTTGTAACTTTGTAGGAAAGTAAAATATAAAAGTTATCTTGTTAAAACATCCAATTTGGACACCATGTTTACGTGTTTTTCATGGATACTAACTCATTCATTAGAATCAAACTTTAAGGAATCGAGAACTAAGATGGTAACACTATAACTCATAAAATTTAATCATGATTTGATTTATTTCATGGTTCGATTGGTATGAGACGTGTGTGTGTGTGTGTGTGTGTATAGGGTGAGGCTCCTATAAAAACGACTTTTTTGTGAGAAGTGTGAGAAGACATAGGAATTGACATGTAGGCGTCATGTTTTGGACTTATGCATGATGTTTTGGATTGCTTTTCCAAGTAAATAACCGAACATAACAATTTAAAACACAATGCAACATATTATGGGCATGAAATTTAAAACACATAGCTTAACACTTAAAACAACTACTTAACGTTCTTAACATGGTGTTTTAAGTTTTAAGCCTAGAATTCGTTGCATTGTGCTTAAAACTGTTATGTTTGGTGTGTTTCCTGCCAAAACAACCAAAAATATTATGCCTAAGTGTTGATGCAGTATGTCTGTCGCGTACGTCTTAGGGTCATGTCGGTGTATGTAATAGGGCAAAACTGTTAGAATTTTGGGTTTGTAATGTTATCTTCACGCGAAGTGAAGCTCACTTCGTCCGAATGTAGATTTTACCTTCGTACAAAGATAACTTACATTCGTACGAAGATAGATTCAATCTCACATGAACAGAACTATCATGTCTATAAATAGGTGTGTTGTGTTCTGAGTATGTATGTTGTTTTGTTGACTGATACTACGAAGCCCTGTCAGATTTCACTCACGATTGTAAACGTTAATCAATATTAATGAGTTAAACATTTTAAAAGGTAAATCTTGATCTTGTCACTTGTTAATATAAATTCCACGCATATTGAACTAGGTAAACAAATTAGGACCTGAGCTTATTGGATGAGCAGATCCGCACAAACGGTATCAGAGCTGGGAGGCTTGGTCTGAAGACTTGTCATCAAGATCTACTTCTACTCATTTTTCTTCCTTTTATCATTTACCAGACCTCAAACGGAAAAAATGGACTGAACTTTTCCAAAACTATTTAAAATCGAATAATAACAAACCCTTGGAAGATTCAGACCTTAAAACAATCAAATCATGATAAAAATGTCAAAAAATGTGAAAATATGGACTTACCTTCACACGATCTTAGATTTACCTTCGCACAAAGATAAATCTATCTTTGCACGAAGTGAAAAATTTGTTGTTGAAAACTGAAAAGTTATCTTCACACGAAGTTAAAATTAACTTCGCACGAAGTGAAACTCTTGCAAAATTTAGATTTTATCTTCACACGAAGATAACTCTACTTTTGGCACTTTTACTTCGCATGAAATGAGCTTACCAGTTTTTGTATTTTACTTCGTTCCAGGATCCCTTCGCACAAAAGTCCACTTTACACGAAGCAAGTTGTCAAACAATTTTTGGAAAAAAATGGAGAATGAATTCTTCAACGCATTCGCAACGTCTGCAGCTTCAACGACTTTAGCAGCTCAAAACATAAACCTCGAGAACGAAAAGGGGACGATGACTAAACCCCCGAAGCTTATGTGCTTACAATATTATTATGGTTGGAAAGAAAGATTTGTTAATTGGGTACTTTGATAGTTGGTACGCAATCGAGGAGAAGTATGTTGCACCAGATGGAGAGAATGGTTTAGAGAAGACGTTGACACAGTTCACAACACAAGAGAAAGACAAGTTTGTCCGAGAAAAGAAAATGATGAACATTTCTCAACAAGCCATCAAAGAAGACATATTTACTCTACTACAGCACCATAACGGTGCTCAATCGGTGTTACAGAAAGAGTTTGATATCTTCAATCTACTTAAAGGCGAAACGATGAAATAGTTGATCGAGAGGTACTGTCATCTTGTCGTAGAGATGAAAAGGCTTGGTAATCAGAAGGAGAATGAAGAGTTGTTAGATAAATTGGCTGATGCTTTGTCTGAGGGAGAATGGTCTACATATCTTCCAATTTTGAATAACAGTTCAAAATATGGTTCTCCCACATTGTCAAGATTCAGCGAAAAGCTAGACGGTCATGAGCTCGACATGTAGAAAATGGCAAAGACCAAAGGTTCACAATCCAGCAAGACGTGAATCTATACTACAAAGGAAGTCCAAATGCCAGTGTCCAAAGTCCAAAAATGCACATTGTGTTCAGTGCAAATAGCTCTTCAAGTTCTTCATCATCGAATACTAGTGGAGTTTTCCAATCATTCCCAACGTGCGAGCCTAATTCACCTCAAACTCCTCAATCTTCGCAAACCTTGAACAACTTTCAAAGCACTCAAAACAACTCAAACCAGAGAATTCTACAATGCAACATTGCCGTGAATCTAGAGAATGCTCAAGATTACAAAGAGAACACTACCAAACAACATATGGCACTGCATGCATCTATTCTTGAATCGTATGAAAGTCTGGTGGCCGATAAAATTGGAAATCTGAACATGTCAAAAGAAGATTATGACCAAATTGATCTGGAGGAGTTGGAATTTATCGATATCAAGTGGTGCATGGCTTTGATTGTTCGCCGAGCGCAAATATTCATGGAGATCATGGGTCGATACAGTTTTGGAGGATTAGATGGAAAGCTTAGATTTGATAAGTCGAAAGCCACATGTTTTAGATGTCGAGAGAAAGTCCATTTCAAAAGAGAATGTCCAAACCGTGAAGTCAAAGGAAATCAAAATCCGTTTGCTGATGATTACTACAAGAAGGCGATCTATCACAAGACATTACCACCTCAGACGACATTAAGAATGATTCAGATCGAGGATGGTTCGTTAAGTTCGAAGGATAAAGCTCTAGTTGTTTCCCAGGAAGACAAAGGCTTCAACTGGAACAAATACATTTCAAAGCCCAAAAGCATTGCATTGTTGACTAAGATCATAGAAGAACTAGTTGAAGAAGAATATTCTAAAGCAACCTTCGATGAAGGACCAATTAATGAATACTAAACTCCTCAGGAAGATATCTTTTGTAGTGCTTTTAAACATTTGGTACCACCTGACGTGCACAAAAGTTTTGTAGGTTTCTTCGAACCAAATTACATTGTGCACTATGAAGAAGAGCTAAAGCGGGAAGTTGAAGAATTGATTGACGTAACCAAAGAAATGATGGCAGAGAACCTTACAAAGATTGCTAACAAAGTGTAGGATCTTCTTATCCAATAAGCATAGGCACTAATCTGTTTAACCTAGTTTAAATGTTCAGAATTCATATTAACAAGTGACAAGATCAAGATTTACTTTTCAAACTATTTATCTAATTAATATTGATTAACGTTACAATCGAGAAAACACTTGGACAGAGCTTTACTGTCTAGTTAACAAAATAGCATTATAGACTCAAAACCCAACACACCTATTTATAGACATGCCTCTTCGTGCTGGGTGAGTCTCTTCGCACGAGGTGACTTCACTTCGTACAAAGTGAACTAGGTTACCTTCGTACGAAGTGAATCTTCACTTCCTGCGAAGTGAACCAAATACATACAAACATCAAATCTAACAATTTTTCTCTATTACATACACTAACATCACCCTAAGACATAGGTGATAGATATACTATATCAACAAACTCCCATATAACATTAATCATATCCTCCAAAGAAATTCTTCCTTGTTTCTTTCTTTCCTCACTAGGAATTGGTGTTTGATCGGTCGCTGGAGCCCACTTTACAAACTGAAACCTCCTAATTGAAGCTTTTTGTGTAACAGCATCAATTCTTTCTTCTTTGCAAATCTTCTTCATAAACTCAACTCTTTCTAACTATCTCCAATTAGATCTCCACATCTTCCCAGAGTTAATGCCGTGTGCATAGCAAACATTAATCATACCTTGGTATTGCACCGCTTGAGTATTTTCCTTAGCTTTGTAACAAATCTTGTTAGAGAATAGGCATTCCAAGTCTTTTTTAAAACAATTTACTAGCCACATCGGGTCTAGTATTCGTATTGACCTCCATAATCCTTCATTCTTCTGAACAATTACCGCTTCACCTGTTTCCACATCATATTGCCACCATTTGAAGAACTCATAGAAATCCTGCTCGATTTTATTCAAAGACATGTTCTTTATGGCACGCGGTCGTTTTGATAATCAACGTGACATCTTTTGCTTTTGTCACCGGGTCAATCTTGATGATATGTGCGGTTTCCAATGATTAAAACCATGATCAGCTTCATACTTTATCAGCTTCCATAATTGCTGGCCATGAAACTTCATCTCATAATTAATCATCTTCATTTGAACCAACTCTTCCACATCCCACCGGGGTAACATTTGGATATCACAAAGAAATTTAAAGTATTGCACGCCAAACTCCCTCTTGATAGTATAAACATTCAACTCTTTAATCCAACCCCAACTAACAATGTCACCCAATGATTTATCCTAATCTCGTGTAAAGAAAGCCAATGGTCTTCAGAATTTACGTTCTTCAGGCAACTATTTGAACCTTGACTTCTTTCCTTCAGCTATTTCTTCTTTAGATAGATGTTTAGGAATACTTCCTTCTTTCACTATTACCTCGACCCTACGCTTCAAAAAATCATTAGAAGCTTCAGCAAACATCTCCTGGAAGGTTGGGAAGTCATCCGTACTCTCTCAAGAATATTTGACAGTCTCATCATCAGAATCATCCTCCATGACAACCTTATCATAACTATCAGCATCAGTGACATATTTGTAAACTTAATCTTTAGGCTCAGATGCACTGATATTGTTCAACTCCTCCTCGAAATCAAACTCGAATGCATTCTCATCAACACCTAACATAATAGCAATCTCTTCCTTTGTATAATTATGCACAAATTCACCTTCCTCGACACCGTGTTCAATGTAGAAGACTCAGGGTTTTGGCAACTCATGAACAACCGATATAGGTGCAGCTGGGAGGATTCCTGATTTCTCTTCATCATGTATAGGGTCCTTCGTCTCCCCATCTCTGAGAATCATCTTCTTCATTCACATTATCAATCAAGTATGTAGCATAATCAAACGATTCATTCAGCTTAGCATCTACAACTTTCACCCTTGTACCACCTTGGGTGTTGTCATCATCATCATCTTTGGTGTCGTCATCTTTCTTGTCATTTCCATCGATGTCTTCATCATCATTTTCATCATAACCATCAAACTCTTCATCAATCATAGCATCTAACTTTTTGTTATCCAAGTATTTCTGCTTCGCTGATTCCCTAGAAACATCAACAGGTTAACCAATTAACACATAGTTCAGTAATGGTTCAGCTTCACTTTCTGGCTCTGTGGGTGTGACAATAAGAATATCATCTATCTTCCCTTTTCCTTTACCCATAGCTGCAACAGCTTCAGCTTTCTTTGTTCGTTCAACAACTTTAGCCTTTGCCTCTTCAATTTCGAACATATCAATTGAGCATCAAAGTCAATACCAAGCTTCTTTGATAATACTTTCTAAAATAGATCAAACTTTCTGTTATTCCTCAATCTCTCAGCTTCATATTCTTCAACCAATTTTCTTAATCTTTATTCTCTGATAGAAAACTTGCAAAAACAGCTTCCAAATTCTTTCTATCGTCCTCAAGATACTTAATTCTGCTTCCCAGCTCAGAAATCTTTGTATCATTAAAGAAATCTCCATCCAAACCTTCTTCAAAGTTAGTAAAAGGAATTTCACCAAAAGTATCTGTTGGAAAAAATTGACGTCTGCGAGCAGATTGTGGAGTAGATTATTGTAAAGGAGGTGTAGGCTGCTTTTGAGCTGACGGTGGATGCGGTGGAATAACATATGGTATTGATGTAGGTGGTTGTTGAATATGTGGTGGTGATGGTGGTAATGTAGATTCAACATCCAGTGTAACCACAACATTAAGTTCAGGTGTCTTCCTCCAACCGTATTTTCGTTGTGCTTTCTTAATTGAAGGAGAACCTGTTGTTTTCTTTATCACATCTGACGGTTTGATTTTCACTCTCCTTATTCTTTTTGCTGGCCTTTTTATAATCTCTTCAGGCTCTGAAGGTTCCTAAGTTTTGTCATCGTCATCTAAAGCCTTCTTTTCTCTTTAACTCGGCCTTTTCAGCTGCCCCTAGAGCTTTAGGATCTATACTTTTGTCTGAACTCTCTTCATTACCCCCAAACGCTTGATTCTCAACCTCAGCCGCAAATTTAATCATGTTCACCTCATCATGATCATTATCAGACGTAGCGGAAAATACTTCATCTTCAACATTCTTTTCACCCTCAACATTTTGTCCACATTCACATTCACTTCTTCTTCATCAGTTGCTTCGTCTCTAAGAATCGTTTCAACTTTCCTCTTTGAAGCTTTGTTTATTGGTGTAGAGTTTTTCTTCTTAGTCTCTTCTTTTTCATACCAAACGCCTTTTTTGCAACATAACCATCCATCTTCTCATCTTCATTATTAGAATTACTTCTGTCGTTTCTCCACTTATGTTTCAGTAGGCCTTGTACTTCTTATCTTTAAATCTCTCGAAGAAATTTCTTGGAACTGGTTCTGTAGTTTGCTTCAAGTATTGATTGAGCTGGTTTAAAGACATACCTGACATGTGGTCAGCGGTAGCAAGTCTTTCTTATCTTTTGGTAGATTCGGAAACTGATCATCAAGCATCATTTAAACGAATCTCGGATATTGTAGAAACTTCTCCTTTTCAATATTTAACTTCATTTGTTTAAAGATTATCTTAGTGATGTTATACAAATTGTTCAATGATACGACAGATAAGCCTAGTGTTGAATGTCGTATTAACATGCCCCTTGTATGCCATCCTGTAAAACAACCTTTGCATATTCGTTCAGAGTACATCACTGGATCTTTATCTTTGAAGTCAAGTACTCTTCTGATCAGCTCCTCAGTAATAAGAACTTCTTTATCTTGGTTTTCTATCCGTACAAACGAGTGTGTAGCTTTCCTTTCTAGTATAAACTGGGCATGTTCCCAAAATTTTTCAATATGCAAGCGATAAACCTTGTGTTGGTCAGTTAAGGCTTTCTTGATCGGCAATTCATCCATGAACTTCAATATTGATTTAAATGGTGTAATCACAAAAATTTTCTCATCGAGAATACAACAGATTTTGTGCTTTGTGTCGAAATTAGATTTCTTTTCCTGCAAAAACACAACACGAGCACTTAGACGAAAAATATCAAACTTTCTAAATTATTTTCGTACGAAGTAGAATCAGAACGAAGTGACATTATCACTTTGTGCGAAGTGACAAATAAAAAATTATACATTTTAGATTCACTTCGTGCGTAGTAGATGTTTCACTTCATACGAAGTCGACATTCTCTACGTGCGAAGGTGATTCTTAAAACAGTTCGAATTTTTTGACGTTATCATGAAATTGATTGTTCTTGTTGTGCATAATGTCTATTGCCTACGTCTAGGATATGTTTTTTATGTAAATAGGGCTTAGATTTGTCATATATTTTATGTATTTTAGTGGCTCGTATGAGTGACTTAATGTGGCTTGTACGAGTGACAACTTATCACTCGTACGAGCAACCATTCGCACGAGCCAACAACCTCTCTCCTTGTGCGAGTCCTGTTGGCCTATAAATAGTGGAGCTTGAGTGTTGTGTTAGAATCTGTTGGTGCGTGACTACGGCGAAGCCTTGTCCAGTTGTGTACTCGTCTGTAACTTTCACATTTATTAATATACGAATCAAAGGCGTTTAAGCAGCATACTTGATTGTTTGTTTGTCCAACTCACTAGCAATTAATTCCACCTTCGTTAGCTTAGTCGAATCTATCCGGTGCTCATAAGAGGAGAGTCGATCCCCTCTCACAAGTGGTATCAGAGCCTTGAGGCCTAATTTGAGGACAAACATCAAGTTTTAGCAGACAACCAACCAGTTTCAGCAGTTGCAAATCCAGATTCAACCATTGAAGATTTTCTATATCTACTCTTTTTCATACATATTTCAGATCTAGATGAATTCATGGACGAATTGGACTAGGATTTTAGTATCACACGTTAAATCAACATTAACATATTCTATAAACTTACAGATCTAAAATCAAACTAAATCATGACGAAAATTACAGAAATCAGTCGTTTGGTGACCTGAGCTAAACCGTACGAGCAGAGGGACAACTCGTACGAACAGCCATTCATATGAATTAACCACTCGTACGACCAAGAAAAACAAGTTTTCTTAAAATTTGCAAGTTCTAAAATAGTCAATCGTACAAGTGAGTGACTCACACGAAGAGTCACTAGCACGAATCACTCTCTCTCTCTCTCTCGCATGAGTATCCTACTCGCATAAACCACTGATTCGCATGAGTATCTTGCTCGCACGAACCACCTGATTCGCACGAGTAGTTGTTCATTCGCACTAAGAACATTTAAGTAGTTTTACTTAAATTTCGTATTTTTGTCAATTTAATCAGTTTTTTTAAAAGTTTGTGTTTCTAAATATTTTCAAATTTAATGGAAGAAGAGTTTTTCAATGCGCTTGCTGCTTCAGTTGTTACGACTACCGCAACACATAACATGAATCTAGAAAACGAAATGGGAACCATGACGAAACCTCCAAAGCTCATGAACTTAGAAGATTATGATAGTTGGAGTGAGAGATTCATAAACTGGGTATAAGCTAATCATTCACGTGTTAGTTTGCCATCGAGTCAAAGTACACGACACCTACAAGTAGGAATGGTCTTGAGAAGACACTTGCTCAGTTAACGGATATGGAGAGAGAAAAGTTAATCAATGAAAAGAAGATCATGAACATACTGCAACAGGCAGTAAAAGAAGATATCCTAGCACTTCTCAACAATATGATGATGCTCCGTCTCTATGGAATGCTTTAAGACTGGAATTTCAAGGAAGTTCTCAACTTCGGAAAGGAAGAAAAACACTGCTAAGCAAGGATTCGATATTTTCAATCTTATGAAAGGTGAGAAGTAAAGCAGTTGATCGAACGGTATTGTCATTTGCTGGTTCAGATGAAAAAAATGGAGATCTTTAAAACCAATGAAGAACTTATTGATAAACAGGCTAATTCTTTACAAGAAGGAGAGTGGATGGCCTATCTAACTATTCTGAAAAACGGCACGGAATACAGTAACTTCACATTGCCAAGATTTATTGAAAGATTAGAAGGTCACGAGCTAGAAATGTAGAAAATGGCAACGAACAAAGGCTCTCACATGCAACAAGACGTGAACCTGTACTATAAAAGTAGTTCTGTTGGTAACATACAAAGTCCCAAGGTTCAAACCGCCTTCAGCGCCAACAATGCTACAAGTCCACCATCAAGCTAGTCTAGTGGGTTTCAGTCATTTTCATCATGCAACCCTATTTCTCCTCAAGCTCCTCAATCTTCACAAAGCTCAAGTAATACTCAGAACAGTCAAAACAGTCCACCTAATGCAAACCAGCGAATTCTTCAATGCAATGTTGCTGTAAATCTTGAAAACGCACAAGATTTCAATGAATACACGACCTAACAACACATGGCTTTGCTTGCATCAGTTCTCAAATCTTATGAAAGTCTGGTAGCCAGAAGGATTGGGAATCTTGAATGACCAAAGAAGATTATAATCAGATTGATCCAGTTGAGTTGGAGCTAACTGATATTAAATGGTGTATGGTGTCAATAGTTTGTAGAGCTCAACGCTTTATGGAAATCACGGGAAGAGATAGTCTGGGAGGTCTTGATAGGAAACTCAGTTTTGATAAGGCTAAAGTTACATGCTTCAAGTGCAGAGAAAAGGGACATTTCAAAAGAGAGTGCCCAAACAGAGAAGTCAAAGGAAATCAGAATCCTTTTGTAGATGACTACTACAAAAGAGTTATATATCATAGACCCCAACCGCATACAAGGTTAGTGCAGATCGAAGATGGTCCTTCAAACTCAAAGGATAAGGCTTTGGTTGTTACACAGAAGGTGGAGGGTTCAACTAGAACAAATACATTTCAAAGAAGGAAAGCCTCGCACCGGTAGCTGAGATATTTGAAGAACTAGAACAGGTAGAAGAAGAATTTGCTGAGGCATCCTTTGATGAAGCACCTGAAGAATATTACAACATTTGTTAGAGGATGAAGAACTCTTAAATTGTGCATTTAAACATCTTTTGCCGAATGACATTTTTAAAACTTTTGCAGGTTATTCGACTCAAGCTATCAACCACCTTGTGAAGAAGAGAAAAAGGCTGAAATAGAGGAGATGATCGATGTGACCAAAGAGTTGACTTTGAAGAATCTTACTAACATAGCCGACAAAGCTCTAATGGCTAACATGAATGAGGTAATTACTAAGGAAGCTCAGGAAGCTAGAGTCAAATCGGTAAATATGTCAGTAAATGAGTCGGTAAAAGAAACACCTTGCATGAAGTGCAAAGAGCCATGCATAGAGTGTGTCAAAAAAGAAACAAGATACAAAGGGCTGAAATGTCATACAGATAATTTGTCATGTGATTATAATTCAACAAAAGAAGCTTATGACAAATTAAGCAAAATAATCAAACAATTTGAGCAAGTGATGCTCAAGGCAACTGTATGGACAAAACAAATGGCCATCAATATTCATTTAAATACAATAGCCGAGCTAAAAAGTGAACTTGAAAAAATGAAAATCGAAACTGAAAGGTGAACAAGTTGTTAATCGGTTATTCTACTAGTTCGTACGTCATTGATCACATTCTTCCAAAAATTGAAAGCAAGGAAGACAATAAAATTGATGAACATAAAGGTGTAAGTTACGATCGTGTTCCACTTCCCTTGTGGAATAGCTATGCAAGTAAGAAACCATCGGGGTGGAAAATCTGCTCAATTTAAAATTGAAAACTGAGAAGAAAAACGAGTTGCCTGCAAACATTGACATAACATACACCAAAACAGAATATGAATATGAATATGAATCTGAAGTGGTAAAAACTGTGGTCGAAAATGTTTTGGAAAATGTGTCTGACAAATCTGAACTGGATGTTGTATCATCAGAAAATAATTTAAACAATGAGCCAAATGTAGTCGTGTACAAAATGAACGGATCTGATAAACTATATTCCGATGGGGATTTCCCAATTCAGGATGTTAATCTTGATCGAGTTGATAAGTTGTTCAAGGTAGTTTAAGTCAGTCATTCTGATTTAGAAAAATGAGATGCATCATTTTATTCTAAATCAAAATGTGTCCATAAAAACCACCATCAGAGGGACAGGGACTATCCTGAAAACAGGATATCAGGTTTGGGTTTTCAAAAGCAAAGAAAGAACAACAAGTTTCAAAAGTTGAACATTGCAAAGAAAACTGATTTTGTCTATGGGACAACCACTGAAAAAGAAAAAGAGAACATTGGTAAACAATCCAATGATGAATATAAAAAGGAAAAGGAGAGTAGCAAACAAGATTTGGATTCCTCTGTTAGAGATGATAGCAGGAAGTGCTACAAATGTAATAATGTCGGTCATATTGCACAATAATGTTCTCAAAGAAATCCCAAAACCAATTTCCAACTCAAGCAGATCTACAAAAGATGTGAAGCAAAAAGGACCCAAATTTGTACCAAAACAAATTCTGAAAAGAAATAATAAATCCAATAAAAATGTGACATCAACGATTCAGCTTAAATCAAAATTTCAGATTGGTGAAACTTCTACCAAAAATCCTCAAAAGGATTCAAAATTCTATTCTAAAAAGGAAACTTTGAAGACACATACTTGGGTAGCAAAAGTCAAACCATCTTCAGTAGAAATGAAAAAAACCTATTCCACCTAAAACAGAAATCAAACAAAATGTCAAGATCAAAGTTCCAAAGTTTTATATTCCAAACCCACCCAAGAAGCAGGCTTGGGTTTCTCTGTTTAAATAGTTTCTTCCACATGTGTGCGGGGGCTCCCAAGGTCAATCATGTCAAAGTGGATTATGGATAGTGGAGCTTCCCGACACATGACATGGATGCTTGAGTTGTTATACGACATAAAAGCTATATGGGGAGGTTACATTGGGTTAACAGGGACACAGGGTGGAAGAATAGTGGGTGAAGGTATTCTCACAAATGGAGTGTTATCTTTCGACAAGGTGAACTACATTGTAGAGCTTGAGAACAACCTACTGAGCATCTCGTAATTATGTGACAGGAAATTCACAACCCACTTCAATGACAAAGAATGCTTAATTCTCCAACAGGGATTCAAAAGTCCTGAGGAGTGGATCCTCATGCACGCTCCATGAGAAAATGATCTTTATGTCTTAGACATGAGCATCGCATCCACTACGTCAAAGAAGGTTCAATGCTTTGTCTAAAGCAACCGAGAAAGAATCAGTCCTATGGCATCAAAAGATGGGGCACATTCACCTGCGAAAGATGAATTATTTGGTGCATAACGACCTAGTGGAGGGTGTTAATCTGAAGCATTTTCATTTATCTGATGATTGTCTTAACTGCAAAAAGGGAAAGCAGCATAAGAAATCACACCCGAGAAAGCAACTTAATTCTATAAAGCTACCACTAGAAAGGCTTCATATGGATCTCTTTGTGCCAATGAACGTGAAAAGTATCTCTGGAGATTTATATTGCTTGGTCGTGACAGATGATAATTCAATATTCTCATGGGTTTTCTTCTTGGAGAGTAAAGATGAAATGTTTGAAAGTTTTATGTTTCTCTTTAGGAAGCTAGAAAACCTATATCACTTGCCAATCAAGAGAATCTGCAGTAACAATGGTGCTACGTTCAAGAATAAGAGGATGCTCGAATTCTGCAACGAAAGTAGCTGGACGTAAGAATCAAACACTAATTGAGATAGCCAGAACTATGCTCGTTGTTCAAAACTTCCAATTAGTTTTTGGACAGCGAAGTAGTTGCATCAGCGTGTTACACCCTTAAGCGTGTTTTGACAGTTAAGCCTCACAACAAGACATTTTTTGAGCTACTAAACCATCAAAAGACGAACCTAGCATTTTTGGAACCTTTTGGATCGCCGTGTACTGTACTAGACCCGGACGGTAAATTTGGGGCCAAATCCTTGGAAGGATTTTTCGTCGGTTATGCTAGTCCACAAAAGCGAGTCTTCTTTCCGAGTCTTAACCAGGTATTCTTGCACAACATGTTGATTGTCAAAGATATACAACACCTACGCAGAAACCTGGTAATTCATGGTTGTTCAATTACGACTGGTTGTGGAATTCATTTGACCTACTAGAAGTCCCTTCAGAAGAAGAACTTGTTATGCTCTTTCAACAGCATCATGTGACATCCCGGTTTTTCGGATAACTTAAACGCAATGCTTGTCGAATAAATTGTATGCTACGTATTAAACGTGTACGAGTTAGTGAATACGTGTTGTGCAATTATGTGATTGTTTTAGTTATAAAATAATTATGGTAAATATGTACACGAACCGAACCGAACCGCGACACGAACCAACTTTGATTCCTTGTGACTCTAGGAGTTAACCAAGTTTTAAACCTTAAACTCCAACGACTCGGCCGCATGCAACCCAAACCGAATAAACCCAAACCACTCTCGGCCGAGAACAAGGATCAAACCCAAACCGCAAACCCATTGCGTGCAACCCAAGTCCTCGGCCACGAATTCAAACCCAAACTGTAACCCTTATCTCCCTTTGCGCTATATATACAAACCCACATGCATGATTCATTCACAAACACAAAACCCTAAAAGCAAAACAGCCGACGGCAGCCAAGCTTTCATCCTCTTCGACCGCAAACAGCCTTACTCTTGTTCCATCGATCGCGAGCAGCTTCTTCCTTCATCACATCAATCGTGATCAGCCTTGTTACAGTCCCTTCGGCCACGAGATCAGTCCATTGTTCACTTCCTCGAACACAAACAGCTTACTTCATCATCATCTCTCGGTCGCAAGCATCTTTGATCACCGGTCCCTTATCTTACTCACGGTTCGTTTACCTTATCATTAAAAGATTAGAATTTATCATATGTTACAAGATCATATTTGGATACATGTGTTTTGATTTTGTTGTTTCGGATTGTATGTTTGAATGAAAGGTTATGCTAGCCGATTTGTAATAATATTTGCAAGTAATGTTTGTTTGAAATCTGAAAAGTATAGGCTGTGTTTGTTTGTAAAAACTAGAGATGTTGATTAGGGTTTGCATGGATATGTTATATGTATTGATCTATGATTAGAAAATCAGTTCTTGATCGCCTAGGTTAATGATATGGACGGTTTATGCGAATCTATGATAACAATATGCTGAAACAGGTTGCTGAGTAATAGTTACAGTCGACTTCATCTGGCTGTAACTCGGTCATTAGTTGTCGAAAAACAGATTTTCTGATGTCTAGAACGTAGAGATTTAAATAACGAATCTAATGGCACTGGATTCATAATTTTCTGAAGTCGTTTGATATTTTTAAGTGGCCAAATAATTTCAGTAACTAAAGCTGTGAAAATCCTGAAATTTTGTTGGTTGTTTATCGAATTGGATTTTATAATCAGTAGGGAGTCGACTCATGAATTTTGTACAGCAACTAGGTATGGAAATTTCCAGGCAACTCCAACTGGAATTTTGTTAATTGGACGATCAGTGATTTTTAAATAAATTCTTCCGTGGACTGCAGTCAGAAAGCGACGAATCCGACTGCAGCCTAGTATATTAATATTTATGGTTAATTGATTAAGATTTAGGACTTGGAAAATTTTATATAAATTTCTAAATTATAAATGTCACCTGCTGTAAAATAATTGGAATTTTTGGAACGTTGGAACTATTTTATAAAAATCCTAGAAAACAGCTGAATTATGAGTATTAAGCTGAAATTTGATAACTTGTGATTGTGTGCACCAAAGTGTTGCATGGATTGGATTATGTTCATGATAAATTGTTTTGATTACTATGATCACATGAGGATACTTGCATGCATGTTTGAGTGTTAGGTATGTTGTTTGTGTGTATCATTTTGTGCGTAAATTAAGTGTAGAATCTGTATTGGTGTGTTCACACACTGACTTGAAATCAATTGGTTTGTTAGGACGCAATTAGCGGTCCCATCCCTTACAACTTCTTTGCTACACTAACCGAGCAACTAAAGGTGAGTTCACGGCCCCTAACTTTATCCTGTTTTTAAACAACAGGGGGAGAAACATGTATACACTCTTCAAACTCAATCTCTTTACGTTATACGAAATTAACGTCACATAACTATTCGGTAACTAAGTTGATGTTAATGTAATGTTATGGTCACTAAGCAGCTTTATCACTTAAGTCCTCGTCAATCTCTCGGATCGTTAGTATTGGGTTTTAACAGCGGGGGAATTATAAGTAGTACTACTGGGCCCGACAAGCCCATCCGAGCTAGTCGCGCTAGCCGACCGGGTATGGTCAACGGGTGAAAAATTTGGCCTAACTTCGCCATGGTCAGTGATAGGCCTGGCAACACGGAGGCACAACAGTCAGCTTCGACCGCGAACTCTTACGTGACATAACTTTAGGCTAGCTACCTATATATGTTAACATTGAACTTAATTACGAAACAATTATATTATCCCGGGTTGAGGATAATGGAAACAACAACTATATTTTCCCGGGTTGAGGATAATGGAAACAACAACTTATTATTCCGGGTTTGGAATAATGGAACCAACATCATTATTATTCCGGGTTTGGAATAATGGAACTAAATCGTTATCCCGGGTTAGGGACAACGGGGGAAACAAACGAATTTATGAAAACCTGTGAACTCACTCATAACCGAACAAACGAATTTATGAAAACCTGTGAACTCACTCGTCTTTAATGTTGACACTTGTTTCTTTACATGTTTCTCAGGACGCTAGGAGCTCTAGGTGCACTCACATGCATTGAACAAGACATCTTTTATCGAGTCTCATTTACCAATATTGTTTTGGGGTTTGTCATTTGTTTTGGCGCCCGCTTCACTACTTAATTTATGCTTCCGCGCAACTTTAAAAACTAATGATTCCGCTAATTATTGGTAACTAATTAAGACAATATAAAATCTATGAAAAATGATTTTAGAAAACGTATTATCAAATCATATAGAGTCGTTCGACGTACTAGTGTTTCAGATTCTGGTTTGTTCACACGCCTAGCGGTAAAACTCCGCAAGTGGAAATTGAGGGTGTGACACATCAAATCTCCAATCAAGAGCAAGTTTCTAGACCGTTGGTGATTTCCCCATCACTACCTGTGTCTACCACTTCTGTAGTAGGTCGGAGCAATAATCTGCAAGAATCAATCTCTGTACTAGTCTTGAATACTGCCAAATCATCTGCCCATCAACTAATTGATGCCGACTCTGATCGTGAACCGACTTTTGACGATGGAGGAACCAGTTCCGATGAAGGATCCGAACAAATTTAAAGCTTTCTAAATACTCAAGCTGGTGAATATAATATCAAAATGAAGCTACATCCTCTAAACCGGTTGCTGATAAAGTTGTCACGAATTTGAAAAGTCAATTAGACGTTCCGAGTGAAGTGATTCCAAGGACACTATCTTACCATCCGTCAGAGAATATTATTGGTAACTTATAAACTGGAGTGAAAACTCGAAATAGATCAACAAGGATCTAAGTTGCTTTTATACAAATGTTACTCCACTACAAACCAGACTTTCTTACAGATGTTTTATTTTGTAGGTTGAACCAGGAAACTGGAAAGACGCCATGAAAGAAGAATGTTGGGTGGATGCAATGCAGGAAGAGTTGCTTCAATTCCAGAAACTTGGTGTCTGGAAGCTTGTTGACCTACTGGATCATCATAAAAAGATTAATACTCATTGGGTCTTCAAGTGCAAGAGAGATGACAAAGGTATTGTGGTCAGAAACAAAGCTCGGCTCGTGGTCCAAGGCTTCCATCAGCAAGAAGGGATAGACTACAATGAAGTTGTCGCACGTCTTGAAGATATCCGCATTTTCCTGGCCTTTACATCATGGAAAAGTTTCTAGGTGTACCAATGGATGTGACGTTTGCATTCCTATAAGGAAAGGTAAACAAGGAGGTGTACGTCGGCCAACCACCAGGGTTTATCGATCCGATACACATGGATAAGGTCTATCTGTTGAACAAAGCGTTATACAGACTGCACCAGGCCCCGAGAGCCTGGTACGAGACGCTCTCCAAAAATATCCTTGGAAATGGTTTCTCAAGAGGCACAGTACCCTCTATACCAAGGAAGTGGGTGGACATCTGATTATCGTACAAATTTATGTGGACGATATCATCTTTGGATCGACATATGATAAGTTGTGTAATGAGTTTGAAGAAGTCATGAAAAAGAAGTTCGAAATGAGTGCTATGGGGGAGATGAAGTTCTTCTTAGGACTTCAGGTTGAGCAATTGCCTGATGGTATCTTCATTCAACAGATGAAGTATGTTCATGATATGTTAGAGAAAGTTGACATGTTAGGAACTAAACTAGCACCAACTCCATTAGCCACCAACCATGACATTTGTCCAGACGTTCATGGAGTAAAAGTCGATGAAACATTATGTCACTCCATGATCGGATCCTTGATGTATCTCACAGCTTCAAGACATGATATCATGTATCCAACATACCTATGCACCCGATATCAGTCTAATCCAAGAGATTCACACTTGTTAGCCGTCAAATGAATCATGCGCTGTCCAAGCACCGGCTTATAGTATCCTTGACATGACGACTTCAATCTCGCTTCAGATTCCGATTTCGGTTGCTGCAAGTTTAATGCCAAATCTACAACGGATGATTGCCAGTTCTTCGGAACCCGTTTAGTACGTGGCAATGCAAGAAACAGACAGTGGTTGCTCTCTCTACGTGTGAAGCTGAATACGTTTCAGCATCCAGCTGTTGTTCCTAGATACTCTAAATACAACAGCAGATGAGAGACTTTGGACTGCATTTTCTTGACATGCCCATATATGTAGATAACAAGGCATCTATTGATATCACTAAAAACCTAGTTCAACACTCACGCACTAAACACATAATTCAACACCACTTTATCCGTGATTGTTACGAGAAAAAGTTGGTTAGAATTGAAAAAATCCACACTGATAACCAAAAAGCAGACTTTTACACCAAAGCTTTTGATAGATGAAGATTTAAAAATCTTTTGAAATTAAATGGTTTAAGAAATCTGACATTAGGGGTTGGAAATGAGGTTGAAGTCGACGATGATGAGGACCTAACTTGATTCTCATCGGTATGACATATGTTTTATGAAAATATTTTTCTTGCTTCCATAAAATCTAAAAATTATAAATATGTTTTTGATTTTAGGGGGAGAAAAGTTATGAAAAGTATAAAAACATTAAAAAGACAAAAAAGAGTTATGTAAAATAGAGGTAATTATATTACATCAGTTGACTATGATAGTATGCTAAAGATATGGAATGTTTAAACAAGTAATTAAACAGGTCTTACTGATGACGTGCCAATAGGCTTCACACGTTCAGTAAATTTTTCTTCAAGATATAAACCTAAAAGAAAAACTGATTAATTTATGGGTCGACATCTCTCGGAAATATGGACTTAGTACTCCTAAATTTCGTTTTAGAGAATGCTAGATTCTGTGATACTAGGTCTTTATATTTAATTAATATCTGGGGTATTATCCGAGTTCTTCTAATTTTGCGTCGGTAATGACCTAGAATTTGTATAATACTTTTCACATTATTCGCCTCCAAAAGCTGCATAAAAACTGAATACATGTCATTAAAAGATACGGCATCTGCAGTTCAAAAGATTCCTAAATGGAACACCACATAAAGTCGAGCCTTCATCTCTTTATATGTATGGAAATACTAACTTGCGCTCTCAAGGTCTCATAATTCACCTCATTTACAGATATCAGTTAGATATATTCACCTGTGAGATGAAATTCTGGGAATCTTGATACTGGAGTATATTCTGAGATGGGAAACATTGTTACTTCATGTTCCTTAAAATTACATAACATATAAGTGGATAAGTATATGGGTAATATAGGTAAATTTGTTTAAGACCTTAAAGTTATTACCAAGATCAAGGGTACTGGTGATTTGTCTAGATAACTGATGTGATCCTCTAACACAAAACTCACAAAAGTATGTATGTAAATACATATTTATTTACTTTATCTTTCTTTTCAGAAAAAGCCAAAAAGATTTTCAGTTTATTTTTAGCAATCTATCTTAGATTTTAGTCTACCGATGATGAAAATACCGTTAGTCCAAGTCAAAGTGGCAGTTGCTGAAGGATAGCTGAAGATCACGTGCCAGGAGCTAATCTAAAAAGAGAATATCCTTAAACGTCAAAAAGTTCATCAACTTGAAAATTTAAATTTTAAAATATATCTGTTTTGGTCAAACAATGGTCAACCAAGGTCATTAACTTGGACTTGGTAGGCAAATCGGTTAACCGAGGTCATAATTGGACTCGGTCAACTGAGTGGGTCGTAAAAACATATAGATTTCTGTTGGTGCATAATGTTTATTGCCTATGTCTAGGATATATCCGTAATGTTTATAAAGATTACACGTTAATGTTTAAATGAGAAAATGTAAATTTTATATATTGATACACTGTGATTCGCACGAAACATAAGTGTGTTTCGTACGAGTGAGTCACTCGTACGAAATACTATTTCGTACGAAACACATATATTTGTTTGTGCACGCACTTCAGTACGAGTCATGTTGACCTATAAATAGGAAAGTGTTGTGTTAGAGCTAGGAACGGATTTGTCGTTTCATACGGCGAAGCTTTGTCAGTTTGGTGACTTGCATCTGTAACTTGAACGTCTTTAATAGATAAGAAGCAGTTAAACAGTAAGTTCTATCTTGTTTGTCATATCTACCTCTCTAGCAATGAATTCTGCCTCTGCTAGTTGAGTGAGATCATATCGATTGCTCATTTCGGGAGCTCGATCCTCGTTCACAAGTGGTATCAGAGCGATGAGATCTGATCTACAGATAGACAACAAGTAGTTACTCTGTAGACTTGGACATATCTTCATCTTCATCATTTTTCTGACCTTTGCTGGATTTTTGGACAAATTCATGGACAAAATGGACTAGTATTTTAGTAATTCAAGTTAATCTTCAATTTAAACAATTCATGCCATAATTCGGACATAAAATTGAACTAAATCATGTTGAAATCGATAAAATTTGATCAGTTTGAAGTTTGAACCAGTTTCGTACGAGTCTCGCACGAAATAAAGATGTTTTGATTTTAGTACGAATCACATAAATTTCATACGGACCAGTTAAAATTTCATAAAGTCTTAAATTGTTTTAGAATTTCAACATGTTTCGTACTAAAATGACTTGATTCGTACAAAATTCATTCACACAAAATTTTACTTAATAAAAAAAACACTTACTTCGCACAAAACTGAATTGATTCGTATGAAAACTTAGTGTTTGTGATAAAACTTGAATCGTACAAAAATTTGGTTTCGTGTAAAATTCTTATTTCGTACAAAACTCTTGATCGCACAAAAATCTGTTTAATCTGATCTGTTTATTTTCGAGAAGTGTGTTCTAATTTTTTGCAGGAAAAATGTCTGAGGAATTTTACAATGCGTTTGCCACATCGGTTGTCACCACTACAGCAGCTCAAAACATCAATTTAGAGAATGAAATGGGAACAATGACTAAACCTCCAAAGCTTATGAATTTGGAAGACTTTGATAGTTCGAGCGAGAGGTTTATGAACTGGGTGCAAGCTAATCATTTTACTTGCTGGTTTGAATCGAGGTAAAATACAGCACACCAGTTGGTGAAAGTGGGCTTGAAAAGACCCTTGCCCAATTCTCTGATGTTGAACGAGAAAGATTTATCAACGAAAAAATGATGATGAATATTCTTCAACAATCGATAAAAGAAGACATCTTGGCTTTATTGCAGCATGATAATGATGTGCAATCTTTATGGAATGCTCTTCGACTTAAATTTCAAGGTAGGGCTCAACTCCGCAAAAGCAAAAGGGCATTATTAAGCAAAGAGTTTGATGTATTCACATTGATCAAAGGAGTAACGGTTAAGCAGCTAATTGAGCGATACTGTCATCTGGTGGATCATATGAAGAGAATGGGAATTGTGAAGACAAATGAAGAGCTTGTTGATAAACTAGCTGATTCTCTACCACAAGGTGAATGGTCGACTTACTTAACCATATTGAAGAATGGGGTTGAATACAACAATTTATCGTTGCCTCGCTTTATCGAGAGATTAGAAGGTCATGAATTAGAGATGCAAAAGATGGCCAAAACAAGACTGTTCAAATGCAACAAGATGTTAATCTTTATTTCAAAAATAGTTCTGCTGCTCAAATCCAAGCGCCAAAGGTTCAAACTGCGTTCAGTGCATATAGCTCACCAAGCACATCTCAAACTCAGTCAAGTGTTTTCCAATCATACCCTACAGTTGATCTAAATACACCTTCTAGTCAACAGTCTTCTTTCGGATCAAAACAATCTCAGAACAATCAAGTCACTCCATCATTTAATGAAAGTCAAAGAATTCTGCAATGCAACATTGCCGTTGACTTTCAGAACGCACAAAATTTTGATGAAAAGACGGCAAAACAACATATGTCTCTACTTGCTTAAGTTCTTGAGTCATATGTTGGTCTTGTTGCTGGAAAGATTGGTAATTCTGAAATGACACGAGAAGACTACGATCAAATTGATCCAGTTGAAATGGAGTTGATAGATATAAAATGGTGCATGGCTTCGATCGTTCGACGAGCACAACGATTTATGGAAATCACTGTTAAAGAAAATTAGGGAGGCTTAGATGGGAAACTTGGATTTGATAAATCTAAAGTTACTTGTTTCAAGTGTCGGGAGAAAGGTAACTTTAAAAGAGAATGTCAAAACCGAGAGGTTCAAGGGAATCAGAATTCTTTCCAGGATAACTATTACAAAAGAGCGATCTATCACCGACCACAACAGTTAAAATACTTTGCTGGATTTTTGGACAAATTCATGGACAAAATGGACTAGTATTTTAGTAATTCAAGTTAATCTTCAATTTAAACAATTCATGCCATAATTCGGACATAAAATTGAACTAAATCATGTTGAAATCGATAAAATTTGATCAGTTTGAAGTTTGAACCAGTTTCGTACGAGTCTCGCACGAAATAAAGATGTTTTAATTTTAGTACGAATCACATAAATTTCATACGGACCAGTTAAAATTTCATAAAGTCTTAAATTGTTTTAGAATTTCAACATGTTTCGTACTAAAATGACTTGATTCGTACAAAATTCATTCACACAAAATTTTACTTAATAAAAAAAACACTTACTTCGCACAAAACTGAATTGATTCGTATGAAAACTTAGTGTTTGTGATAAAACTTGAATCGTACAAAAATTTGGTTTCGTGTAAAATTCTTATTTCGTACAAAACTCTTGATCGCACAACAAAATCTGTTTAATCTGATCTGTTTATTTTCGAGAAGTGTGTTCTAATTTTTTGCAGGAAAAATGTCTGAGGAATTTTACAATGCGTTTGCCACATCGGTTGTCACCACTACAGCAGCTCAAAACATCAATTTAGAGAATGAAATGGGAAGAATGACTAAACCTCCAAAGCTTATGAATTTGGAAGACTTTGATAGTTCGAGCGAGAGGTTTATGAACTGGGTGCAAGCTAATCATTTTACTTGCTGGTTTGAATCGAGGTAAAATACAGCACACCAGTTGGTGAAAGTGGGCTTGAAAAGACCCTTGCCCAATTCTCTGATGTTGAACGAGAAAGATTTATCAACGAAAAAATGATGATGAATATTCTTCAACAATCGATAAAAGAAGACATCTTGGCTTTATTGCAGCATGATAATGATGTGCAATCTTTATGGAATGCTCTTCGACTTAAATTTCAAGGTAGGGCTCAACTCCGCAAAAGCAAAAGGGCATTATTAAGCAAAGAGTTTGATGTATTCACATTGATCAAAGGAGTAACGGTTAAGCAGCTAATTGAGCGATACTGTCATCTGGTGGATCATATGAAGAGAATGGGAATTGTGAAGACAAATGAAGAGCTTGTTGATAAACTAGCTGATTCTCTACCACAAGGTGAATGGTCGACTTACTTAACCATATTGAAGAATGGGGTTGAATACAACAATTTATCGTTGCCTCGCTTTATCGAGAGATTAGAAGGTCATGAATTAGAGATGCAAAAGATGGCCAAAACAAGACTGTTCAAATGCAACAAGATGTTAATCTTTATTTCAAAAATAGTTCTGCTGCTCAAATCCAAGCGCCAAAGGTTCAAACTGCGTTCAGTGCATATAGCTCACCAAGCACATCTCAAACTCAGTCAAGTGTTTTCCAATCATACCCTACAGTTGATCTAAATACACCTTCTAGTCAACAGTCTTCTTTCGGATCAAAACAATCTCAGAACAATCAAGTCACTCCATCATTTAATGAAAGTCAAAGAATTCTGCAATGCAACATTGCCGTTGACTTTCAGAACGCACAAAATTTTGATGAAAAGACGGCAAAACAACATATGTCTCTACTTGCTTAAGTTCTTGAGTCATATGTTGGTCTTGTTGCTGGAAAGATTGGTAATTCTGAAATGACACGAGAAGACTACGATCAAATTGATCCAGTTGAAATGGAGTTGATAGATATAAAATGGTGCATGGCTTCGATCGTTCGACGAGCACAACGATTTATGGAAATCACTGTTAAAGAAAATTAGGGAGGCTTAGATGGGAAACTTGGATTTGATAAATCTAAAGTTACTTGTTTCAAGTGTCGGGAGAAAGGTAACTTTAAAAGAGAATGTCAAAACCGAGAGGTTCAAGGGAATCAGAATTCTTTCCAGGATAACTATTACAAAAGAGCGATCTATCACCGACCACAACAGTTAAAATACTTTGCTGGATTTTTGGACAAATTCATGGACAAAATGGACTAGTATTTTAGTAATTCAAGTTAATCTTCAATTTAAACAATTCATGCCATAATTCGGACATAAAATTGAACTAAATCATGTTGAAATCGATAAAATTTGATCAGTTTGAAGTTTGAACCAGTTTCGTACGAGTCTCGCACGAAATAAAGATGTTTTAATTTTAGTACGAATCACATAAATTTCATACGGACCAGTTAAAATTTCATAAAGTCTTAAATTGTTTTAGAATTTCAACATGTTTCGTACTAAAATGACTTGATTCGTACAAAATTCATTCACACAAAATTTTACTTAATAAAAAAAACACTTACTTCGCACAAAACTGAATTGATTCGTATGAAAACTTAGTGTTTGTGATAAAACTTGAATCGTACAAAAATTTGGTTTCGTGTAAAATTCTTATTTCGTACAAAACTCTTGATCGCACAAAAATCTGTTTAATCTGATCTGTTTATTTTCGAGAAGTGTGTTCTAATTTTTTGCAGGAAAAATGTCTGAGGAATTTTACAATGCGTTTGCCACATCGGTTGTCACCACTACAGCAGCTCAAAACATCAATTTAGAGAATGAAATGGGAAGAATGACTAAACCTCCAAAGCTTATGAATTTGGAAGACTTTGATAGTTCGAGCGAGAGGTTTATGAACTGGGTGCAAGCTAATCATTTTACTTGCTGGTTTGAATCGAGGTAAAATACAGCACACCAGTTGGTGAAAGTGGGCTTGAAAAGACCCTTGCCCAATTCTCTGATGTTGAACGAGAAAGATTTATCAACGAAAAAATGATGATGAATATTCTTCAACAATCGATAAAAGAAGACATCTTGGCTTTATTGCAGCATGATAATGATGTGCAATCTTTATGGAATGCTCTTCGACTTAAATTTCAAGGTAGGGCTCAACTCCGCAAAAGCAAAAGGGCATTATTAAGCAAAGAGTTTGATGTATTCACATTGATCAAAGGAGTAACGGTTAAGCAGCTAATTGAGCGATACTGTCATCTGGTGGATCATATGAAGAGAATGGGAATTGTGAAGACAAATGAAGAGCTTGTTGATAAACTAGCTGATTCTCTACCACAAGGTGAATGGTCGACTTACTTAACCATATTGAAGAATGGGGTTGAATACAACAATTTATCGTTGCCTCGCTTTATCGAGAGATTAGAAGGTCATGAATTAGAGATGCAAAAGATGGCCAAAACAAGACTGTTCAAATGCAACAAGATGTTAATCTTTATTTCAAAAATAGTTCTGCTGCTCAAATCCAAGCGCCAAAGGTTCAAACTGCGTTCAGTGCATATAGCTCACCAAGCACATCTCAAACTCAGTCAAGTGTTTTCCAATCATACCCTACAGTTGATCTAAATACACCTTCTAGTCAACAGTCTTCTTTCGGATCAAAACAATCTCAGAACAATCAAGTCACTCCATCATTTAATGAAAGTCAAAGAATTCTGCAATGCAACATTGCCGTTGACTTTCAGAACGCACAAAATTTTGATGAAAAGACGGCAAAACAACATATGTCTCTACTTGCTTAAGTTCTTGAGTCATATGTTGGTCTTGTTGCTGGAAAGATTGGTAATTCTGAAATGACACGAGAAGACTACGATCAAATTGATCCAGTTGAAATGGAGTTGATAGATATAAAATGGTGCATGGCTTCGATCGTTCGACGAGCACAACGATTTATGGAAATCACTGTTAAAGAAAATTAGGGAGGCTTAGATGGGAAACTTGGATTTGATAAATCTAAAGTTACTTGTTTCAAGTGTCGGGAGAAAGGTAACTTTAAAAGAGAATGTCAAAACCGAGAGGTTCAAGGGAATCAGAATTCTTTCCAGGATAACTATTACAAAAGAGCGATCTATCACCGACCACAACAGAGAACAAGAATCGTGCCGATTGAAGACAAGCAACCTGAAACTAAAGAAAAGGCTTTGGTTGTTACACAAGAAGACGAAGGGTTTAATTGGAACAAGTTTATTTCGAAAGGAGAAAGTTTGGCATTGGTGGCTGAAATCATTGATGAACCAGAAGAAGAATCGCAGGCATCGTTTGATGAAGGACCTGAGGATGATAATTATTACTCTCATATTTCATCAAAGGAAGAGGAGCTGTTGAATGGTCCATTCAAACATCTTTTTCCTAACGATGTTTTAAAAACTTTTGCAGGATATTTAGCACCTACTCAACATTCAACAGATGAAGTGCAAAAGAAACTGGTTGAAGATGTCAAAGTAGATGAGAAAAAGGAATTACTGAAAGAAGACATCATTAAAGCGTTCATGGCAAATGGAAATGAGGCAAACAAGTCATCTGAGAATGAAAAATCTTGTTCAAAGTGTGATGAACCATGTGGTGAGTGTCTTGTGAAAGACAAAAGAGTTGCTGAATTGCAAAGTTTAACAGACAATTTTTCAAGCGATTACAAAACTACAAAGGAAGCATATGACAAATTGAGTGCGTCTGTTAAACAATATAATAAAGCACTCGGAGAAAATGATGCAACACTTATGATGCTTAAAGCAACAGTGATGGATAAACAAATGGCAATTAATATTCATCTAAACACTATTGCTGAGCTCAAAAGTGAGCTTGAAAAAATGAGAATGGAAACCGAACGAGTTAACAAACTGTTAATTAGTTATTCCACAAGCTCATATGTTATAATCACATTTTACCAAAAAATGAAAACACTGAGGGATCTAAAAATGGTGAAACAAAGATTGGAAGTTATGATCGAGTTCCTCCACCCATGTGGAACAGTTATGCTTGCAAAAATCCATCTGGTGTGGAAAAGGCGCTAAATATTAAATTGAAAAACCGAACAGTTGCCTGAGGATATCGATATAACTTACACTAAAATGATGGTGAATGTGAGTCTGAAGTGGTAGAAAATGTGATTGAAAAAGTGTTAACAAATGAATCTGAAGTGGCTGAGTCTGAAAAGTCTGAGAAGTCAAAATCTGATGACAAATCAGAAAACAGTTTAAATGAGGACCCTAATGTCATAGTTTATAAAATGAAAGGATCTGATAAACTATTTTCGGATGAGGATTTTCCCAACAAGAATGTGAAAAGAGGTCGTGTTGATAAAATGTTCAAGCTGATGGAGGTATGTCATGATGATTTGGATAAACATGATTCATCTTTCTATTCTAAATCAAAAACTTAAAACTGACCTTACTATCGAAAAAATGGAGAATATCCGAAAAATAAGCGTGCAGGGTTGGGTTTTCAGAAGCAACATAAAACCAACAGGTCCCAAAAATTGGATTTTACAAAGAAAATTAATTTTGTATTTTGGACGACAACCGAGATGGAAAAGGAAATCATTGGTACTCAATCAAATGATGATTTTCTTAAAGAAAAAGAGAAACAAAAACAGAAACAGGTTTTGAATACATCTGTTCATAAGGATAGCAGGACATGTTATAAATGCAAGAAAGTTGGACATTTTGCACGATATTGTTCACAAGAAAGTTCAAAACCAGTTTCTTCTCTGAAAAAGTTCACCAAGGATGAAAAACAAAAAAACACCCATGGTTATGCCGAGACAAATTCTTAAAAGAAAAACTAAATCTCATCAAAATGTTAAACCAATTATTAAACCTCAATCTAATTTAAAATTGCTGAAACATCACACAAAGTTCAACAAAAAGATTCAAAATTTTATGTTAAATAGGCTAAATTACAAACACAGAAACGGGTTGCTAAAATTGTTAACACCAAATCATCCAAGGTTGAGCTCAAATCTTCTATTCCAAACAACATTGAGTTTAAAAAGATTGAAAAGAACAAAGTGGGTCCAAAGTTCGACATTCCAAACCCACCCAAGACCAAACAGTCTTGGGTCTCTTTGTTTAAATAAATTTGGTTAATCATGTGTGCAGGGGCTCCAACGTTCGATATTGTCAAAATGGATCATGGATAGTGGAGCGTCTCGCCACATACAGATAAGAGATTTCGGTTTGCAATTTCTTGATACGCCTATATATGTAGATAATCAGGCTGTGATCGATATCACCAAAAACTCAAGTCAACACTCACGTACTAAACATATCGACACCACTTTATCCGTGATTGTTACGAGAAAAAGTTGGTGCGAATTGAGAAATTCCACACTGATGACCAAAAAGCAGATTTTTATACTAAAGCTTTTGATAAAACAAAGTTTAAAAATTTATTAAAGCTAAATGGTTTAAAAATATGATCTCAGGGGATATGTTTGAGGTTGAGTTTGAGGATGATGACGATTTGATGTGAATTTGTCAACGGTTAAACGTTTTCTGTACATTCTTTCTACTAATTTCTTAAAACTCCAAAAATATGTTTTTGATTTTAGGGGGAGAATATTTGAGGAAAATACAAAAAACATTTAAAAAATCAAAAAGTGTTTTGTGTAAAAAAGAGTGATCAAAGTAAATCAAAAATGATAGTCACAGTATGCTAAAGAATTGTATTGTTTAAAAGTGTTTAAGCAAGTCTTACTATAGATTTGCCAATAGACTTCACTCGTTCAATAGATTGTTATCGAGATATAAACCTAAAACACAAAAAACTGATTAACTTGTGGGTTAACATCTCTCGGATATATAGACTTAGTACTCCGAAATTTCGTTTGAGAGAATGCCAGATTCTGCGATACTAGGTCTTTATATTTGATTGATATTTGGGGTATTATTCGAGTTATTCTGATTTTGAGGAAGCAATGGCCTAGAATCATATAATACTTTCACATTATTTTCCCAAATGCTGCATAAAATGATTATGTCTTAAGCAATTATGACTTTTGCAGTACAAAAGATTCCTTAATAGAACACCACCTAAAGACGAGCCTTCATCTCGTTGTCTGTATGGTAGTACTAACCTGAGCTCTCAAGGTCTAGGATTCACCCTATATACAGATATCAATTCGAATATTCACCTGCAATATGACATTCTGGGAATCTCAATACGAGAGTATATTCTGAGATGGGAAACACAGTCATTTCATGTTTCTAATGATACTTTAACATATCTTGAAACAGTTGAGAAACGAGAAGAGGTTTAAATGGATAAATATATTCGCAATCTAGGTAAATTTGTTTAAAAGCTTTAAAGGTGTTTCTAGACTAATGGTACTAATGACCTATATGAATGCTTGAAATGATCCTCTGAAAAAAAATTCACAAAAAAATGTTGTTATTTTTAAAAAAAAAATTCTTAAAAAAACCCAAAAAGATTTTTAGTTTTCTTAGCTTGATAAGTTTTATTTTTGTTTACCGATGATAAAAACACTGATGGTTGGATTCATAGCAACATCATGCTTAAGAAATTTTGGAATCATGGGTTGGGAGCTAATTTTTAGCAACAAAGTTTACTAAAATGTCAAGAAATTTCATTAATTTGAAACTTTACATATTAAAATAAATCTGGTCAAGCATGGTCAACCAAGGTCATTAACTTGGACTTGGAAGGCAAATTGGATAACCAGGGTCATTAACTTGGACTTGGTTAGTCAAGTGGATTTTTGAAACAGATAATTTTTTTTTGCAAAAATGAATGAAAAACTGAAAAAAAGAAGCTCGGATCACTGAACGTTCAAGAATAGCATCTTTGAGGAGCTTTCAGTTTTTGAAAGGACGTCCTCTGACCGATCAAACGCCTATTGCTTCTGAGGAATGTTAAAGAGATTTTTTGGGCCTTAAAGTCAAATTGAATTGAAGTTTTGATGATTATCCAGACTACGGCAACATCCAAGGGGGAGTTTATTGGTGCATAATGTCTATTGCCTACGTCTAGGATATATCCGTAATGTTTATAAAGGTTACACGTTAATGTTTAAATGAGAAAATGTAAATTTCATGTATTGATACACTTGATTCGCACGGAACATAAGTGTGTTTCATACGAGTGAGTCACTCGTACGAAATACTATTTCGTACGAAACACAAATGTTTGTTTGTGCACGCACTTCAGTGCGAGTCACGTTGACCTTTAAATAAGGAAGTGTTGTGTTAGAGCTAGGAACGGATTTGTCGTTTCATACGGCGAAGCTATGTCAGTTTGTTGACTTGCATCTGTAACTTGAACGTCTTTAATAGATCAGAAGCAGTTAAACAGTAAGTTCTATCTTGTTTGTCATATCTACCTCTCTAGCAATGAATTCCGCCTCTGCTAGTTGAGCGAGATCAGATCGATTGCTCATTTCGAGAGCTCGATCCTCGTCCACAATTTCACAAAAAAAATCAAAAAGAAAAATAAGTGAAAGGAACCGGCTCGTACGAGTGACTTGTATGACTCGTACGAGTGATGAAAGGCTACAATCATACGAATGGTAACTCATACGAATGACCTAGCGAGTATAAAAGGGGATTTCACTCGCACGAGTCACATTAGTAACTCTGTGCGACTAAAAATTCTCTCTATGCGATTCAGTTCCTTCTACACATTTTCTTGATCATTTTACATATCTTGTTCTTCGGGGAGGTTGATTGGCACACCTCTCACGATGGGAAAGGTATTAATACAAGTTTGAGCCGTTATAATGCCGAAATTGGACCAAAAGGACATAAAACGTAGATTTAGGATAATTGGACCCGTAAAATGTAAAAATGAACTCAAATTCGTACAAATAGGCCCTTTAGCCTCTAAAACAACACTAAATTTGTTAAAATTTACACGTTTTAAGTTCGGTCTGACAAGGTATTATTTGGTGCGATTCGTAACTCGTACGAATTATCACTCGTACGAGCAAGCTTTTTAAATGTCAGATTATCTTCATCACTTGTATGAGTGATCGTTCATATGAGCATATCCTTAAATGTCATAAAACTCTTTGACTCATACGAGGCACCACTCGTACGAGTGTGAAAGATTTGAAATTTTGAAAATCATTCTAAGTGTTTGAAATATTTGTGTTTACAGATCAAGAAGTCTTCATTCTCACCATTCGACAATGTCTGCTATCTATTAGATGAGAACATTCCAAAGATAGCAGCATATAGAGAAGTGTGAGATTTTCTGAGCCGGCTGCCTATTACAAAGGCTCTTACAGACAGACATACGGCATACCGACCACATGTCGAATATTTTTGGGATGCCGCAGAATACAGTGAGGAAGATAATGCTATCTTGTCTGTATTGCGAATCAATAATGAGGATATTGAAGTCAAGATCACTGAAGATCTAATTCAAACGATGCTAGAGTTCAATGATAGTTAAGAAGACCCGACCGGTTATCCGGAATATATGGTCAAATGGTATTTTTATAGGATGAGATACGCTGGATTCGTCAACGCCGCACCTTTTAAGAAGGGAAATCTGAGTGCTCCCTTTCGATATATCGCACACTGTATTATACATGCCCTAAGTCACAGAAAGGGTGGTTTCCATGATCTGATTGATTATGGAACTCATCCTCAATCTGCCGTACAACTTCTCAAGACTCATATTTATGTAGATGGTACAGAACATTTAGCGAGGAAAGTTCCTTCAGTACCCAAGGTTTGTGCAAATGCTACTCGATCATCTTCACCCCAATCTAAAGAAGAAGAAAGATGATATTCTTAGACTTGAACATATGGATGTGTCTACTTTGAAGAAGATGAATCTGCACTTGAAGGCCTTCCCTAACGCGAAGCCTGTTTTTAGGGGCTATTACTGATAAAGATTATGTGGCACCGCTTAAGGGGAAATGGCGAAAAGATGATAGTGGGAATGAAGCTGAAGAGATTAAGGCGTTGGATGGATTTATATCGAAGAAAAGCATGTGGTTCACCAAAGAGGATAAGAAGGGGGTAAGTGGACTAAACAAAAGCATACTACCACATCTTCCTTCGCTACCCCTTAGAAAAAGAAACGTGCATCTGTTAGCGCGAGTTTGATTGATGAACCAGAGCCTGAAGAGAATGTTGAGTCAGTTGCAGCTGATATGGAGCGACAGCCATTTGGTAGTGAAGTCGGTAGAGATGAAGAGGCATCCTCCTCTAGCACTGATGAAGAGGATAGGATCACCGGAGAAAAAGAGAGAGCAACAGAAAAAGAGTAGGAACGTTTGACTGAAGAAAAAAACGAAAAGCTGAGGAGAGGAGAAGAAAGAGATAGGAGAAGACGATACTACATATGTACCATTCGAGTCTGATGATGATACTCCTGTTATCAAGACATCGAAGAGGACAAAGACAAAACGTTTGAAGAGGCCAGCAGCTAGAAGTACAGACTCTCCGAAAGCTTGATCTAAGAGAAAGGTGCAGAAGAAAGCTTATATAGCACCGAATGTTGAATCTACACCACAACCACCACCATCACCAACTCCACAACCACCTCCACAACCATCACCTCAACTACCACCGCAACCCACCCCTCAACCTAAACCAACTCAATCTCAACCCCAATTTTCAATAGGCTCCAGACTTGAAGATTAATTTGACTTCGATTTCGGAGGTATTCTGGGGGGTGAAGAATTTTCAGCAGATATGTTCAATGACACGCGGATTGAAGAGTTAGTGAATCAGTGTTAAGATTGTTGAGCTGCAGGAACTGATTAAGGGCTTAAAAGAAGATCGACAGCATAGCGAGGCTGTTATGGTAAGTATCGTGTTAGAGAATGAAAGACTGAGGAAGCGAATGGCTGAATATGATGAAGAACGCCTCAGGAATCAAAAAAAGATGAGCTTGTTTGAGAAAATTCTTATCAAGAAGCTCGGGATTAATATGGCTGCCAAAATTGATGAGACTGAGAGCGAAAAAGCAAGAGCATGAGTTGCAGAGTGTGAACATATTGCGAAAGAACTATCCGACACTCAAGGAAAGGGAAAAGAAGAGGTTGGAGAGGAGCCTGTGATAGACAAAGCTGCGTCAGAAGCTGAATTTGTGCTAGTATCTTCAGAGTTAATGGTGTATGTGCAAACGATGAAGTTTGTGTTGATTGGAAAGCTGAGGGATGTGGATATTGACATGTCAAATCTTTCTACGAAACATCAGGAGTGGCTGAGGAAAAGAAAAATGTTGAAAGAAATTGAGGAAGAGATAGATGCTTTTGCTGAAAATCCTGAGGAGGTTGATAAAGACTTAGATGAAACTGATGACACGTCAAAGAAAAAGTCAGATAGTGATAGCGAGGATGAAGATAGTGATATGAGTTGTTCGGCAATTCTTGTAACAGAATCTGGTTTGAATGATGATTTTGATTTTATTGTGTACTTGAATGATTCAGCCAGCCAAGTTCACGATGACAAAGATCAGGGAAAGTCGTATGATAGCTTGAAGGATTCTAAGCAGGCAGGAATCCTCAGAGTGACTGATATGTCAACTGTTCCTGCTGTGCCTAAACCGAAGATTTTGTATTTGGAGCATGATGTGGAAAAAGGTGAATTTATCCACAATTACACAAAAGAAGAGGTTGCGAGAATGTTAGGTGTGGATGAAAAAGCATTTGAATATGAATTCGAAGACGAACTGAATGTCATCAGTGCTTTCCAGCCTGAATATTATCTCTTTGAACACTTTTCTGAAGCACATGAGTGCGATAAGGTTGTCGTGGAGGATGATTCCGATAGCGATGATACTACAAATATTTCCGGTGAGGGTACGAATGACTTTCCAACCTTTAATGATATATTTACAGCCGAAAGTGATGATTTGTTGAAGCGTAAAGTAGAAGAGGCTGTGAAACAGGGAACGGTGCCTAAACGATTATCCAAAGAAGAGATAGCTGAGATGAGGAAATTCTAGTTTAAGGAGTTACCAGAGGAACGTAAAAACGTCCCCTAGCATTCTTCATGCATGATGCTGATATTTCTCTGGGGACTTCATTAGCTGGGGATGGATCAAGGAACTTGATGTATATGCAATAAAGAGGGAGTATGGGCTCCAGTACTTCTGACACTTGAGCGATATAAAGACCCTGTCATTCTAGGATATTAAAGAACTAGTGCAGACTAAGATGATTAATCTTAAGATGATATTTCATGACCAGCAACTGTGGAAACTGATAAAGTTGGAAGCTACTCATGGTTTTAGACGCTGGAAGCAATATATCCCCAAAAGAGTCACAAAGATTGATCCAGTTACGAAAGAGAAGGATGTGACGTTGATTGTTAAGAGGCCAAGAGTGATTAAAAACATGCCTCTGATTAAAATGGAGCAAAATTTCTTCAAGATTTTCAAATGGTGGCACTATGATTCGAGCACAGGTGAAGCTGTTATTTGTGTTCAACCGAATGAAGATTCTTGGAAGATTACTGAAGAACTATCCGAATCCATCATCACACACAAACGTATCTATGGTCTACGGGGCGGCATTCAAGTACTAGACCCAATGTGGCTAGTCAACTGCTCAACGAAGGATATAGAATGTTTATTCTACAACAAGATCAATTATGAGGAGAGATAAAGAGCATGCACTGCAGTTCCAGAAGACTGTTAATGTTTGTTTTATTAACGATATACATTCAGGAACAACATGGAACACTTCATGGAGAAAGCTAGAAGAGAAGGAGCAACGGAAGAAGGAAAAGAATGCTGAAAGGATTGCAGAGAAAACGAGGATTGCATCATTAAGAAGTTTTCGGTTTGGCGAAACGTACAATCGGCCTCCTCCTACTGACCAAACGCCAATATCTTCTGAGGAGCGTCGCAAGCCACCGAAACATTTCTTTGGACGTTAAATGTCAAATATTTTGAATAATTTTTAACAAATTTTTTAACGTTATCCAAGACTGCGGCAACATCATAGGGGGAGTTTGTTGGTGCATAATGTCTATTGCCTACGTCTAGGATATGTCAGTTATGTAAATAGGGCTTAGATATGTCATATATTTTATGTATTTTAGTGGCTCGTATGAGTGAGTTAATGTGGCTCGTACGAGTGATACCTTGTCACTCATACGAGCCAACAACCTCACTCCTTGTGCGAGCCATATTAGCCTATAAATAGTGGAGCTTGAGTGTTGTGTTATTACCTGTTGGTATGTGACGACGGCGAAGCCCTGTCCAGTTGTTTACTCCTTTGTAACTTTCACATTTATTAATATATGAATCAAAGACGTTTAAGTAGCATACTTGATTGTTTGTTTGTCCAACTCACTAGCAATGAATTCCGCCTTTGTTAGCTGAGTCGAATCGGTCCGCTGCTCATAAGAGGAGAAGCTGGACCCCTCTCACACTTCTAATAGATAGTACATACGCCAACCAGCTCATATCTTTGTTCAATTTTAATTTTGGCCCGTTAAATTGTCCTAGATCTAACTTTTAGGTCCGGTTTACCGAAATCATCAAATTTACATCCAATTCATGGTCAATCTTGTCCAATCTACCTTAGGCATTGCAAGTGGTATGCCGATCAACCACCACAAGTCTATAATCAGGCAGCACTTCGTCTCAAAGTTTACAAAATCTTCACTTCGCACGAGGATAAGAAACAATAACAATGAACTCCTCTACGTGCGAAGAGAGATATATATAGGCCACTGAATTCTTTTTGTACGAAGTGAGGTTTCTCTTTGTGCGAAGTGAATTCCTCTCTTCGTGTGAAGTGAACTTCACATTTTCAAATTTTCAATATGTTTCAATTTTAACAAGTTATAACAACCCACTTAGTTGACCAAGTCCAAGTTAATGACCCTGGTTAACTGATTTGTCTACCAAGTCCAAGTTAATGACCTTGGTTGACCACTTAATGTATAACAGATGTGTTTAGGAAATTTTAAGTTTCAAATTAATGAACTTTTGATCTTTTCAAAACATTTTTTTCATTTCAGATAAGCTCCCAACCCGTTGTGCTTCAGATTTCCTCAACACACAGCATCTCTAGGTTTTGAAGATCTGCTTTCCATCATCGATAGTCGAAACTAACATAGAAATAGAATCTTTTTTATTTTTAGAATTTTCCAAAGTTTATGCTAAAACACACTGAAAATATTTTTGGGTTTTTCTGAAATGAAATGCAATAACTATGTACGAACATATTTACAGACACATTTTCGTGAGTTTGTGTTAGACGATCATATCAGTTTTTGAGACAAATCACCAGTACTGTTGATCTTAAAAACTTTACGTTTTAAAACAATTCACTAAGAATGTGAGTATATTGATCCACTTAAACCTCTACACATTTCTCAATTGTTCCAAGATATGTTAATTAGATGTTTTAGAACTTGACTTAATAGTGTTTCCCACCTCAGAATATACTCCCGTATCAAGATTCCCTAGATTTCATCTTACAGGTGAATATATCTAACAAATATTTGTATCTGGGTTGTACAAGACCTTGAGAGCTCAGGTTAGTACCACTGTACAGACAAAGAGATGAAGGCTTGACTTAAAAGTAGTGTTCCAATTTCGAATCTTTTTACTTCAATTATCAGATCTTTCGGTGCTTTCAATTGGCTGCAGTTTTCGGGTTTAAAAGCAAAAGTATTTTACAAGTTCTAGGCCATTGCTGATGCAGAATCAGAAGAACTTGTATAATACCCCAGATGTCATTTATCTATAAAGACCTAGTATCTCAAAATCTAACAATCTCTCAAATGAAATTTTTGTGTACTAAGACCATACATCCGAGAGATGTTAAACCGCTAATTAAGTAGTTTTTCTTTTTGTTTATATCTCAAAAACAATTTACTGAATGTGCGAAGCCTACTGACACATCATCAGTGAGACATGTTTAAACATTTTGACACTACATTTCTTTAGCATTCTATGATAGTTTACTGATGTACTATCATTTCCTCTTTTTACACGAAAACTATTTTTGTCTTTTTTATAATCTTTTTCACATTTTTCAAATTGTTATATGTTTTTGTATTTCCTAAAATCAAAAACATATTTTTGGATTTTTGTTTTTAAAGAAAGAAAACTAAAGAATTTTGACAAACCGATGAGGATCACGTCAAATCGTTATCCGCCTCGAATTCAACCTCCTCTAAAATATCTCCTGATTCTGATTTTTCAACCTATTAAGTTTCAAAAGATATCTGAATGTAGCTCTATCAAAAGCTTTGGTGTAATAATCTGCCTTTAGTTCATCAGTGTGGATCTTTTTAATTCTAACCAACTTTTTCTCGTAGCAATCATGGATAAAGAGATTTTGAATATCAATATGTTTAGTTTTAGAGTGTTGAACCAGGTTTGTAGTTATATTTATGGCAGCCTCATTATCTACATATATGGGCGTATGAAGAAACTACAATCCATAGTCTCTCATCAGGTGTTGTATCCACAAGATCTAGGAATAACAACTGGAAGCTGAGATGTATTCTGCTTCGCAAGTAGAGAGAGCGACCGTGGTTTGCTTTTTGCAATGTCACGTTACTAATCGTATACCAAAGAACTTGCAACCAGTAGTTGAAGATTTAGTAGCGGCAGCATCCGAAATTAGAATCAGAGTATCTAGCAAGGTTGAAATCATCGTTACGCGGATACCACAAGTTCGTGCTTGGGCAACCCTTCAAATATCAATGAATCCGATTGACGATCAGCATGTGAGACACTCGTAGACTTGATTGATATCGAGCGTAGAGGCAATGTGCATACATGACATCCGGCCTTGATGTTGTGAGGTAAATTATATATCCAATCATTGATCGGTATAAGGTCTCGTCAATCTTCACACCTTTTTCATCTGGTCCGGTTTCGTGATGTAGTGCCACGGGGTAGACAATGCTGATGTTCCCGACATATCGAATTTCCCCAATACAACGTGCACATACTTCGTAAGATGGATTCCATCAGGTAACTTCATCACTCCTATTGAACTCATTTCAAATTTCTTTTGAATGACTTTCTCAAAGTGTTTACAAAGATTATGTCATCCACATAGATTTGTACATTAATCATATGTCCATCCACATAGATTTGTACAATAATCATATGTCCATCCGTTTCCTATGTAAAGAGGGTATCTACTGTTCCTCTAGTGAAACCATTCTTTAGAAGATGTTGAGAAAGCGTCTCATACCAGGCTCTCGAGGCCTGGTGCATACCGTATAACACCTTATCTAGTAGGTAAACCTTTATTTGTGTAACGGATCGACAAACCCCGGCGGCTATCAGAGTACACCTTCTCTTTTACCTTTCCGTATTGGAATGCGGACATCACATCAGTTGCTACACCTTGAAACCTTGCCATGACGCAAATGCCAGGAAACTGCGGATAGCTTCTAATCTTGTGACAAGAGCGTAGACCTCTGTATAATCAATGCCCTCTTGCTGGTCAAAACGTTGGACTACAAGTCGAGCTTTATTGTGTACAACCATTCCTCTATCATCTCGTTTACACTTGAAGACCCACCTTGTACTTATGGACTTGTGATTATCTAGTAGATCGACAAGCTTCCAGACTCCAAGTTTTTCAAATTGTTACAGCTCTTCCTGCATTACGTTTACCTAACTTTCTTTAGTACGTGCGTCTTTGTGCAATTTAGGCTCAACCTGTGAAATAAAACAACTATATGAGCATGCTTCTTGAATAGGTGCAACTTTAGTATAAAAACAACATCAATCCTTGTTGATCTGATTTCTCATTTTTACTCTAGTTTGCTACTCTCCAATAATGTTCTGATGGGTGGTATGACAACGTCCTCGACATAAACTCATTTGAGACACTTACTTCATTCTCCAGATTCGTAATCTTATGTTCAACAACTTGATTACTCATGGAAGCTCCATTTTGATTGCTTGGACCCATAGATTGATTAAGTAAACTTGTGATCTGCTCTAAACCTTCATCTGAATTTGATCCTCCATTATCATAAGTTAGCTCACCATCAGAATCATAATCGTCGGATTGATAAAAACTGGGTGATATGTTGTTCACATCTAGTTCGACTAGGTTGAACTCATCTTTACGCATATACCACAAGTTGGTGCTTGCGCAACCCTTCAAATATCGAAGAATCTGCTTGACGATCAGCATGTGAGACACTCGTGGACTTGATTGATATCGGGCGTAGAGGCAATGTGGATACATGACATCCAGCCTGATGTTGTGAGGTACATTATAGATCCAATCATTGATCGGTATAAGGTCTCGTCAATCTTCACTCCTTTTTCATCTGGTCCGGTGTCGTGATTTAGTGCCAAGGGGTAGATAATGGTGATATTCCCAACATATCGAATTTCTCCAATACATCATGCACATACTTCGTCTGATGGATTCCATTAGGTAACTTCATCTCTCCTATTGAACTCATTTCAGGTTTCTTTTGCATGACTTTCTCAAAGGTTTTACAAAGATTATGTCATCAACATACATTTGTACGATAATCATAGGTCCATCCGCATAGATTTGTACAATAATCATATGTTCCATCCGTTTCCTGTGTAAAGAGGGTATCTATTGTTCCTCTAGTGAAACCATTCTTTAGAAGATGTTGAGAAAGCGTCTCATACCAGGCTCTCGAGGCCTGGTGCATTCCGTATAACACCTTATCTAGTAGGTAAACCTTTATTTGTGTAAGGGATCGACAAACCCCGGCGACTGTCAGAGTACACCTTCTCTTTTACCTTTCCGTATTGGAATGCGGACATCACATCCAGTTGCTACACCTTGAAACCTTGCCATGACGCAAACGCCAGGAAACTGCGGATAGCTTCTAATCTTATGACAAGAGCGTAGACCTCTGTATAATCAATGCCCTCTTGCTGGTGAAAACCTTGGACTACATTTCAAGCTTTATTGCGTACAACCACTCCTCTATCATCTCGTTTACACTTGAAGACCCACCTTGTACTTATGGACTTGTGATTATCTAGTAGATCGACAAGCTTCCAGACTCCAAGTTTTTCAAATTGTTACAGCTCTTCCTGCATTATGTTTACCTAACTTTCTTTAGTACGTGAGTCTTTGTGCAATTTAGGCTCAACCTGTGAAATAAAACAACTATATGAGCATGCTTCTTGAATAGGTGCAACTTTAGTATAAAAACAACATCAATCCTTGTTGATCTGATTTCTCATTTTTACTCTAGTTTGCAACTCTCCAATAATGTTCTGATGGGTGGTATGACAACGTCCTCGACATAACCTCATTTGAGACACTTACTTAATTCTCCAGATTCGTAATATTATGTTCAACAACTTGATTACTCGTGGAAGCTCCATTTTGATTGCTTGGACCCGTAGATTGATTAAGTAAACTTGTGATCTGCTCTAAACCTTCATCTGAATTGGATCCTCCATTATCATAAGTTACCTCACCATCAGAATCATAACCGTCGGACTGATCAAAAGTGGGTGCTGTGTTGTTCACATCTAGTTCGACTAGGTTGAACTCATCTTTATGCGGATACCACAAGTTGGTGCTTGGGCAACACTTCAAATATCGAAGAATCTGCTTGACGATCAGCGTGTGAGACACTCGTGGACTTGATTGATATCGGGCGTAGAGGCAATGTGGATACATGACATCCGGCCAGATGTTGTGAGGTACATTATAGATCCAATCATTGATCGGTATAAGGTCTCGTCAATCTTCTCTCCTTTTTCATCTAGTCCGGTGTCGTGATTTAGTGCCAAGGGGTAGATAATGGTGATATTCCCAACATATCGAATTTCTCCAATACATCATGCACACACCTCGTCTGATGGATTCCATCAGGTAACTTCATCTCTCCTATTGAACTCATTTCAGATTTCTTTTGCATGACTTTCTCAAAGGTTTTACAAAAATTATGTCATCAACATACATTTGTACGATAATCATATGTCCATCCGTGTAGATTTGTACAATAATCATATGTCCATCCATTTCCTGTGTAAAGAGGGTATCTACTGTTCCTCTGGTGAAACCATTCTTTAGAAGATGTTGAGAAAGCGTCTCATACTAGGCTCTCGGGGCCTGGTACATACCGTATAACATCTTATCTAGTAGGTAAACCTTTTTTTGTGTAACGGATCGACAAACCCCGGCGGCTGTCCAACGTACACGTTCTCTTTTACCTTTCCGTATAGGAATGCGGACTTCACATCCAGTTGGTACACCTTCAGACCTTGCCATGACGCAAACGCCAGGAAACTACGGATATCTTCTAATCTTGTGACAAGAGTGTAGACCTCTGTATAATCAATGCCCTCTTGCTGGTGAAAACATTGGAGTACAAGTCGAGCTTTATTGCGTACAACCACTCCTCTGTCATCTTGTTTACACTTGAAGACCCACCTTGTACTTATGGACTTATGATTATCTAGTAGATCGACAAGCTTCCAGACTGCAAGTTTTTCAAACTGTTACAGCTCCTCCTGCATTACGTTTACCTAACTTTCTTCAGTACGTGGGTCTTTGTGCGATTTAGGCTCAACCTGTGAAATAAAACAACTATATGAGCATGCTTATTGAATAGGTGCAACTTTAGTATAAAAACAACTTAAATCCTTGTTGATCTGATTTCTCATTTTTACTCTAGTTTGCAACTCTCCAATAATGTTCCGTTTGGTGGTATGACAACGTCCTCGGCATAACCTCATTTGAGACACTCACTTCATTCTCGGATTCATAATATTATGTTCAACAACTTGATTACTCGTGGATCTTCCATGTTGATTGCTTGGACCCGTAGATTGATTAAGTAAACTTGTGATCTGCTCTAAACCTTCATCTGAACTGGATCCTCCATTATCATAAGTTAGCTCACCATCAGAATCATAATCGTCTGATTGATCAAAAGTGGGTGCTGTGTTGTTCACATCTACTTCGACTAGGTTGAAATCATCGTTACGCGGATACCACAAGTTGGTGCTTGGGCAATCCTTCAAATATCGAAGAATCCGCTTGACGATCAGCATGTGAGACTCTCGTGGACTTGATTGATATCGGCCGTAGAGGCAATGTGGATACATAACATCCGGCCTTGATGGTGTGAGGTACATTATAGATCCAATCATTGATCGGTATAAGGTCTCGTTAATCTTCACTCCTTTTTCATCTGGTCCGGTGTCGTGATTTAGTGCCAAGGGGTAGACAATGTTGATGTTCCCGACATATCAGATTTCTCCAATTCATCATACACATACTTCGTCTGACGGATTCCATCAGGTAACTTCATCTCTCCTATTGAACTCATTTCAACTTTTTTTTGCATGATTTCTCAAAGTTTTTACAAAGATTATGTCATCCACATAGATTTGTACAATAATCATATGTCCATCCGCATAGATTTGTACAATAATCATATGTCCATCCGCATAGATTTGTACAATAATCATATGTCCATCCGTTTCCTGTGTAAAGAGGGTATCTACTATTCCTCTGGTGAAACCATTCGTTAGAAGATGTTGAGAAAGTGTCTCATACCAGGCTCTCGGGGCCTGGTGCATACCGTATAACACCTTATCTAGTAGGTAAACCTTTTTTTGTGTAATGGATCGATAAACCTTGGCGGCTGTCCAACGTACACCTTCTCTTTTACCTTTCCGTATAGGAATGCGGACTTCACATCCAGTTGGTACACCTTGAAACCTTGCCATGATGCAAACGCCAGGAAACTGCGGGTAGCTTCTAATCTTGTGACAAGAGCGTAGACCTCTGTATAATCAATGCCCTCTTGCTGGTGAAAACCTTGGACTACAACTCGAGCTTTATTGCGTACAACCACACCTCATTTGAGAGACTCACTTCATTCTCTAGATCCGTAATATTATGTTCAATAGCTTGATTACTCGTGGATGGTTCATTTTTATCGCTTGGACCCGTAGATTAATTAAGTAAACTTGTGATCTGCTCTAAACCTTCATCTGAACTGGATCCTCCATTATCATAAGTTAGCTCACCATCAGAATCATAATCGTCTGATTGATCAAAAGTGGGTGCTGTGTTGTTCACAACTAGTTCGACTATAGGTTCTTGTTGTGTGTTGCGCGGACCTGCTTCATAATCGTTTACGCCAACATGTGATTGTGAAATCAGTATTGGTCTAGGAACTTGTTCTTGAGCAGAAGATTGTTGTTGATATAACAACACAAGTTCCTAATCAGTAAGTTAATTCGGCAGTTCTAAAGAATCCCACAAACTCTCATAGTTAAACAACCAAAGATCACCAGGCTTCTGTGTTGGTGATGTGTATCTCTGGCAGCCAATATGTGGAGCAAGAATAACCCGGTTTATGCTCGGAAGATAGACTCTTCTCAAAGCACTAGCATATCCCACGAAAAACCCCTCTAGAGACTTAGCTCCAAATTTACCATCTGGATCAATAACTTTGCACAGAGATCCAAACGGTTCTAAAAACTCCAAATTTGGTTTTCGCTGATTAAGTAGTTCAAAGCATGTCTTCCTGAGAGCCTTGACTGTTAATACTCGATTAAGCATGTAACTATTGATGCATATGTCTGCCACCTACGTCTTCGAATAGTATCGAGTATGTATATAGTTGCATAATGTTAGAATGTATGTTGGTAACTGCACGACGTGGATATGCACTTCGTACGAAGGTAATCTATCTTCGTACGAAGTGAAACTATCTTCATATGAAGGAGATTTACCTTCGCACGAAGATAGAATCTAGCTTCACCGAAGGTAATGTGTTGTCTATAAATAGACGTGCAAGCTAGTTCATTTGTAACTTTTTTGATTTGGATGACGGAGCTCTGTTCGACTGTTTCTACGATCTGTAACGTACAACAAGTTAATGAAATAGTGATTAAAGTGAATACAGTGTGTTTACAATGTCGCCTAACTATACATGGATTCCATAAGTGTATACTAGGTTATCAAGTTAGTGCCTGAGCTATCGGATCCATCACACGGACCTACAAGTGGTATCAGAGCAGGAAGGACTGAATGGAAGACATTGGACAAGATTCAGCCACAATACATCTTTCTTCTACTGACTCTTTCTTATTTTTGACATTTCCCGGACATTAACGGACAATTGGACTGATTTTTTCACAGGATTGTTTAAAATGGACTAATAACAAACCCTTGAGAGAATCAAACCTAAAATCAACCGAATTCTTGATTGAAAGGCATTTTTTGATCGTAGAAAGGAGATGAGTGTCGATAAAAGATTTGGTGATTGAAAATTTTTTCGAGATTTTGACGATAAATACGGGCTGTTCCGGGACACCGTCGAGAGAATTTCACACCAAATTTTTAGTGATCAAAATTTTCAATAAAAATGGATGATAATGAGATTGTATTTTATGAAGGAATTGATGAGGATTTCTTACTGAGTATGTTTATGAAAGATCGTGTTATGAAGAGGTTGAAGCTTACAAATGTTCGTGTCACCTCAATCTAATAATTATGTTACAAGTGCAGGTTTATCTGATGAACAAAGTCAAAGCACAAACAGTGGAGAAGAAGAGAAACAGTTTAAAGAAGAAGATAGTGAAGATGTTATTCATAATATGTTTAATTCATCTATGCCTCCTCATGTGTTTAATGTTTTTTGCAAGATTCTTCGGCGAACAAAAACAAAGTGTAAAATACGATGAAGTTAAAGAAAAACCAGATCATTCTCAAGGAGAAGATGAAATTTCTGAAGTTAATCAGAAGCTAAAAGTTGAGATAGTCTAGGAGGAGAAGGAAGTTGAAAAGAATGAGAAAATCAAGATAGAACGACAATGCACAAAATGTATAGAACCATGCAAATCTTGTGCTGAAAAGGATGAAACATATAAAGCAAAGTGTTCAAAACCATGTGAATTGTTTATTGTTAAAGATGAGAGATATAAAGAGCTAAAATGTCGTACAGATAATCTGTCATGAGATTACAATCAAATGAAAGAAGCTTATGACAAGCTAAGTTATACCATCAAAATTCACCGTGATGCTAATCCGAAAGATGGTGCTGCAGTCGACATGTTGAAAGCTACCGTAATGATAAATCAATGGCAATCAATATTCATCTGAACAATATTGTCCATCTAAAGCAAGAATTGGAGAAAGTCAGAATCGAAGCAGAAAGGGTTAACAAATTGTTAATAGTTACTCCACAAGTTCATAGGTAATTGATCATATTCCCAAACAAGAAGTAAAAACTGTCAAAGAAGAGAATAAAAGTGGAGTTCAGAAAAGTGACTGGGGTTATCATCGTGTTCCTCCTCCAATCTGGAACAATTATTCTAGAAGAAATCATGAAGGAGAGGAGAAGGCGCTCAATCTGAACATGAAAATGGAACAAAAAGTCGAGTTGCCTGAGAACATAGATGTGACCTATGAATGTGATTCTGATCTGGTTTCAAAAGTGGTCGAAAATGTTTTTGAAAACACAGATGCTGAAAAGAGTAATTCAAATTCTTGTTCTGAAAATGAAGAAAGTTTTCATAAGAATTATATTTCAAAATTGATACCAAGTTTGAATGATGATCCTAAGATGGTAGCATACAAAGTGAAAGAATCTGACACACTATTTTCTGATGAAGAATTTCTGAATCAGAACGTGGATGTTAAAAAAATTTAAAAAAAGTTCTTAAATTAGTTGAAATGAGTTTGTCGGAGCTTAAAAAGTTAAAAACGTCTTAGAGTTCTAAACCTAAACTTTTTTTATGATTATAAAGGTAAAAAATATCCTGAAGATAAAAGAAAAGGTTTGGGATATGCTAAGAAGAAGAAAAACAATCACAGGTTTCGAAAACCAGATTATTCAAAGAAAATAAATTTCTTTGTTGGAACAATTTCGGAAAAGAAAAAATAAAGTTTGGGGAAAAGCAATCAAATGAAAAGTTTGATGCTAGAAAACAACAACTAGAACAGGTTAAGGAATGTTTTCAATGTAATAAAGTTGGACACATTGTTAGACAATGTCCATAATCAAAGCCTAAACCTGTTTCCAGTGTTAAGAAAAAATTCGGAGATTTAAAGCAAAACTCACCAATGTTTGTACCTACACAAGTTTGGAAACAAGTCAAAGAATCTACAAACAAAGTGAAACCACTTAACACTAAATTTTCAAAATTCAAAGCAGGTGAGACTTCAAAAAGTGCTGAACAATAAGATTCTATATTGTATTTCAAGAAAGCAATGTCTAAAAACCAAACATGGGTGATGAAAAAGGGAAATTTTCCTGTAAAAGTTGAAAAATTTGTGTTAACCAGGAATTAGAAAGGGTTGAACAACAATGGGTAATAAAAAAATCTGTTGAAAAGACTAAACAATCAGTGAAATTGAAAGTTTAGAAGATTTTCGTAAACTTGAGAAATCACAAATAAACCTGATTGTGAAAAGAAAATCAAAACTAAGGTTGAACCTAAAATTGAAAAATCTTGGGTTAAACTATTCAATTGATTGTTTGCATTTGTGTGAAGGATCTTTCGGAAGATAAAGTAACATGAAGACTGGGGTTCCTAGCACATAATAAAGATTTTTGGGCCGGGATAACTTGCTCTACATAAAGGCTATGATTGAATTTTCAATAACGTTTACTTTATAATTTTACAAATTTTTTAAGAAAGTTTGAAAATTTCACAAAACCCTTACTGTTGAATAGACAGGTTGAAAAGATAGGTTTATAAATGTTTTTAAAATCAAATGTGTCAAAAGTTTTGTCATCTTAAGGGGGAGAGAGCTTAAAAGTATAATTGTGAAGGAGTAATGGATGACGAATTAAAGTAATTCTCATGTCACACACGGTCGTAAGCGGAAGCGCATGGTGTGAACTTGATTAGTTTTCATCGCACACGATATAAGTAAACAACTATATGAAATAAAACATGCATGATGTTCATCCATTGCTTTGCATCCTACATCTCATTGAGGGTAAGATATATGGACCAAACCCTTCAAACGAATGATATCGCTTCTTGACAACCATTTCCGTCGTGATAACCAGTGCGCCAAGATCCATGTAATTTCCTGAAATACATGTAAGTTTAAAACATCAACAAAAGTTGGCGAGTTCATGCGTTTTGAGTTCATAACAAATGATCTTAAAAACATTTGAGGGTTTGTATATAGCAATGTGGTATATAAAGTGTCAATGAACTTATGATCATTAATGTTTTGCAAAGACATTAATATGTGTAACGACATAGGAAGCACTCAACCCTAGACGATTTCAATCAGGTCCACCCAGCTGGGACAACAAAAGCACTACATGCGGCCACACAAGGACCCATGAATGGGGTCACCTATACCCGATAGATCTACAACTCTTGTTCTGTGGTCTAATAAAAGATTAATGGCGCTTAAGAGAGACCATTGTCTTACATGATCTAATATGTCATTCCATAACTAAACCATACCATTGAAAACATGTATTTCCCCCCCGAGAGTCATAAAACTGAATTCATTTAAGAGAAAAGAAGGACATGAACTCACTGATTTACGTCTAGAAAGATAGTGCTAGCAACGGTGTTCCAAAAGTGTGAGTCAACCTACAAGTGCTCTAACTCATTAGACACTTTGGTCTTCTAGACCTTGTACGCGTTGTTCATCTTGAACGTTATTGTATTCTTCTTAAAATTGGAACCCTTGTGTATTTTTAATAATATATTGGCATTTGTTTCATGTGTTTTTTAATATATATATGTATATATATATATGTACGAACGGTCCTCGCCCTTTGTGAGTCTTCGTGCCTCGCACGAGTATAAGTGGGTCTAGCCCATGAGAGTCTTTGTGCCTCACACAAATAAGAACGGGCCTAGCCCATTTGAGTCTTTGTGCCTTGCACATGTGAGAGTGGGCAGTCTCCATGATCCACACTGTGTGAGTGGGCCTAGCCCGTTTGAGTCTCCATGATCCACATGGTGTGAGTGGGCCTAGCCCATTAGTGTTTTCGTGCCACGCATGGCTTATGTTCGTTATGTGTGATATATATATATATATTCTTCCATTATATATTTTTGAGTTTAGTGAACTTTGTTCACATGTAATTATATGTTCGGTTCGAGAATGTATATTTGTTTCATAAATATATATGCATACCTTTTACAAATATAAGTGTTCAAAATATTTATCTTTAACATCATATATACGTTGATGTACATGTATGGTATTTTTTTTTAAGCATACACTGCAACAAGTGTATTTGAGTACATCACCATGTACTTGCGTATTTTATACGTATACATATACCGTATTTATACTTGTATTTGTATATTTTATTATTGATATTTATGTCGTATTTATACGTATTCTTGTACATGTACATTCCATGTATTCTTGCAATTCCACCAAGTGTATTCTTGCAATTCCACCAAAAGTCATCCGCGATATATGTACGCTCCGTGTCATGATGCTAGGGCGATCGTTGCCGTTGGTAACGCATTTATTTCGTTAGAGCGTTTATCATACGTTTCGTGTCGGTTTCGAAATATATATTTTTTGGTCAATATATTGTTATTTTATAGTTCATCCGATGTTCGTTTGTCCGTTGTTCGCGTTTTGTTTAAGAGTATAACATGCACATATTTCATACGTGTGTGTTCGGTGTAATAACTTACTCAAGTATGGGTATATATATGAAGATTCATATCGGTATTCATACTTGTAAGTATTTATAAGTTCACCATGTATGTTGTATTTTTTTATTGGGCAGTATTCCCTAACATTAATACATACACATAATACACATGTATTATACACCAAGTGAACTATTTAAAAATATATAATGTTTCCCAAAAATTATATTTATAAACATATTTATTAATTCCATCCATTTTAATTTAGGAAGAATATATATAAATGTTTAATAAAACTATTGGGTGATTAAGACTAAAACCTTACCATTAAGGTTCGTCTAATCACGATAAAGGTTACTAATAACGATTAACCATTTTAATCACCCTTTAATTACTCTTTAATCGCGATTAGTTTTTAAAAAATTCGTCATAGTTTCTCCTAAACTATGGCCTTTTCAACTTTTATTAAACGTATCATTAAGCGTGTTTAACCCATAATCATCATCAAAACTCAACCAAGTTTTCAAAGCACCAACTTTGCATGTATGAACCATCCTTACATATATATTTCCATAGACTTCTATATATATATATATATATATTTAACCACATCTTTGAAAATAATAACATCTTTATATATTTTCTAACAAGATTATTAAAAATTATCATTATTCTCATACTTTAAAATCTAGTTCCTTTGTCTAAACATGTTTGTTTAGGCTACTTTTTAATATGATCTTTATGTAAATCATGGTGTGTAATCGTTATAAAAGTTATTTTCAACATAAATCTTCTTCAAGTTTATATAAAAGTATATGACTTAAAGATGATGATATTGTTTAGATCTAAACGTCTATTTCTTGTCTAATAATACAAGATCATACATTTAATCATCCTACTTTAACATAACCATCATAAGCATATGCACTAACAAACACAAAGCAACATAATCATCACATAATATATAATTATTATAGACTTTTTAAGTTGAGTTTAGGGTTCTTAATCTTTGTTTTCTTGAAGTTCAAGATGAACACTTTGTACTTTATAGATCTACATATTATAACAAGCTAAAAAAATAATAATAAAAGATCTTACAATTTTGCAATGTGAGTAGTGTCTTCTAGGATAGGATTAAAAAGATAATATAACTACAAAGTGATCTCTACTGCTCCTCCATGCTTTCACTTGTTTAAATCATCTTGAAATGGGTTTTGAAGCTTAAAATGTAGTATTTGGATGAAAGAAAATGGTGCTTGTGAATGGGCTCTTTGAGACGTGAATGAGAGAGCCAAAAGAGGGTGTATGGTTTTAAATTTTGTGATGTGAATTATTTATGAAGTGGTAAGGTGAGGGTGATGTAAGATGATGATATAATAAATATCTTGTAGGCAACAACAATCTTCACACCATGCTTCTTTACCATTTTTCACAAGGAAGTTGGTTATGGGGGAGGGCCCCACATGAGTCGAATTTTTGATGATGGATGAAGGGGTTTTATATTTTTTTTTCAAGTTTACATGTTCATACATATATATTAACTTAGATGCTTAGGTAATTAATGAAAGTCTTGTGCCATTAGTGTGGTAATGACTCTTATCACGATAACGACCCTTAACTAGTTAGCTAGATTAATAGTTTTGGTGTTAGGATGATTAAAAAAATTTCACTAGTTTGGTCGTCGGCTTGAAACCCGACAATATTTGAAAAGTGCGTCGTAATACCGGGAACGATGTCTTGAATAATTATTCGATATCATCACCATTGTTTATGATGTTTAGTATTATTTACTAGCTTTGTAAATGCTGATTTTTTTTGTTTTTTGTATTTGCGGACAAATATTATTACTAGTTATCGCGCGGTTCGGATAATTTATAACTACATGTATTTTCTTGAAAGTTGAAGTGTTTTAACATTTTGTGCCCCAAGATTGGGTTTTATAATATACATTCGCGACGACACGCTTTCGCATCGTTTATTAGCTATTCGGACAATTTTTAGAACTAGCTGGCATGAATAGTGTGTTTAAGTGAATAGTGTTTTTCAGTATTTTAGCTAACACATCAGACATAGTTAGTTGTTTTCTCACGACGCGATGAATGTGACATTATCATTTGCACAATTTAACCATTTCTAATAATTGCTAGCCTTTGTATGACCTAATCATGTATTAATTAAATTGATAATGAACGAAATTTAAATGATAAATAGTTGTTAAGTTTTATGGATTTACCATTAATTTTGCCGGTTCACATCTCATCGGTTGGTTATCACAAAATAAAAAAAATATGTTTTTGATTTTACGGGGATAAATTTTGTAGAAAATACAAAAACATTTAAAAAATGATGAAAAATGAGTTTACTTGTGCAAAAACAGGAAATGTAGTGTTAAAAAGTTTAAATAGGTCTCACTAATGATATGCTAGTAGGCTTCGCACATTCAGTAGATTATTTCTGAGGTATAAACTTAAAAGAAAAAAACTTCTTAATTAGTGGCTTAACATCACTCGGATATATGGTCTTAGTACACTGAAATTTCGTTTAAGAGATTGCCGGATTCTGAGGTACTATGTCTTTATAAATAATTGATATCTGGGGTATTATACAAGTTCTTCTAATTTTGCGTCAGCAATGGCCTAGAACGTGTAGAATACTTTTGCTTTTAAACCCTAAAAAAACTGCATCAAATTGAGTGTATCGAAAGATCTATCAATTATAGTAAAAGATTCAAAATTGGAACACTACTTTCAAGACGAGCCTTCATCTCTTTGTCGGTACGGTGGTAGTAACCTGAGCTCTGAAGGTCTCGCACTACCCAGATAAAGATATCAGTTAGATATATTCACCTGTAAGATAAAATCAAGGGAATCCTAAAATCTAGATATATTCACATTTAGATATATTTTGAGGTGGGAAGCACGGTTAAGTCAAGTTCCTAAAATTACTTAATTGTATCACTAATCAATTGAGAAATGTGTAGAGGTTTATGTGGACAAGTATACTGACAATCTAAGTGACTTTGTTTAGAACTTAAAATCTTATAAAGGCCAACGGTACTAGTGATATGTCTAAAAAACTGATATGATCCTCTAACACAAACTCACAAAAAATATGTCTGTAAATATGTTTGTACATATTTAGTATTGTTCTTCATTTCATAAAAACAAAAAGATTTATGTTAATTTTAGTTTCGACTGCCAATGATGGAAAGCTGATTTTCAATATCTAGAGCTGCTAAACAAAAATTAGAAATTTGAAACAGTTTGAAAATGATTAAAGATCATTAAGTTGAGACTTAAATTTGAGTCAAAACATAAGTTTGTTCTTAATAAGAACAATCAGGTTCATTAATTTGTACTTCATAGATAAATCAGGTAATCAAGGTCATTAATATGGACTTGATTAACTGAGAAGGTTTATAAATGAGAAAACATATTAAAATTTGAAATATTTATATTTAGAAATTTCAAAGTTTGAATCTGAAATGTTTATTTGAATGTATGAAAGAATGAACAGGAAGTTAAATATGAGGGAGAGCTGGATAGAAATGTTGAATGATGATAAAGAATGCTCAAAGAAAGGGGGAGTATGCTGATACACAATGTTTATTATTCAAGATCAAAGAAAATAGAAGACTGTTGATAATGTATGAAGATCAAGAAAGTTAAAGCTATTAAAGTTTTGAAGATACTTAAATAATTTTAAAGACTCTGGATCTTTAATGAAGATTCAAGGACTGCGACAACAGCCAAGTGGGAGACTGTTGATGCATATGTCTGTCACCTACGTCATCGAATAGTATCAAGTCTGTATATAGTTGCATAATGTTAGAATGTATGTTGGTCACTTCGCACGAATTGGATATGCACTTCATACAAAGGTAATATATCTTCATATGAAGTGAAACTATCTTCGTACGAAGGAGATTTATCTTCGCACAAAGATAGAATCTAGCTTCGTACGAAGGTAATGTGTTGTCTATAAATAGATGTGCAAGCTAGTTCATTTGTAATGTTTTGTGATTTCGACGAAAGAACTCTGTCCGACTGTTTCTAGGATCTGTAACGTACAACAACTTAATGAAAAGTGATTAAGTGAATACAGCGTGTTTAAAATGTCGCCTAACTATACACCGATTCTGCACGTGTATACTAGGTTATCAAGTTAGTGCTGAGCTATCAGACCAGTCACATGAACCTACAGTAACAAGCAGAGGCAACCCATTCGCTCCAAAGGTGACAGGCAATTTAGAATTTGCGACCATTGTGCATGTTGTTTCAATAAGAGTTTGATTCTTTCATTCAGCCACTCCATACTGTTGCGGAGTACAGGGTTCACGGAATTCATGAAGTATTCCTTTGTCATTTCAAAACTCTATCATTATGTTGTTCATGAATTCAGGACCATTGTCGCTATGAATTCTTCTTATCGGTAGATGGTACAAATTCTCGAACTTTCTAAAAAGAATCATCAAACTTTCGAACATCTCACCTTTGCTTTCCAAAAATAGAACCCATGAAAATCTTGAGTAGTCGTCAGTCACAACAAGGCAATATAGATCACCAGATATACTTTTAACATTAACTGGTCTAAACAGATCCATATGTAACCTCTCTAGTGGCAGCTTGATAGAGTTTAGGAGTTTTCTTAGATGAGATTTCTTATGCTACTTGCCCTTCTTAAAGCTGATACAATCATCATTCAAGTGGAAACTCTTAAGATTCACACCTTCCACTAGATTTTTGGCACCAGATAATTCATCTTTCATAAATGGATGTGTCCCATCTTTCGATGCCATAAAATCGATTTTTTTCTATAGCCTCTGATACAAAACATTGTGCCGATTTTGTAGTAATGGATGCGATGCTCATCTCAAGGACATAGAGATCATTTTCTCATGGAGCGCGCATGAGGATCCACGCCTCGGGAATTTTGAATCCCGACTTCACAATGAGGCACTCTTTATCCGTAAAATGAGTTGTGAACTTCTTATCACAAATCTTGGAGATACTTAGCAAGTTATTCGCTAACTCAGCTATATAGTTGACTTTGTCAAAAGAAACCACATTATTTGTTTGTATTCCTCACCAATTATCCTTCCTCCTTGAGTACCCGCAAACCCTACATAGCCTCCTTCGATTGCTTTAACATCATATAACAAGGCTAGCATCCATATCATGTGTCGAGAAGCTCGGTTGTCCATTATCCACTTAGAAATTATCAACCTCAGGAGCCCCTACACATGCAATTAAGAAATTATTTAAACAGTGATACCCAAGTCTTCTCGGTCTTGGGTGGGTTTGGGATATCAAACTTTGGTACAAAAACTTTCTTAACTTCGATTTTAACAATTTGTTCAACCTTTGACTCGGTCTTTTTATCGACCTTAGTTCCAACAGTTGTTTTGACTGCCTTAGAAGATGGTTTAGTTTTGATCACCCAAGTTGGTTGTTTAGAAATTGCCTTTTTAGTGTAAAATTTTGAATCTTTTTGATCTTTCTTGATCGATGATTCACCAGTTTCTTTGTTTAACACATTTGTAGTTACTTGTGTCTAATTGTTGTTAGATTCAGTTTTTCTTTTCAAAATTTGTGTTGGAATGAACTTTGGGATATGTTTTTCACATCTTCTGATAATTTCTTAGCATGGTAAACAGGTTTAGAATTGGGACATTATCTTGCAATATGTCCGACTTCATTAAACTTGAAGAATGTCCTGTTGTTAGTGACATAAGTTTTCTGAACCTGCTCACGACGCTTCTTCTCAGCGTAGAATTCATCATTCGATTGTTCATTTTCCAAACTCTCTTTCTCTCTTTCTAAGCTTATTCCGAAAACAAAATTTACGTTCTTTTGAAAATTTGGTTTTCGAAATATATCATTCTGCTTCTGTACATACACCAACCCTTTCCTTTTATTCTCAGGATAATTTTTTACTTTATGATTGTTATTATAAAAACTTTTGTGATTAGATTAGTAAGAAATATTAAGATTTTCAAGCTCTGAAAGACTTATTTCAACCATTTTAAACACTTGTTCTACCTTTTCAGTATTAAAATTCTGAATCGGAAATTCTTGATCAGAATATAGTTTGTCCGATCCTATCATTTTGTATGCAACCAGATTATGATCATCATCCGAACTAGATTCTAATTTTCCAAGATAATTCTTATGAAAACTTTCTTCATTTTCAGACGGTGAACTTGAACTGGTTTTTCCAAATTCGATTCAGCACTCTCAAATTCTGTGTTGTCACTTTCACTTCCTAAAACCTTTTTTACCACATTAGATTCACATTAATTTTCTGATTTAGTGTATGTTACATCGATGTTCTCAGGTAGCTCGTTGTTCTCTTCAGTTTTTAGTTTTAAATTGAGCGCCTTTCCCACCCAGATGGATTTTTTCCTAGAATAGCTTTCACATATGGGTAGTGGAACTCAATTGTAACTTGCACTTTGTTCTTACCATTCTTATCATCTTTTTTTGTTTCAATTTTTGGAAGAATATGTTCAATGACATATGAACCGGTGGAATAACTGATTAACAATTTGTTAACCCTTTCAGTTTCAATTCTCATTTTCTCCAATTCACCTATTAGCTTGACAATCGTATTTAGATGAATATTTATGGTCATTTTCTTCTCCATAATGGTTGCCTTGAGCATCAAAAGTGTGGCACCATCTTCCCTATTAGCTTGTTCATATTGTTTAATAAATCTGCTTAATTTGTCATATGCCTCTTTAGTTTCTTTATATTTACTTGGCAAATTATCAGAAAGTTTTTTTAATTCTTTGTATTTTTTATCTTTTTCAAAACACTCATTGCAAGGTTCTTCACAATTCTTGCAAAGTTTTTCTACTTCGACAATTTGAACTTTAACCAATTCCTTTACTGACTCCTTGAAAGACTCTTTCACCGACTCGACTTCAGGGTCTTCCTCATAGACTACCTCTTTCAAATTAGCCATCATAGCTTTGTTGGCTATCTCTGTTAGATTCTAAATAGTAATTTCTTTGTCCACATCTATCAGTTCCACAACTTCAGACTTTGGCTCTTCCTCACAATGTGCTTTGTAGCTTGAATTAAAATAACCTACAAAAGTTGGAAACATTTCAGGTTGAATTAAATGTCTAAAAGCACTGTGTAAATAATTTTCTTCCTCGGAACGTTGCTCATGATAGTATTCTTCAATTATAGTTTCATCAAAGATTGCTATAGAACATTCTTCTTCATGTTTGGGTTTTTCGATTATCTCTACCAACAATGCGAGACTTTCATTCTTCAAGATGTATTTGTTCCAATTGAACCGTTCATCCTCTTGAGCAACCACTAAAGCTTTATCTTTCGAACTCGAGGGACCATCTTTGAAGTTGTTTGAGGTTGCGGTCGATCTGAACCACTAAAGCCTTCTTATAGTAAATATCTGCGAACGGATTCTGATTGCCATTCACTTCATGATTTGGACATTCTCTTTTAAAATTCCTCTTCTCCCGGCATTTGAAATAAGTAGCTTTCAGTTTATGAAAACGAAGTTTGCCGTTGAGTCCTCCCAAACTACTTCTGCCTATGATCTCCATAAAGCGTTGAGCCCTTCGAACACTTAACGCCATGCACTACTTTATATATATATATATATATATATCAATTCCAATTCTCCCGAATCAATCTGATCATAATCTTCTTTTGTCATATCTGGGTTCCCGATCTTTTCGGCCACCAGACTTTGATTCGATTCTAGCACGGATGCAAGCAATGCCATGTGTTGCTTAGAAGTTGTTCGTTGAAGTCTTTAGCATTCTCTAGATTCACAGCAATGTTGCATTGTAGAATTCCATGGTTTGAATTTGTTTGAATGCTTTGGCTGCTCTGAAAACTGTTCGAGCTTTGTGAATATTGCGGTGTTTGAGAAGAATTAAGTTCGTATGATGGAAATGAGTAAAAACCTCCAGAGTGGTTTGAAGACGGACTTGAAGAATTATTTGCACTGAGGGTTGTCTGTATCTTTGGACTTTGAGTGTTTGCTACAGAACAACCTTTGTAATACAAGTTTACGTCTTGCTGAATATGTGATCCTTTGGTTTTTGCCATTTTCTACTATCTCTAACTCATGACCTTCCAATTTTTCGATAAATCTTGACAAGTTGATTATACTGTATTCTGAGCTATTTTTCAAGATTGTAAGATAAGTAAACCGTTCACCTTTGGGTAGTGCATTAGCAAGTTTGTCTACCAACTCTTCATCATCTTTTTGTATGCTTAACCGTTTCATCTCGACCACAAGATGACAATACCTCGCGATCAGCTATTGCATGCTTTCACCTTTGAGAAGATTTAATATATCAAACTCCTTCTTCAATAGTGCCTTTTTGCTCTTTATCATTTGAGTGCTTCCTTGAAATTTAACTCTCAAAGCATTACAAAGTGATTAAGCATCACCGTCGTGTTGCAAAAGAGACAAAATATCTTCTTTAATAGCTTATTGAAGAACGTTTAACATTTTCTTTTCATTTATAAACTTCTCCTTCTCTATTGCTGTAAACCAGTGTAGCATAGTTTTCTTCAACTGCATACCAACAATTCAGATAATTCGCTTGTACCCAATTTACGAATCTTTTGCTCCAGCCTTGGTTATCCTCTAAGCACATCAGTTTCGAGGGTTTCGTCATTGTCCTCATTTTTTCAAGATTCATGTTTTATGTTGCAGCAGTTGTAACGGCGGATGTTGCGAATGCATAGAAGAATTTGTTCTCCCTTTTTTCGACAAATTTGCTGAAAATTTGCTTCGTGTGAAGTGGACTCTTGTACGAACTGGACTAGGAACGAAGTGATCACATAAATCAATTAAAGTTCACTTCAATGCAAAGTAAAATTACCAAATTGAGATTTATCTTCGTGCGAAGAGAAATTCTATATTTTGCAGAAGTTTCACTTCGTGTGAAGTGAGTTTCATGTTCGTGCGAAGTGTGTTTGCTCTTCGTGCGAAGATAACTTCTCAGAATATTTTAAGAAATATTCACTTCATGCGAAGTGAGTTTCCTCTTCGTGAGATGTGACTTTTAGGTTCGTGCGAAGTTAAAGTTCAAATTTTCACGTTTTTTTGCCATTTTCAACATGATTCCAGTTGAATTAAGGTATGATTTTTTCAAGGGTGTGAAATTAGTCCATTTTAAACAGTCCTGGAAAAATTCAGTCCATATTTTCCATCCAATGTTAGGGAATTGATAAAAAGAAAAAAAATGAGTAGAAGAAGAAGTAGAATCTCGATCAAAGTCTTCAGATCAGGCCTCCATAGCTCTGATACGACTTGTAGGTTCTTCTTATCCAATAAGCATAGGCACTAATTTGATTAACCTAGTTTATATGTGCGGAATTCATATTAACAAGTGACAAGATCAAGATTTACTTTTCAAACCGTTTATCTCATTAATATTGACTAATGTTTACAATCGAGAAAACACTTGGGCAGAGCTTCGCCGTCCTGTTAACAAAACAACATTATAGACTCAAAACCCAACACACTTATTTATAGACATGCCTCTTCGTGCGAGGTGAGTCTCTTCGCACGAGGTGACTTCACTTCGTACGAAGTGAACTGAATACATACAAATATCAAATCTAACAGTTTTGCTCTATTACATACACTAACATGATCCTAAGACGTAGGCGATAGACATACTGTATCTACACAAAGCAATGATGGCAAACCTAAAAGACGTAGTCTCTGAACAGGTTCAAGATACGGTAAAAGAGTCAGTCGGAGACGAGGGTAAAGTTAAGATAATTGAAGTTTAAAAATTATGCATGAAATGCAAGGAGCCTTGCAAGGAGTGTGCTGAAAAGGATGATAGATGTAAACGTTTGAAAAAACTTTCTGACAATTTGTCAAGTGATTACAAAGAAACAAAAGAAGTATATGACTAGTTGAGTAAAATCATGAAATAATTTGAACAAGCAAGTGGAGAGGACAGTGCTACACTTTCGATGCTTAAAGCAACTATTATGGATAAACAAATGGCCATAAACATTCACCTTAACACGATTGCTAACCTCAAAAGTGAATTAGAGGCTGTGAGAATTGAAACAGAAAGGGTCAACAAGTTTTTGATCAGTTACTCAACTTCATGGTATGTGATCGATCATATTCTTCCCAAACAACTGGAAAAAAAATAAAATGAAAAAAATTGATTGTTCCTAAAACAAACGTATCAGTTACAATCGAGTTCCACCTTTAGAAAATGAAGAAAGCTTTCATAAGAATTATCTGAAGAAATCAGAATGTAGTTCAGATGATGAACCTAATATGATTGAATACAAAATATAAGTATCTTACAAACTATATTCTGATCAAGAGTTTTTGATTCAGAATGTGAATCTTGAAAAGGTTGAACAATTGTTTAAGTTGGTTAAAGTAAGGTTGTCTGAACTTGAAAATTTGAACGTGTCTTATCATTCTAAACCTAAATGTTCTACAATAACAATTACAAAGAAGAATTATCCAGAGAACGAAAGAAAAGGGTTGGGATATGTTAAGAAACATGACGACAAATTCCGAAAACCAAATTTTTCAAAGAATGTAAACTTCGTTTTTGGAACATGTTCAGAAAGTGAAAAGGAGAATTTGGCTAAGTGATAGTCAAATGATGAGTTTTATGCTAAAAAAAGCGTCGTGAACAGGTTCAGGGATCCTCTGTTGGACACGACAGTAGGACTTCCTTCAAATATAACAAAGTCGGGCATATTGCAAGACAATGTACTTAGACTAATTCTAGACCTGTTTAGAACGTTAAGAAGTCTTAAGAAGATGAGAAACAGAAACACCCAAAGTTTGTTCCAACACAAATTTTGAAAAGAAACAACGAATCTCACATAGTGAAACCATCAAATTCTAATGTTTCAATCAAAGTAGTTGGTGGATCATCGAGCAAGAATGATAAAAAAGATTCAAAATTTTATACTAAACAAGCATTTTCAAAACAACAAACTTGGGTTGTTAAAACAAAATTATCTTCCGAGAATAGCAAAACAACTAATCTAACACCGACTAATAAAAAGGTTTAGGTTGAATAGGTAGTTGAAATCAAGAAAAACTGGTAAGAGCGTTTGTGAACCAAAGTATGACATCCCGAACCCACCCAAGAGCACTAAGGCTTGGGTCTCTCTATTCAAGTAATCGCTTAATTACATGTGCAAGGGCTCCTGATATCAATCATATCAAAGTGGATAATGGATAGTGGATAGTAGAGCTTCTCAGCACATGACGAGTAGGTTGGACTTGATTTACGATGTCAAATCAATCCGTGGAGGCTACGTTGAATCAAGGTGGAAGGATAGTCGGCGAGGGGATTCTAACGAACGGTGTGGTGTCTTTTGACAAAGTCAACTACATAGCCGAATTAGAGGACAACTTGCTAAATATTTATTAGATTTCTGATAAAAAGTTCACGACACACTTCACATATAAAGAATGCTTAATTCTGAAGCCGTGATTCAGTATACCTAAGGAATGGATCCTGATGTGTGTGCCTCGAGAGAGTGATCTGTAGACATGAGTATTGCTACAATAACAACAAAAACTTCGCAATGCTTCTTGTCCAAAGCAACAGAAAAGGAATCGATTATTCCGAGAGAGCAAAGACGAAACGTTTGAAAATCTGATAATTTTGTTTCGAAAGTTGGTGAGTATGTATCACCTACTTATCAGACGTATTCGTAGTGACAATGGTACAGAGTTCAAAGACAATCGGATGGCTGAGTTCTGTAACGATAAAGGAATTTTGCATGAATTTAGTGCACTATTTACTCCACAACAAAACAATGTATCTGAACACAAAAATCGAACCCTGATAGAGACAGCCAGAACCGTGCTCGCGGATGATAAACTTCTAGTCAGTTTTTGGAGCGAAGTAGTGGCTTCTTCATGCTATATATCGTGAACAAAGTTTTGACGGTCAAGCCACATAACGTGTTTCGAGCTGCTTAACCAGCAAAAACCAAATCTGAAGTATCTAGAACCTTTTGGGTCACCTTGCATGGTTATCAATGCTGATGGCAAATTTTAGGGCTAAATCTTTGGAGGGGTTCTCTGTGGGATATGCTAGTCCGCTTCGTAGAGTATATCTTCCTAGCATAAACCGGGTTATTGTTGCTCAGAACGTTGATTGTCAAAGATACACGTCTCTAACACAGAATCCAATAGATGCTTGGATGTTCAACTATGATAGTCTATGGGATTCCTTTGAACTTCCAGCTAAACCAATAGAGGAGGAACTACTGTTCTTTACTAGCAATAGCAAGTGTCATCGTAAGAACAAGTTCCGGGACCAATCCTCATTACTCAAACACCTGTTGGCACTCACGATGCTGACTCTAGTACAAGTACTCAACATCCAGGATCTCAGACTGTAGGAATAAATGATCCTATTGTAAGTCAAGAGATGAATGAACTAGGTCCCTCATTTGATCGAAGTGATGATTCAAAGTCTGATGCTGAACTGACATATGAAAACGATGGATTTACTTCCAATAAAGGCACTGAACAGATTAAAGTTTACTTCCAACTAGGTCCCTCGTTTGATCAAAGTTTACTAAACAATCAAGCTGGTCCAAGACTAAGAATGAAGTATCTACAGGTAATCTTGTTGCTGATCAAAACACTACTAATCTAGATAACGAAATGAGTATCTCAATTGAAGTTATGCCGAGGACGTTGTCGTATCACCCATCCGAAAACATAATAGGAGAGTTGCAGACTGGAGTCAAAATGCAAAATCAGATCAATAAGGTTCTTAGTTGTTTATATTATAAAATTGAACCTGTTCAAGACACTATCTCATATAGTTGCTTTATTTCACAGGTAGAACAATAAACGTACAAAGAAACTCTTACTGAGGAAAGTTGGGTTAATGCGATGCAAGAAGAGCTACAACAATTTGAGAAACTTGGAGTTTGGAAGCTTGTTGATCTACAAGATGACCATAAGAAAATCAGTACTAAGTGGGTCTTCAAGGGTAAGCGTGACGATAGAGGAGTAAGTGTACGCAATAAAGCTCGACTCATTCTTCACGGTATTCATCAACAAGAGGGAATTAATTACACAGAGGTCTACGCTCCTGTCGCTAGATTAAAAGTTATCCGTATTTTCTTGGCATTTACGTCATGGAAAGTTTTCAACATGTACGAATTGGATGTAAAGTCCGCATTCTTGTACGTTAAGGTGAAGGAGGATTTGTATGTTGGCTAACCAATGGGGTTTGTCGATCCGATACACAAAGAAAAGGTTTATCTACTGGATAAGGTGTTATACAGTTTGCACCAGGCCCGGAGCCTAGTGTGATACGCTTTCTCAACATCTTCTGGAGAATGGTTTCACTAGAGGAACAGTAGAAAGTACCCTCTTGACACAGGAATCTAAAGGACACATCTTAATTGTGCAAATCTATGTGGATGACATCATATTTTGTTCGACTAATGATGTGATGTGTAAAGACTTCAAGAAAGTCATGGAAAAGAAATTCGAGATGAGTTCAATGGGGGAGATGAAGTTCTTCTTGTGACTTCAGGCCGATCAATTAGCTGATGGAATATTCAGTCATCAGACGAACTATGTGCACAACATTTTGGAGAAATTCGAAATGTCGGAATCATCACCATTGTCTACCCCATTAGCTCTCAATCACGGCATCGCACCAGTTGAAAAAGGGGTGAAAATTTATGAGACCTTATATCAATCAGTGATTGGATCTTTAATGTACCTGACATAATCAAAGCAAGATATCAGGTATCTGACATGCCTCTGCATTTGATATAAATCAAGTCCATGAGTGTCTTACATGCTAATCGTCAAGCGGATTCTTCGATATCTAAAGGGTTACCCAAGCACCGGCTTGTGGTATCCACAGAACGACGACTTCAACCTCGCTGGATATTCTGATTCTGATTTTGGGTTTTGTCGCTTAAATGCTTAATCTACAACTTCTGGTTACCTCTTCTTTGGCACACGATTAGTAATGTGGCAATGTAAGAAGCAAACCACAGTCGCTCTCTCTACTTGCGAAGTAGAATACGTTTCAGCTTCCATTTGTTGTTCCCAAATCTTGTGGATACAACAAAAGATGAGAGACTATGGATTGCAGTTTCTTGAAATGCCTATATATATATATGTAGATAACAAGGCTGCCATTAACATCACTAAAAATCCGGTTCAACACTCTAAAACTAAACATATTGAAATTCGACAATATTTGATCCGTGATTGCTACAAGAAAAAGTTGGTTAGAATTGAAAAAGTCCACACTGATGAACAAAAGGCAAATTTTTACACCAAAGCATTTGATTGAGCTAAATTTAGTTATCTTTTGAAACTTAATGGGATGAAAAATCTAACGTCAGGGGTGGATTTACAGATTGAGTTCTAATCGGATGACGAGTTGACGTGATCCACATCGTTTTGTAAAATTTTTAGGATTTCAAATTTCTTTATTTAAAAACAAAAATCCAAAAATATGCTTTTGGTTTTAGGGGGAGAAATGTTGCGAAAAATACAAAAACATAAAAAATTTGAGAAAGTACAAAAACTTGAAAAAGACAAAAAGAGTTTTCATGTAAAAAGAGGAAATGATAGTACATCGATGGACTATCACGGTATGCTAAAGAAATGTAGTTTTAAAATGTTTAATCAAGTCTCACTGATGATGTACCCGTAGGCTTCCCACATTCAGTAGATTGTTTCTGAGATATAAACATAAAGAAAAACTTCTTAATTAGTGGGTTAACATCTCTCGGATATATGGTCTTAGTACACCGAAATTTCGATTGAAAGATTGCCGGATTCTGAGATACTAAGTCTTTATAGATAATTGATATATGGGGTATTATACAAGTTCTTCTGATTTTGCGTCAGCAATGGCCTAGAACGTATAGAATACTTTTGTTTTAAAAACCCAAATTTGCATTAAATTGAAAGTATTGAAAGATCTAACAATTCTAGTAAAAAGATTCCAAATTTGGAACTCTACTTTTAAGTCTAGCCTTCATCTCTTTGTCTATACTGTGGTACTAACCGGAGCTCTCAAGATCTCGCACAACCCTGATACAAATATCAGTTAGATATATTTAGCTGTAAATATACGAGAGTATATTTTGAGGTGGGAAACACTGTTAAGTCAAGTTCTAAGACAAGTAATTAACGTATCTCGGAACAATTGAGAAATGTGTAGACGTTTAAGTGGATAAGTATACTGTTTGTGCATAATGTCTATTCCTACGTCTAGGATATGTTGTTTATGTGTATTGGGCTTAGAACATCAAATAGTGTTTGTAAATATGATTTATATGGTTTGTTCATGGCTCGTATGAGTGAGCTTCATAGCTCATACGAGTGAAAGCTTGTCACTCGTACGAGGCATCACTCGCACGACTCACATACACACACTCCTCCTGTGCGAGTCATGTTGACCTATATATAGAGGAGCCTGAGTGTTGTGTCAGATATGTTGGTGTGTGACTAAGGCGAAGCCCTGTCAAACTGTTTACGCGTTCTGTAACCGTTCATGTTTATCAACATAATTCAACGCATTTAAGCAGTATATCTTTCTTGTTTATTTTCCAACTCGCAAACAATGAATTCCGCCTCTATTAGATGAGTCAGATCAGTCCGGTGCTCATTAAAGGAGAGCCGATCCCCTCTCATAAGTGGTATCAAAGCCTTGAGGCCTAATTTTAGGACAAACATCAAGTTTTTAGTAGACAACCAACGGTTTCAGATCTATATTCAACCATTAGAGTTTTCTAAATCTACACTTTCTTACACAGATTTCAGATTTGGACGAATTCATGGACAAATTGGACTAGGATTTTAGCATATCACGTTAAAATCAAGTCTAATGAATCCTTGAAAATTTCAGATATAAAATCAAACTTAATCGTGTCGAAAATTGTAAAAATCATCCGTTTGGTGACCTGAGCTGATTCGTACGAGTAGAGAGACCACTCGTATGAACAGACATCCGTACAAATTAAGTCATTCGTACGAACGAGCAAACAAGTTTTCTTAAAAATTTACAAGTTTAAAATTATCATTTGTACGAAGTAGTGATTCGCACAAAGTGGTCACTCGCACGAGTAACCTTTCAGTCGTATGAACATCTCGCTCGCACGATTCCCTTGATTCGCACGAGTATCTTACTCGCACGAACCAACTGAGTCGCATGAGCAACTGGTCACTCGCACGAAGAACATTCTGTCGTATCTTTTGTCGTTCTAATTGGTGTTTTTCGACAGTGTGTTTCTGTAATTTTTGAAGAAAAATGTAAGAAGAATTTTACAATGCATTTGCTGCTTCAGTAGTTACAACCACCGCAACTCAGAATATGAATCTTGAAAACGAGATGGGCACGATGACAAAGCCTCCAAAGTTGACTATGATAGTTGGAGTGAAAGACTTATGAACTGGGTTCAACCGAATCATTTCACCTACTGGTAATGAGCAAAGGCACCCAAATGCAACAAGATGTAAATCTGTACTACAAGGGTAGTCCTATCGCGCAAATACAGTCTCAAAAAATTCAAACTGCCTTCAGTGCTTTCAACACACCAAGTCCACATTGACATCAAATGGTGTATGGCTTCTATTGTCAGAAGAGCGCAACGTTTCATGGAGATTACCGGAAAAGACAATTTGGGAGGACTTGATGGGAAACTTGGCTTCGACAAGTCTAAAGTTACATGCTTCAAATGTCGAGAGAAGGGGCATTTCAAACGAGAATGTCCAAATAGAGAAGTCCAGGGCAATCAAAACCGTGTTGCTGACGACTATTACAAGAAAGCCATTTAACACCGTCCTCAACCCAAAACAAGAATGGTACAAATCGAAGATGGACCGTCAAACTCTAAAGACAAAGCTCATGTTGTTACCTCAAGAGGATGAAGGTTTCAACTCGAACAAGTACATCACAAAGAACGAAAGTTTGGCTTTGGTAGCAGAAATAATTGAAGAACCTGAAGAATATGCAGAGGCATCTTTTGACGAGGCTCCTAAAGAATACTACAACACATCCTTAGAAGAAGAGGAATTGTTTAATAGTGCATTTAAACATGTCTTGCCTAATGGCATTCTTAAAACTTTTGCAGGTTATTTTGAGCCAAGTCATCGATCGTCTTGTGAAGAAAAAAAGAAGCCTGAAGAAGAAAAGAGGGTTGAAGAGAAGTTGGAAATTTTGACTAACAAGACCAACAAAGCTTGTATGGCGAATGTGAATGAGGTAAATATGTCTAAAAATGAGTCGGTGAAAGAAACACCTTGCATGAAATGCCAAAAGCCATGCAGTGAGTGTGTTGAAAAAGAAACACGATACAATGAGCTAAAATGTCATACAAATAATTTGTCATGCGATTATAAGGCAACCAAAGAAGCTTATGACAAATTAAGCAAATCTATTAAACAATTTGAAAAGGTGATCAGAGAAAATATCAGAACACTTGCAATGCTCAAGGCGACTATAATGGACAAACAAATGGCCATTAATATTCATTTAGATAGAATCGTCGAGCTAAAAAATGAACTTGAGAAAATAAAAATAGAAACAGAACGGGTTAAAAATTATTAATCAGTTATTCTACAAGTTCATACGTCATTGATCACATTCTTTCAAAAACTAAAAATAAGTAAGAAAATCAAATTGATGAAAACAAAGGTGCAAGTTATGATCGTGTTCCACCACCCATGTGGAATAACTATGCTACTAAAAAAACATACGGGGTGGAAAAGGTGCTTAATCTAAAATTGAAAACTGAAAAGACAAATGAGCTGCCTGCGAACATTGACGTAACTTACACTAAACCAGAAAATGAATGTGTTTCTGATGTGGTTAAAACTATGGTTGAAAAAGTTCTGGAGAATGAGTTTGATAAATCTGAAGTGGATGGTGAATCATCAGAACATAGTTTAAACACTGATCCAAATGTCACCATATAGAAAATGCATGGATTTGATAAACTATATTCCGATGAGGATTTCCCAACTCAGAAAGTCAATCTGGATCATGTTGAAAAGTTGTTCAAGCTTGTTGAAGTGAGCCATTCTGATTTAGGAAAACACATGCATCATTTTATTCCAAATCAAAATGTGTTAACAAACCTTACCACCAAAAGAACAGAGACTATCCTGAAAGCAGGAGAGCTGGGTTGGGTCAAAAGCAAAGAACGTATAACAAGTCTCAAAAGTTAAACTTTACAAAGAAAATCAATTTTGCCAATTAGACAAATACAGAAAAGGAAAAAGAGATCATTGGTAAACAATCCAATGATGAGTTCAAGAAAGAAAAAGAGATCATTGGTAAACAATCCAATGATGAGTAGAAAACGGGATTTGGATTCCTCTGTTCGAAAAGACAGTAGGAAGTGCTATAAGTGTAACAATGTTGGGCATATTGCACGACAATGTTCCCAAAAAAATCCAAAACTTGTTTTCAACTCCAACAGATCTACCAAAGATGTGAAACAAAAGGCACCCATGGTTGTACCAAAATCGATTTTGAAAAGAAACAATGAATCCCATAAAATGTAAGATCAATGATTCAACTTAATTCTAAATTTGAAATTGGTGAAACTTCCACGAAGAATCGTCAAAAGGATTCAAAGTTTTATTCTAAAAGGGCAAATTTGAAAACACAAACTTGGGTTGCAAAAGTCAAACCACCTGGTCTAGTCAAAACAGAGGTCAAACAGAATGTCAAAATGAAAGTTGGTCCAAAGTTTGATATTACTAACCCACCCAAGACCAAGCAGGCTTGGGTTTCTCTGTTTAAATAGTTTCTTCCTCATGTGTGTAGAGGATCCCAAGGTCGATCATGTCAAAATGGACTATGGATAGTGGAGCTTCCCAACACATGACTGGGATGCTTGCGTTGTTGCATGACGTCAAAGCTATCTGAGGAGGTTACGTTGGCTTTGCTGGAACTCAGGGTGGAAGAATTGTGGGAGAAGGTATTCTTACGAATGGAGTGGTTTCCTTGACAAGGTGAACTACATTGCGGAGCTAGAGAACAATCTACTGAGTATTTCGCAGATTTGTCACAAAAAGTTCACAACACACTTCAACGACAAAGAATGCTTAATTCTCAAGCCGGGATTCAGAATTCCTGAGGAGTGGATCCTAATGCGCGCTCTAAGAGAGAGTGACCTTTATGTTCTAGACATGAGCGTCGCATCCACTACATCTAAAAAGTTTCAATGCTTTGTTTCTAAAGCAACCGAGAAGGAGTCAATCTTATAGCATCGGAAGATGGGGCACATTCACTTGAGAAAGTTGAATTATTTGGTGCACAATCACCTAGTGGAGGGTGTTAATCTGTAGATTTTTCATTTATCTGATGATTATCTAAGCTGTAAAGAGGGGAAACATCATAAGAAATCACCACCAGGAAAGATTCTAAATTCTATCAAGCTACCACTAGAAAGGCTTCATATGGATCTTTTTGGGCCAGTAAACATGAAAAGCATTTCTGGAGATCTATATTGCCTGGTCGTGACAGATGATTTTTCTAGATTCTCATGGTTTTCTTTCTAGAGAGCCAAGATGAAACGTTTAAAAGTCTTATGATTCTCTTCAGGAAGCTTGAAAACCTATATCACTTGCCTATCAAGAGAATCCGTAGTGACAATGGAGCCGAGTTCAGAAACAAGAGGATGCTTGAATTCTACAATGAAAAGGGGATTCTTCACGAATTCAGCGCTCCCTATACTCCTCAACAAAATGGAGTAGCGGAACATAAGAATCGCACACTGATCGAGACTGCTATAACTATACTCGCTGATTCAAAACTTCCAATTAGTTTCGGGAGCGAAGCAGTCGCATCTGCGTGTTACACCCTCAATCGTGTGTTGAAAATCAAACCTCAGAACTAGACTATTTTTGAGCCGCTAAACCTTCGGAAGCTTAATCTTGCGTTTTGTGAGCATGCATCATATTATCAAGTATTGATTCCTGAAACATATGTGAAAAGAGAGTCAGTATAAAAATGCCGACGAGTACATAGGTTTTGTGAGCGTGTTAAATTCATGGCCTTGTATACATATTGCAACACCTTGTCCGACTACAAGAGTCGTTAAGTGAAAACCTCGTATCAAAAGTGTTTGATATTGCACTACAATTAACCGACTAAAATAAGTTGGTTAGAGTTGTGAAAACCTTGTAGCCATGAATCTTGACAAAAACATTTCTTTTGTAAAAACCTTGTAATAGATTAATTCAAAAAAAAATTCGTATGGTTTATATCTTTAGGTGAAAATCATTGCGTGACATTGTTCAAAACAACTTGTCCTTGTTATAAATCAACCGTCCGTGTCATAAATCAATTGTCCATGTCATAAACAAAATTGTCCGTGTTTTTTATTGTGAAAACTTTTGATTGTTCTTTAATGAACACATTCAAACCTTTGTTGACTATACCACCAAAGGGTATCTTTAATAGACCACCAAAGGGAATCCTTAACTAGACTAACAAATCAACAATTGATTTGTTAATCAGAAACAGTTTCTGTCATTACCCAAACTTCCACCAAATCCGGTGAACAGTCTGATAATGGGATTGTCAGTCCTATGGTACCATAACATACTACTGGTCGGCTCGGCCAAAGCTAATGAATGTCATTCGTGTTATGGATAACGCATCAACAAGTAGTTCACATTATTGAAATCGTATTGTTTTATATATAAACCATAGACATTGTTTTTGAAAACTTGAAAATGATATAGCACATATGAGTCACCCCAAAACATTTGCAAAACGTAAAAGAGGGGAACTATGTACTCACTTTGAAAATCATTTTTGTATACATAAACAATGTATATTGTTTTGAAATTTTGAAATAATTATAGGCACATATGAATCACCCCAAAACATTTGAAAACGTAAAAGAGGGGGGCTATGTACTCACTTTGAAAATCATTTTGTATATGTAAACCATCAATATTATTTTGAAATCTTGAAAATAATTATAGGCACATATGAATCACCCCAAAACATTTGAAAACGTAAAAGAGGGGAACTATATACTCACATTGAAAATCATTTTGTATATGTAAACCATCTATATTATTTTTAAATCTTGAAAATAATTATAGGAACATATGAATCAACCCAAAACAATTGAAAACGTAAAAGAGGTGAACTATGTACTCACTTTGAAAATCATTTTGTATATGTAAACCATCTATATTATTTTGAAATCTTGAAAATCATTATAGGCACATATGAATCACCCCATGACATTTGAAAACGTAAAAGAGGGGAACTATGTACTCACTTGGAATTGCGAAAGTGTTCTTGATCAATGAAATAAACAAAGCTCAAACGTGTCCTAATGTGTCAGATAAATACGTTAGCGTGTCGGGACTACAAACGGGAGATCGGATAGAATGAATTCTTATAAACCAAAGGAGTGTTGGAACTCATGTGATATGGTTTAACAAACTTAACATTCTGATTTGGAAGGGATCCTAAGTGCTTTTGACCCATTATGACTCGTTAAGGTAGTTTACGCTACTTTAACAGGTCATTAGCATAAACACGTGATCAGATGGTTAAACATGTCCTATGATAAGTCTTAAAAGTCCAAACATGTTTGAAGATGTTATAACATAAGTTTATATGTCAAAAATTAGGTTACAGGTGTTTAGAATGGATTTATGTGCAAAAGGGCATTTTGGTCTTTTTTTAAGAACATAGAAGTGACTTATCATAACACTAACCAAACGACGTGACCATAAGGTATAACCTCAGTAGGTTATTCCCTATATAACTATGGTCACAAATATGTGTTTGGTAGGATCCTAAGATCTACCAAACGGGACGGATTCGAAAGTCAAAGCGGTGGTCAAGACCGCTCGACTTACGACCCTAAATAAGCACTAAACTAGAAGTGACGAGTAAGACATGTCAAAATATGTCTAACTAAGTTTATAAAACTGATTTGGTATCAAAACTTGTTTTGATACCCGAAAATAGTTTCGTCGTAAAATGCACATCATGTGTATTTTTTTTACCGAAACTTTAACTTGTCACTTCGACTAGTAAACGTGGTAGTCAGAAGGTGAAATCGCTAGGGATTATAAACTTTGTGATTCCGATCACGTTGCAAAGTTCAATTGGACTTTGACTTAACCAAATATGGTCAGAACCAAAAGTCAATCAGGAAGCCAAATTGTTCGACTTTTAGCTCAAAATAGATAATAAAAAAAATTAAAGAACTAGGAAGAGTACTTACTCGGGTTGAAGAACACTTTCGGAACTCAAGATAGGAGGCTTCCGAAGGTTGGAAACAAGCACCAAGAAGGATAGAAAGAAGAACTTCACACTTTGCTTTGAAGTGTTTTGAAGTGGTGTGAAAAAAATGGAAGAATCATGGGGTATTTATAGTATTTAGGATTAAGGAGGTAATGACAAGTGTGCTCAAGTGTGGATTAGTGTCCTAACATGTGTCAACACCATTAAGTGTGGCAAAGTGAGTGCTAGGTGTCAAAAATTGGAGATAGGTGGCAAACTTGGTGAAGAAGCAAAAATATTTATTATTTTTTTGACATTTTTGGCCCTTGGACTTGTATTTTCACTTGTTTACCATTTTAACCCCTTTAACCTAATATTTAGGTTATATAAAGGTGTTAAGACATGTGTAACTTGTATTATGCCTGAAAAAGTCATGGATGTTGGTTCGTTCGGTTGTACGGTTACACGTTTTGCAAAATGCGTAAAACGCTTTAACGAACACGGAAATGATCAAAATTGTGCAACGATTGATATTTTTGCACTCTTATCAATAAAATACAAGATTTTATTGAATACAAAAATATTTGAAATGAAACACAAGGTTTCATTGTATACAAAACTGTTTGTAGTTGTGCAATGATTGAAAAGGCACAAATGTCACAATCTCCCCTACTTTTGGAAATTTCGTCCCGAAATTTAATTAGAGGAAACTTTGTGAAACAGATGTGGATATTTCGCTTTCATCTGATCCTCTTGTTCCCAAGTAAATTATGGGCCACGTTTGGATTCTCAGTGAACTTTAACTATCGGTATACGTCTACGCTTGAGTTTCTTGACTTCACGGTCCACTATCTCCACAGGTTTCTCGACAAAGTGCATAGTGTCTTCAACATGAATTTGGTCGAGGGGAATGTGGAGGTTGTATCAGCTAAACACTTTTTTCAAATTGGACACGTGGAATGTTGGGTGAATATTCCCAAGTTCAGGAGGTAGCTCCAGTCGGTTAGCCACCTTTCCGATTCTCTCAATGATCTTGAATGGTCAAATATATCGTGATGCAAGTTTACCTTTCTTTCCAAATCTAATCACACCTTTCCAAGGGGATACCTTGACAAGGACATGATCACCAACTTGGAATTCCAAGGGCTTGCGTCGTTTGTCCGCATAACTCTTTTGACGGCTTCTAGCTGTCTGAAGGTTATCGCGAATTTTCTTGACTTTATCTGTTGTGTCATGAATGAGTTGAGGCCCAGTGAGCTGAGCTTCACCGACCTCATTCCAGCAGACAGGTGAACGACATTTTCTACCGTATAGAGCTTCGGAAAGGCGCCATATTGATGCTGGCGTGATAACTATTGTTGTAGGAGAATTCAACCAATGGTAGATGTGATCCCAACTACCACCAAAGTCGATCACACCTGCTCTAAGCATATCCTCCAGTGTTTGAATTGTCCTTTTAGATTGCCATCCATTTGAGGATGATAAGCAGTGCTCAGATTGAGTTTGGTTCCCATGGCAGATTGCATGGTCTTCCAAAAGTGAGATGAGAATAGAGCATCTCGATCGGATATGATGTTCAAAGGAACACCATGATGAGATACAATCTCATCAACGTAGATCTTGGCGAGTTTGTCAGCAGATAGATCCTCACGAATTGCCAAAAAGTGTGTTGTCTTTGTTAGACGATCGATGATTACCCAAATGGCATCATGACCTCTAGGTGTGCGCGGTAGTTTAGTGACGAGATCCATCGAAATGTTCTCCCACTTCCATACCGGTTTTGTGGTTGCTCAAGTAAACTAGATGGGCATTGATGTTCTGCCTTAACTCTAAGACAAGTTAGGCATTTAGACACATATAAGGCAGTGTCCTTCTTCATACCCGACCACCAATACTGGGTACGGAGATCCTTATACATTTTGTCTGCACCAGGATGGATTGAATAACGAGACTTATGAGCTTCGTCCATCAATAAGGTGTGGAGATTGTCTTGACTAGGAATCCACAAACGGTTCTTGTAGTAGAGTAATCCGTTATCTTTTGTTTCGAGTTGAAGTTCGAGATTTTGTAGCAGCTCATTTTTCAACAAGCTTTGGGTCACACATGTATGCTTTGCTTGAAGGATACGTGTCTGGATATCAGATTGAACTCGAACACAATAAATTTTGACACGTTCCTTACGTCTAAGCGCATCAGCGACAACATTCGCCTTACCAGGACGGTATCGAATCTCGCAATCGTAGTCGTTCAGAAGTTCGACCCAGCGTCGTTGTCTCATGTTAAGCTCCTTTTGATTGAATATGTGTTGGAGACTTTTGTGGTCAGTGAAAACCACACATTTCGTACCGTAAAGGTAGTGTCTCCAAATTTTGACAGCAAAAACTACGGCTCCTAACTCAAGGTCATGAGTTGTGTAGTTCTTCTCATGGATTTTCAATTGTCTTGACGCATAGGCTATGACTTTGTCTCTTTGCATGAGAACACAACCAAGGCCTTGGTTTGATGCGTCACAATAGACAACGAAATCATCGTTGCCGTCAGGTATAGATAAAATAGGAGCATTACAGAGTTTTTGTTTCAGTGCTTGAAAGGATTCCTCTTGTTTGGGTCCCCACTCGAAAGGTTTACTCTTTTGAGTCAAAGTGGTGAGGGGAACCGCGATCTTTGAAAAGTTTGCGATGAATCGTCGATAGTATCCAGCAAGACCAAGAAATGAACGAACTTCGGTAGGAGTAGTAGGTGTATTCCAATCCCTAATCACACTGATTTTGGCGGGATCTACATGTATACCTTGTTCGTTAATAACGTGTCCCAAAAATTGAACTTTGTTTAGCCAAAATTTACATTTGGAGAATTTGGCTTAAGTTGTTCTTTCTTCAGGAGTTCCATCGTTAGACGAAGATGTTGTTCGTGATCGGCACGAGACGTAGAATAATTGAGGATGTCGTCGATGAAAACAATGATGAACTCGTCTAAATAAGGTTTACAAACCCTATTCATTAAGTCCATGAAGACGGCAGGAATATTCGTCAAACCAAAAGGCATGACAGTGAACTCGTAATGGCCGTATCGAGTGCGAAAAGCAGTCTTGGGATTATCTTCTTCGAGTACACGAAGTTGATGATACCCAGAACGCAGATCAATCTTTGAAAAGCAGGTCGCACCTTGTAGCTGATCAAAGAGATCATCAATGCGAGGTAGGGGATATCGATTTTTGATTGTGAGTTTGTTGAGCTCACAATAATCGATACACATACGGAAGGATCCATCCTTCTTTTTCACGAATAGGATAGGAGCGCCCAAGGTGAAAAGCTCGGACGAATGAATCCCCTTTCTGAAAGTTCTTGGAGTTGCTTTGACAACTCTTGCATTTCAGACGGTGCAAGTCGGTAAGGAAATTTAGCAATGATTTTGCACAAGGTATAAGGTCAATAGGAAACTCAACTTGACAAATTGGGGGTAAACCAGGTAGCTCTTCAGGAAACACCTCAGGAAATTCCCGAACAATGGGGATATCCTAAACATTCTTGCCCTTGCCTTTTTCCTATATGATATGTGCCAAAAGGCTACATAATTCTTTCGTAGGTATTTTTGGGCCTAGGTACAGGTCATGAGTTTTAGGCTACTAGAGGGTTTCTCTCCATGAACTTCTAAGGTTTCGCCAGATGAAAGAGGTATACGAACAACCTTGTCGAAATAGATCACCTCAGTATGGTGTTTGGTTAACCAATCCATTCCTATGATGATGTCAAAACTCCCGAGTTGCATTGGTGTGAGGTCAATGGGAAAAAGGTGGTTATCCAAGTTCAATTGGCAACTACAAATGACATAGTCGAGCACAAGGGGTTCACCACTAGCTATTTCCACCGTTAAGGGTTTTCCTAGTTTAGTTCTAGGCATCGAAAGTAAAGGTTCAAAGGCTAGTGATATAAAGCTTCTATCTGCACCCGAATCGAAAAGAATAGAGGCAAGATGATTGTTAACAAGGAACGTACCGTTAATGACTTCGTTACCAGCACGAGCCTCGTTGAAATTGATGTTGAATGCGCATCCACGGGCTGGATTTCCATTTGTGTTCACCAATTTTGGGCAGTTGTTTCTAATGTTACCTATCTTGCCACATTTGTAGCAAGAACCAGGTGGGAACGGAGGTCTAGTAGGGTTGGCTTGGGGTTGAACAGGGTTCTAAGTAGCTTGTTTTGGGGCCGAATGACAAACATTGGCTAATCTAGAGAGATGTTAAAAATATCGACGAAATATAAGGATGGTGATCATTCGTTCGTTACTTAAAAACAAACAAATGACACACGGTGACTAATCAAAGTAAATGAGTCTTTATAATGTATCACGAAGACATGCTTTAGATTATAAGTAGACACTCACCCCAAGAGTTCCCAGGTAAGAGTGACTGGTCCGATAATGCGGATTTGTACGAACACTCTAGCCTTAGACAGAAAACTCAGGGTACAGGCATCCACCCTTCCAGATTGCACATGTTCACATTAATAAAACCCAAACTTTGACGGGATTTTGAAAACTTACAAGGCTTTAAGCCAAAACAAATCATCTAAGGATAGATGATTGATTTTCAAAACGAATGCGTAACCTGTTTATTTGTTTTGGTAATCACCTCAGGATAGGTGATGGTATTGTTTTGAAACGCAAGATAACTCGCGTTAGGGTCCTAGGAAGGTTATATTCTAGGTCAAAGCATTACTAATAACCTAATTCCCTTTAACCATAAGCTCTGATACCAATCTTTCTATAACACCCCGACCGCGTAAAACAACAAACCGAGGCGGAAACGTCGGGGAGTCATGTCACATAACTATTGTTTCACAACTCATGGAATTTAAAATTATGTTTGATTAAGTTAAATGTTTACATTGTCTTGGGACAAACAAAAACAACACATAAACAATGTCACACCCTCAATTTCCACTTGCGGAGTTTTACCGCGAAGAGTGTGATCAAACCAGAATCTCAGACACTAGCAGTATCGAACGACTCTATATGATTTATTTAAACGTTTTCCAAAAACATTTGTTTAACCATTCATAGTCATTTTCAAAATATCTTAGTTTCAAAGTTTAGCGGAAGCATTAAAGTAAAGTAACGGGTGCCAACACAAACGCCAAAACCAAAAATCCCAAACATTATGGTAAATAAGACTCGATAAAAATGTCGTGATCAAATGCAAGGGAGTGCACCTAGTGCTCCTAACGTCCTGAGAAACATGTAAAGAAACAAGTGTCAACATTAAAGAAAAGTGAGTTCACAGGTTTTTATAAGTTCACAAGTTTGGTTTTAAAGTTTGTTTTTCCCCGTTATCCCTAACCCGGGATAACGACATAGTTCCATTATTCCTAACCCGGAATAATAATGTTAGTTCGTAATTAAGTTCAATGTTAACTTGTAGGTAGCGAGTCTAAAGTTACGTCACATAAGAGTTCGCGATCGAAGCTGACTGTTGTTGCCTTAGTGTTGCCAAGTCTACCTGATCATGGCGAAAGTTAGGCCAAATTAATCACCCGTTGACCATTCCCGGTCGGCTAGCGCAACTAGCTCGGGTGGGGCTTGTCAGGCCCAATATTACTACTTATAATTTCCCCGCTATCTAACCCAATACTAACGATTAGAGAGTTGGTTGAGGACTTCCGTGATAAAGCTACTTAGTGACCATAACGTACATTAACATTAACTTAGTTACCGAGTAGTTTAACGACGTTAATTTCGCATAACGTAAAAGATAGAATTGTAGAGCGTATACATGTTTCTCCGACTGTTGTTCAAAACCAGATAAAATAGGGGCCGTGAACTCACCTTAAATTGCTCGGTTAGAATAACGCAAAAGAAACAAATGACGGGACCGATACTCGCGTCCTAACATGCCAACCGATTTAAAGTTAGTGTGTGAACACACTGATACAAAACCCTACGCATAACTAACACACAGTGCGGCACACGTAATAACCAATTCGAAACCACAATCATGCATATCATCATACAAAATAATGATCAAACCAACTTGTCATAAACACATATTAACTCATACAACACTTTGGTACACACTAACGCAAATTATCATGTTTCGGCTTGTACACTCATAACTGGGCTGTTTTCGAGGATTTTTATAAAATCGTTCCAACGTTCCAAAAATTCCAATTTTTTTACAGAAGATCTCAATTAGATGCAGAATTTTGTGTAAAATTTTCAAACCTTAAATCTTTACCAATTATTTAAAAACATTTATATACTAGGATGAAGTCAGATTCGTCGCTTTCTGACTGCAGTCCACTAGAAAAATTATTTAAAAATTATCGTTCATCCAATTAACAAAATTCAAGTGGGAGATTCCCTGAAATTCCCGTCTCCAGTTACTGTACAAATTTCGTGGCCCAACCCCCTACAGACTATGAGATCCGACTCGATAAACAACCAGCAAATTCTGCAGAATTTACGCTGCTTCAGCTGCTGCACTAAATGACCACTTAAAAATAGCAAACGACCTCAGAAAAATATGAATCCAGCGCCATTAGAAGCGTTTTTAAAAAATATACGTTTTAGGTATCAGAAAATCCACTTTTCGATAAATAATGATCAGGCTATAGCCAATTGAAGTTGGCTGTAAATGTCAATCAGCAAACTGTTTTCAACTTTTATCGCATTAGAACATGTTTAAACGATCATGACGCTTAGTAATAATGATTAACAACAGGTTGACTTGTCAAATATCATCATATATATCAATATTCATGCAAACCCTAAATATTTATCATGATCTTTATCACTAAAATGCAGCCTACGATTTAGTATTCAACGTAACATCACAACCGTAAAGATTCGCAAATTCATCCGAACTAATCATAAATTACCACACTTTTTCATACTAATAATCCTATAAACACATAATCATGTTCAAGATTACAAAAATCCTAGTGTGAATCGCAAAACAATTAAACACTAACATTGAAACGATGATGATTAGCGAACCGAGACAAGCTTGGAACCAATCCGGGAGTAGAATTGCGACCGTGAGAGGGGGGGGGCTGCCGTCGACCTCCTTCTAGGGATTAGGGTTTTGTGTTTTCTTTTAAACAACCTATGCATACATACATTTATATATAACAAGGGGGAAGGGGGGGCGGTTTGGGTAAGTTGCTTGGGCCTCAAGTTTGTGTTAATTCCTTGGGCCGCAAGGTGTGTGGGTCGCAAGGGGGTGTGGGTGGCGGGTTGGGTTTGCTTGGTCACGAAGTCGAAACATTTCACAAGCTTGGTTTGGTTTATAAATAAAAGTTACTAAAATATTATTTACTAAAATATTATTTGCGGCATGGAGTTTATAAAATATTAAATCAGAAACTTCTAATAACACATAGCACGTAATTTAGATACAACCCGTCTAATAACACATAGCACGTAATTCAGATACAATCCGTCTAATAACACATAGCACGTGATTCACCCTATAGATTCACAAAGTTAGCGTAGTTATTGCGAGCGTGTAATTTAATTCTGCGAATTAAATCAGCGTAGGAGTGAATAACCGTAAAGTAGCGCGTTTAAGTTACCTGAAAAACTGGGATGTCACATTATCCCCTTGTTGAAAGAATTTTCGTCCCAAAAATTGAGTAAACGCGGTTTAGAAAGCAACGCACAAAAGCTCAGTTTGTTAGAATGGTACAAGTAAATACCAGGTTGTCACATCATCACCATGTTGAAAGAATTTCGTCTTGAAATTTAGTTAGCGGTAACGTCAGATTGCTGCTCAGCTGCAAAAAGGTGTGGATATTTGCTTTTCATTTGGTCCTCTCGATGAAACGTCTATAGTAACCAGCCAAACCCAAAAATTGGCGGATCTCTGTCGGTGTCCTGGGTGCTTCCCAGTTCTTGATAGCATCGATCTTGGCAGGATCAACGTGTATACCCTTTTCATTCACGATATGCCCAATAAACTGAACTTCTCGAATCCAGAAATCACATTTAAAAAATTTGCCATATAGCTTCTCCTGTTGAAGTAGTTCCAGCAATAATCGCAGATGCTCCGCATGTTCTTCTTCACCCTTAGAGTAGATAAGTATATCATCGATGAACATGATGACAAACTTGTCGAGGTACGGCTTACACACGCGGTTCATGAGGTCCATGAACACCGCGGGTGCGTTGGTGAGACCGAAGGGCATGACCAATAACTCATAATGGCCATACCGAGTGCGAAATGCCGTCTTGGAGATATCCTCCTCCCTGACGCGTAGCTGGTGATAACCAGACCGTAGATCAATCTTGGACTAGTAGCTTGACCCTTGAAGTTGGTCGAAAAGATCGTCGATGCGAGGTAATGGGTATCGGTTCTTGATGGTAACCTTATTGAGTTCCATGTAGTCGATGCACATGCAGAAGGTCCCGTCCTTCTTCTTGACAAAAAGGACCGGAGCTCCCCATGGCAAAGTACTGGTTCGTTTAAATCCTTTTTCCAACAATTCCTGAAGTTGGTTAGACATCTCTTGCAGCTCTGCTGGAGCTAAGCGGTACGGGGCCTTGGCGATAGGAGTCGCATGGTTCGCCAATTCAATTTCAAACTCCACTTATCGATGTGGTGGAAGACTAGGTAACTCCTCTGGAAACACATCAGGAAAGTAACGGACGACGGGGATATCTTCAATCCGCTTCTCGTCCTTAGGCTGCTCGGTGACCAGTGCGAGCAAAGCGAAGGAGTTCTTTCTCAAAAGATACTTCTGAGCTTGCATGTAAGAGATGATGTTTGTGACAGCGCCTGCCTTCTCGCCTTGCATCATCAAGACTTCGTCGTTAGAGAGCGGAATACGGATAGCTTTCTCGAAACAGAGAACTTCAGCTCGGAAGTCAGATAGCCAGTCCATTCCGGCTACCACGTCAAAACTACCCAGAGTAGTTGTCATCAGATCAATGGTAAAGGTGTGACCCGCGAGTTTAAGTTGACAGCCGGTTATAAATGGGTCACATCTACAGATTTACCATCGGCTAGTTCTATGACGTAAGGGGTCTCTAGGGGTTTAGGCATGAGATTTAGGTTCTCCTTAAAAAACTCAGATATAAAACTCTTATCCGCACCCGTATCAAAAAGTACAGTAGCAAAATGATCGTTAAGGGGAAACTTACCAGTGACCACATTCGAGTCGTTTCTGGCCTCTCCACGGCCCAGCGTGAATGCACGACCTTTGGCACCTCCTGTGCCACCATTTCCATTGTTGCCATTGTTGTTGTTGTTGTTGTTCCCACCATTGTTGTTGTTGCGAAGCTGCGGGCAGTCTCGCTTGAAATGGGCAGTACTTCCGCACTGATAGCATCCCCAGTTATTACCTTACTGTTGACCCTAGTGCTGGTTCTGATTTTGTCGTGTCATGATCTCCCCGCGACAATCCTTTGCCGCGTGTCCTGCTTTCCCACAACGTTGGCAGTGATTTCCAGCGCAAGGGCCGTGATGATGGAGGTTACAACGATTACATTGCGACTTTCGACCTGCATAGCCGCTTAAGTTCTGGGTGTTGTTGGCAGACTGATTGTTGTGACCCCGATTGTTGTTGAAATTGTTGGACCGCTTCTGGTTTCCTTGTTGTGGCTGGGCTGATGAAGACTGTCGAGCAGGTGAGTCTTCAAATTTTCTTTTGTTGTCAGGGACAATTTCAGTTGCACCCCTAGCTGGCAACTTCCATTGCTCCACCGCCTTATCGGTGAGTTTATACGCCAGCCTAATCGCTTGATGCTTCATCGTAGGGTTGCTAGACATTACCATGCCCTGGATCTCAGGGACCAGACCCTCAAGATAAAACTCAAGTCGTTTTTCGGCGGTGTTAGCCAAATCGGGACATAGGAACACCAGATCATGATGTTTTGCCGTGTACGCTTCAATTTCTGACCCTACCATCTTGTGGTTCCACAACGCCTGTTCCAACTGTTGAACTCTGTCCCGCGGACAGTATTCCTCCTTGATTAGGACCTTAAATTCGGTCTAAGCCATTGCGTTCGCCGCAAGAAGTCCACGCGTTTGGACTTGTGCGTTCCACCAGGTCAATGCCCCATCTTCCAACGTTGAGGCAGCATAGTTGACCTTATTAGCTTCAAGGCAATTGCACATCTCGAAAACCGATTCAGACTTTTCAATCCAACAGAGCAGTCCTATGGGTCCTTCAACTCCCGTGAACCCGCTCGGTTTCGCATCAAGGAACATCTTGTAGGGGTTAAGACCCCCTCCTGAAGATAGAGGATAGGTAGTCAGCGAGAAATTCTACTAGCCCAACTATTAGATTTTCCCATGAAAATTTAATAATGGTTACCTACTGGTGGGTTTTGAACACCTGCCAGAGCAGCATTCACGTGTTCTTAGATTAAAGCGGCCAATTCTTCAGTTGACATGTTGAGGTTTCCGTGAAGACCGGTTGTCATTTCAGATCTTCGCAAGACAACACAAATACACACCGATAAGTATATATCCAATATAGTTATCATATTCCACACTTAAATAATCACACAATTTATGTCAACCCGACAATTTAAACAATCAAAAGGAACATTCGATTAAATAAATTGCAATGTCTCACAAAATACCAACCAAACATCTCTGTTTAATTATAAAATTTCAAGTTCAAACATAAGTGGAAACAAACAAACTAAAGGAAACAAAACGGGGATTGGCGAGACGAGTTAGTCATCTACAGCTCCATCTCCCAAGTCGCTATCATTGCCGTCATCCTCTTCGGTGTTTTCAACTTCAACAGTCGGGTCCTGTTTCGGCTCTTCTTCCTCCAGATCCTCCCCCGGGTCTTCCTCTGGATCCTCCTCTTCTTCCTCTACCGGCGCTGGAGAGGCCGGTGCTGGTGCGGGTAATCGGACAGGTGGTGCTTGGTTCTGCTCCAGTTCTTGAATCCTCCAACTGGACTCAAGAACTCTGTCTTCGAGCAAGTCAGCCCTCAGCCGCTCAGCACGAAAGTCCTTAGCTAAATGTTTCGAACTTTCTTATTCTCATATTGCTCTTCCTCGAGCTCTCAAGTTTTACCAGTTAGCTGACGTATCATCCATCCCTGTGCTTCGATAGTCTCCTGCATTCTCTCTAGCTGTTCCTGTTGTTTCCTTAACACATCTCTAATTAGATCGTCCCCCACTCCTAAAGAGTTGTCCGGTTCAACCGGTATAGCGGTGGTCGAACGGGAGGACGACTCCCCTCCTAGAGCGAGTCTTTTCCTAGCAGCTGAGCGTGTCTCCACGCCACGAGGTAGTGAGGGTTCGACCATGAGTGCCTTCCCCGGCGCCCTTGATTGTCGAGATATGTCGGATGATGATGATGATTACATAGCCTGCTGGGTTGGTGTAGTTAGTTACGAGTTACGTATGTCACAATATACATATATATCTTACATAGAACAATTGTAGTATAACACACAACAAGATATCACAGTTCGGTGCCAACTAAGTCTAGTGTCGTGTAACAGCTATAGTTTAGGTCTACTTTTAAATGCAAACCAGGTTCTCTATAGCTAGAGGCTCTAATACAAATCTGTCACACCCTCAATTTCCACTTGCAGAGTTTTACCGCGAGGCGTGTGATCAAACCAGAATCTCAGACACTAGCAGTATCGAACGATTCTATATGATTTATTTAAACGTTTTCCAAAAACATTTTTTTAACCATTCATATTCATTTTCAAAATATCTTAGTTTCAAAGTTTAGCGGAAGCATTAAAGTAAAGTAACGGGCGCCAACACAAGCGCCAAAACCAAAAATCCCAAACATTATTCGTAAATAAGACTCGATAAAAATGTCTTGATCAAATGCAAGTGAGTGCACCTAGCGCTCCTAACGTCCTGAGAAACATGTAAAAAACAAGTGTCAACATTAAAGAAGAGTGAGTTCACAGGTTTTTGTAAGTTCACAAGTTTGGTTTAAAGTTTGTTTTTCCCCGTTATCCCTAACCCGGGATAACGACATAGTTCCATTTTTCCTAACCCGGAATAATAATGTTGGTTCGTAATTAAGTTCAATGTTAACATGTAGGTAGCGAGCCTAAAGTTACGTCACATAAGAGTTCGTGATCGAAGCTGACTGTTGTTTCCTCAGTGTTGCCAGGTCTATCACTGACCATGGCGAAAGTTAGGCCAAATTAATCACCCGTTGACCATTCCCGGTCGGCTAGTGCGACTAGCTCGGGTGGGGCTTGTCGGGCATAGTAGTACTACTTAATATTTCCCCGCTATCTAACCCAATACTAACGATCCGAGAGTTGGTTGAGGACTTCCGTGATAAAGCTACTTAGTGACCATAACGTAATTAACTTAGTTACCAAGTAGTTTAACGACGTTAATTTCACATAACGTAAAAGATAGAGTTTTAGAGCGTATACATGTTTCTCCCCCTGTTGTTCAAAACCGGATAAAATAGGGGCCGTGAACTCACCTTAAATTACTCGGTTAGAATACGCAAAAGAAGCAAATGATGGGACCGCTAATCGCGTCCTAACATGCCAACCGATTTAAAGTTAGTGTGTGAACACACTGATACAAAACCCTACGCATAACTAACACACAGTGTGGTACACGTAATAACCAATTCGAAACCACAATCATGCATGCAAAGTATCATCATCAAAATAATGATCAAACCAACTTGTCATAAACACAGATTAACTCATACAACACTTTGGTACACACTAACGCAAATTATCATGTTTCGGCTTGTACGCTCATAACTAGACTGTTTTCGAGGATTTTTATAAAATCGTTCCAACATTCCAAAAATTCCAATTTTGTTACAGGAGATGTCAATTAGACTTTAGAATTTTGTATAAAATTTTCAAACCTTAAATCTTTACCAATTATTTAAAAACATTTATATACTAGGCTGCAGTCAGATTCGTCGATTTCTAACTGCAGTCCACGAGAAAAATTATTTAAAAATCATCGTTCATCCAATTAACAAAATTCAAGTGGGTGATTTCCCCAAATTCCCGTCTCCAGTTATTGTACAAATTTCGTGGCCTAACCCCCTACAGACTATGAGACCCGACTGGAAACAACCAGCAAATTCTGCAGAATTTACGCAGCTTCAGCTGCTGCACTAAATAACCACTTAAAAATAGCAAACGACCTCAGAAAAATATGAATCCGGCACCATTAGAAGCGTTCTTCAACAATAAATGTTTTAGGCTTCAGAAACTCCACTTTTCAATAAATAATGATCAGGTTACAGCCAATTGAAGTTGGCTGTAAATGTCAATCAACAAACTGTTTTCGACTTTTATCGCATTAGAACATGTTTAAACAATCATGACACTTAGTAATAATGATTAACAACAAGTTGACTTGTCAAATATCATCATATATATCAATATTCATGCAAACCCTAAATATTTATCATGATCTTTATCGCTAAAACGCAGCCTACGATTTTTGTATTCAACATAACATCACAACCGCAAAGATTCGCACATTCATCCGAACTAATCATAAATTACCACACTTTTTCATACTAATAATCCTATAAACATATAGTCATGATGAAGATTACACAAACCCTAGTGTGAATCACAAAACAATTAAACCCTAACCTTGAAACGATGATGATTAGCGAAACGGGACAAGCTTGGAACCAATCCGGGAGTAGAATTGCGACCGTGAGAGGGGGCTGCCGTCGACCTCCTTCTAGGGATTAGAGGTTTGTATTTTCTTTTAAACAACCCATGCATACATACATTTATATATAACAAGGGGGAAGGGGGCGGTTTGGTAAGTGGCTTGGGCCTCAAGTTTGTGTTAATTCCTTGGGCCGCAAGGTGTGTTGGTCGCAAGGGGGTGTGGGTGGCGGGTTGGGTTTGCTTGGTCGCGAAGTCGAAACGTTTCACAAGCTTGGTTCGGTTTATCAATAAAAGTTACTAAAATATTATTTACTAAAATATTATTTGCGGCATGGAGTTTATAAAATATTAAATCACAAACGTCTAATAACACATAGCACGTAATTTAGATACAAACCGTCTAATAACACATAGCACGTAATTCAGATACAATCCGTCTAATAACACATAGCACGTGATTCACCCTATAGATTCACAAAGTTAGCGTAGTTATTGCGAGCATGTAATTTAATTCTCCGAATTAAATCAGCGTAGGAGTGAATGCCCGTAAAGTAGCACATTTAGGATACCTGAAAAACTGGGATGTCACAAATAAATTGTCTTTCATGTTTTAAGTCACTAAGGCCCGCGTCCATTCCTACGTGAAGCATATGTGAAAAGAGAGTCTGCATAAAAATGTCGGCGAGTACATAGGTTTTGTGAGCGTGTCAAATTCATGGCCTTGTATACATATTGCAACACCTCGTCCGACTACAACAGTCGTTAAGTGAAAACCTCGTATCAAAAGTGTTTGATATTGCAATACAATTAACCGACTAAAACAAGTTGGTTAGTGTTGTGAAAACCTTGTAGCCATGAATCTTGACAAAAACATTTCTTTGTAAAAACCTTGTAATAGATTGATTCAAAAGAAAACTTCATATGGTTTATATCTTTAAGTGAAAATCATTGTGTGACGTTGTTCAAAACAACTTGTCCGTGTTATAAATCAATCGTCCGTGTCATAAATTAATTGTCCATGTCATAAACAAAATCGTCCGTGTTTTTAATTGTGAAAACTTTTGATTGTTCTTTAATGAACACATTCAAACCTTTGTTGACTATACCACCAAAGGGTATCTTTACTAGACCACCAAAGGGTCTCTTTAACTAGACTAACAAATCAATAATTGATTTGTTAATCAGAAACAGTTTCTGTCATTACCCAAACTTCCACCAAATCCAGTGAACAGTATGATAATGAGATTGTCAGTCCTATGGTACCATCACATACTACTGGTCGGCTCGACCAAAGCTAATGAATGTCATTCGTGTTATGGATAACGCATCAACAAGTTGTTCACATTATTGAAATCGTATTGTTTTATATATAAACCATAGACATTGGTTTTGAAAACTTGAAAATGATATAGCACATATGAGTCACCCCAAAACATTTGCAAAACGTAAAAGAGGGGAACTATGTACTCACTTTGAAAATCATTTTTGTATACATAAGCCATGTATATTGTTTTGAAATCTTGAAAATAATTATAGGAACATATGAATCACCCTAAAACATTTGAAAACGTAAAAGAGGGGAACTATGTACTTACTTTGAAAATTATTTTGTGTATGTAAACCATCTATATTATTTTGAAATCTTGAAAATAATTATAGGCACATATAAATCACCCTAAAATATTTGAAAACATAAAAGAGGGGAACTAAGTACTCACTTTGAAAATAATTTTGTATATGTAAACCATCTAATTATTTTGAAATCTTGAAAATTATTATAGGCACATATGAAAGTGTTCTTGATCAATGAAATAAACAAAGCTCAAACGTGTCCTAATGTGTCAGATAAATATGTAAGCATGTCGGGACTACAAACGGGAGATCAGATGAATGAAGTCTTATAAACCAAACGAGTGGTGGAACTCATGTGATATGATTTAACAAACTTAACATTCTGATTTGAAAAGGATCCTAAGTGCTTTTGACCCATTATGACTCGTTAAGGTAGTTTACGCTACTTTAACGGGTCATTAGCATAAACACGTGATCTGATGGTTAAACAAGTCTTATGATAAGTCTTAAAAGCCCAAACATGTTTGAAAATGTTATAACATCAGTTTATATGTCAAAAATTAGGTTACATGTGTTTAGAATGGATTTATGTGCAAAAGGGCATTTTGGTCTTTTTTTAAGAACATAGAAGTGACTTATCATAACACTAACCAAACGACGTGACCATAAGGTATAACCTCAGTAGGTTATTCCCTATGTAACTATGGTCACAAATATGTGTTTGGTAGGATCCTAAGATCTACCAAACAGGATAGATTCGGAAATCAAAGCGGTGGTCAAGACCGCTCGACTTACGACCCTAAATAATCACTAAACTAGAAGTGACCAGTTAGACATGTCAAAATATGTCTAACTAAGTTTATAAAACTGATTTGGTATCAAAACTTGGTGTTTTGATACCCGAAAATAGTTTCGTCGTAAAACGCACATCATGTGTATTTTTTACCGAAACTTTAACCCGTCACTTCGACTAGTAAACGTGGTAATCAGAAGGTGAAATTGCTAGGGATTATAACCTTCGTGATTACAATCACGTTGCAAAGTTCAATTGAACTTTGACTTGACCAAATATGGTCAGAACCAAAAGTCAATCAGGAAGCCAAACTGTTTGACTTTTAGCTCAAAATAGCTAATAAAAAAATTAAAGATTGAAGAACACTTTTGGAACTCAAGACAAGAGACTTCCAAAGGTTGGAAAAAAGCTCCAAGAAAGATAGAAAGAAGAACTTCACACTTTTCTTTGAAGTGTTTTGAAGTGGTGTGAAAAAAATTGGAAGAATCATGGGGTATTTATAGTATTTTAGGATTAAGGAGGTGATGACAAGTGTCCTCAAGTGTGGATTAGAATCCTAACATGTGTCAACACCATATTAAGTGTGGCAAAGTGAGTGCTAGGTGTCAAAAATTGGAGATAGGTGGCAAACTGGTGAAGAAGCAAAAATATTTATTATTTTTTAACATTTTTGGCCCTTGGACTTGTATTTTCACTGGTTTGCCATTTTTAACCCCTTTAACCTAATATTTAGGTTATATAAAGGTGTTAAGACATGTGTAACTTGTATTATGCCCGAAAATGTCATGGATGTTGGTTCGTTCGGTTGTACGGTTACACGTTTTGCAAAATGCATAAAACGCTTTAACGAAGACGAAAATGATCGAAATTGTGCAACGATTGATATTTTTGCATTCTCATCAATAAAATACAAGATTTTATTGAATACAAACATATTGGAAATAAAACACAAGATTTAATTGAATACAAAATTGTTTGTAATTGTGAAATGATTGAAAAGGCACAAATGTCACACATTTGACCTACCAGAAGTCCCTACGATAGAAGAACTTGTTATGCTCTTTCAACAGCATCAAATCTCCAATCAAGAGCAAGTTTCTAGACCGTTGGTGATTTCCCCGTCACTTCCTATCTTTAACACTTCTGATGTAGGTCCGACCAACACTTTGCAAGAATCAGTCTCCGTACCTATCTTGAACACTTCTGAATCGTCTGCCCATCAACCGATTAATGCCGACTCTGATCGTGAACCAACTTTTGATGATGGAAGATCTAGTTCCGATGAAGGATCTGAGCATATTGAAAGCTTTATGAATGCTCAAGGTGATCAATAAAATGTCAGAAATGAAGCTACATCTTCTGCACCTGCTGTTGATGAAGTGATCACGAAGTTGCAAAGTCAAGTAGATGTTCCGAGTGAAGTAATGCCAAGAACACTATCTTACCATCCATCAGAGAATATCATTGGCAGCTTACAAAACAAGGATCTAAGTTGCTTTTATACCAGTATTGCTCCATTGCAAACCAGACTTTCTTACAGTTGTTTTGTTTCACAAGTTGAACCAGGAAACTGGACAGACGCGTTGAAAGAAGAAAGCTGGGTGAATGCAATGCAGGAAGAGTTGCTTCAATTCCAGAAACTTGGTGTATGGAAGCTTGTTGACCTATTGGATCATCATAACAAGATTAGTACTCGATGGGTCTTCAAGTGCAAAGGATATGATAGAGGTATTGTGGTCAGAAACAAAGCTCGGCTCGTGGTCCAGGGCTTTCACCAGCAAGAAGGGATAGACTACACTGAAGTCTACGCCCCAGTCACTCGTCTAGAAGCTATTCGCATATTCTTGGCATTTGCTTCTTGGAAAGGATTCAAGGTGTATCAATTGGATGTCAAATCTTCTTTTCTTTACGGCAAAGTCAAAGAGGTAGTGTATGTCGGCCAACCACTAGGGTTTGTCGATCCAATACACAAGGATAAAGCCTGTCTTCTAAACAAAGCTTTATATGGTCTTCACCAAGCCCCGAGAGCTTCGTATGAAATGCTTTCAAGCCATCTTCTTGACAACGACTTTCTCAGAGGAACTGTAGACTGTACCCTCTTCACAAAGAAAGTAGATGGTCATCTAATTTTGGTACAAATATATGTGGATGATATCATCTTTGGATCGACAAATGATAAGCTGTGCAAAGACTTCGAATAAGTCATGAAGAAGAAATTCGAAAGATGAATTTTTTTTAGGACTTCAGATTGAGCAATTGCCTGATGGTATCTTCATTCATCAGAGGAAGTATGTTCATGACTTGTTAGAGAAATTTGACATGATAGGGACTGTTCCAGCATCAACTCCATTAGCCCCAAATCACAGCATTTGTCTAGACACTCATGGAGTCAAAGTCGATGAAACATTATATCGCTCCATGATTGGATCCTTGATGTATCTTACAGCTTCACGACCTGATATCATGTATCCAACATGCCTATGCGCCCATTATCGGTCAAATCCAAGAGATTCGCACTTGCTACCTGTCAAAAGAATCATGCGATACTTAAAAGGATTTTGACGCACCGGCTTATGGTATCCTAGATATGAAGACTTCAACCTTGCGGGTTACTCGTATTTTAATTTCGGCTGCTGCAAACTTAATGCCAAATCTACTACGGCTGGTTACTAGTTCTTCGGAACTCGATTGGTGACATGGCAATGCAAGAAACAGACCGCGGTCGCTCTCTACATGTGAGGCTGATTTCAGCATCCAGCTGTTGTGCTCAGATACTCTGGATACAACAATAGATGAGAGACTACGGACTACAATTTCGTGATACGCCAATTTATGTAGATAACAAGGCAGCTATTGATATCACCAAAAATCATGTTCAACACTCACGCACTAAACATATTGAGATTCGACACCACTTTATCCATGACTGCTACGAGAAAAAGTTGGTTAGAATTGAGAAAATCCGTATTGATGACCAAAAAGCAGATTTTTACACCAAAGCATTTGATCGTTCAAGATTTAAAAATCTTTTAAAATTAAATGGTTTAAGAAATCTGACATCAGGGGATATACATGAGGTTGAATTTGAAGATGGCGAGGACTTGACGTGATTCTCATCGGTATGACATGTTTTTTCTGTAAATATCTTTTCTTCAAAAACTAAAAACCAAAAATATGTTTTTGATTTTAGGGGCAGAAAATTTGTGAAAAATTCAAAAACATTAAAATGTCAAAAAGAGTTTTTGTGAAAAAGGGGTAATCATATTACATCAGTTGCCAATCACAATATGCTAAAGATATGGAATGTTTAAACAAGTAATTAAACAGGTCTTACTTAGGATGTGCCACTAGGTTTCACTCGTTCAGTAAATTGTTCTTCAAGATATAAACCTAAAAGAAAAATGGAAAAACTAGTGGGTCAAAGTCTCTCGGATATATGGACTTAGTACTCCAAAATTTCGTTTGAGAGAATGCCAGATTCTGCGAGACCAGGTCTTTATATCTAATCGAGACCAGGTCATTAACTTGGACTTGGTAGGCAACTCGGATAACCAGGGTCATTAATTGGACTTGTTTAACAGAGTCGGTTATAAAAACAGATAAAATTTCATAAAAAAAATCAAAAAGATAAACAAAGTTTATAAGAAATGACTCGTACGAGTGACAAAAAGCTTCATTCGTGCGAAGCATTACTCATACGAGTGAACCTTGAATGGGTATAAAAGGGCAACTCCATGAGTCACACTGTTGACTTTGTGCGATTGAGAGCATTCTCAGCGTGAATTAGTTCTTATCACTCATTTTTCTTGATCTACGTTACGTATCTTTACTTTGGGGAGGTTGATTTGCACACCTCTTTCAATGGGCAAGGTACTAATGTTTGTTTTGAGCCGTTATTATGCCAAAATTGGACCAAAAGGACATAAAACGTAGATTTAGGATAATTGGACGGGTAAAATATATAATTAAACTAAAAATTGTTAAAATCGGCCCTTTTAGCCTATAAATCAATCTTCAATTTGTTAAAATCTACACGTTTTAAGATCGGTTTGATTAGGTGTTATTTGGTGCGATTCGTTACTCGTACGAATCATCACTCATACGAGCGAGGATTTCAAATGGTTATCATATTCACTCGTACGAGTGATTGTTCGTATGAGTAGAACCTTAATTGTTTATACCTTGACTACTCGTATGAAGTTTTAGTCGTAGGAGGAAGTTTTTTCAAAACACATGAAATTTGTTAAGTATTTTATTCATTTGTACGAAGTAGTGACTCATACGAACGGGGTTTTGACCCAGACTTAAATTGTTGTCTAAGTATATGACTCGTACGAAGGATGACCTGTACGAGTGATTAAGAGTTGAAAGTTTGATATGTCTATGGTTGCAGATCAAGAAGTCGTTGTTTTCTCCATTTCACAACATCTGTTGTCTTCTGGATGAGAATATTCCTGAATCGCAGCTTACAGAGAAGTATTAGATTTTTTGAATCGTCTTCCAATCCCCAAAGCTCTCACTAATCGTCACACAGCCTATCGTTCTCATGTAGAATATTTTTGGAATGCTGCTGAATTTGATAAAGAAGAGAAGGCAATTTTTTCTTCTATAAGAATTGACAACGAAGATATTCAAGTCAAGATTACTAAAGACTTGATCAGGACTGATTTAGAGTTTAAAGATAAAAAAGAAGACCCAACTCGTTTTCTGAGTATATGGTTAAAGGGTGCTTCTACATAATGAGTTATGCAAGTTTTGTCAACGCAGCTCCGTTTAAAAAGTCAAATCTGAGTGCACCATTTCGATATATTGCACATTGTGTTATTCACGCTCTCAATCACAAAAAAGGCAATTTTGATGATTTGGTTAATTATCAGATGTGCACGATCATAGCACTTATTCTGAACTTTCCTTACAATTTCTCAAGAGTGATCTTCTCCCAAATGGTCCAAAATACACAACGCGAGAAAATTTTGCAGTATCCGCATTTTATTCAGATATTGCTCGTCCATTTACATCCAAACTTAAAGAAGAAGAATGATGATGTTTTGAAGCTGGAACATATGGATGTATCAACTCTAAAGAAGATGAATCTGCATCTTAAAGCCTTCCCAAATGCCAAGCCTGTCTTCGAGGGCTATTCTTTATAAAGATTATGTGGCACCGCCAAAAGGGAAGTGGAGGAAAGATGATAGTGGAGACGAAGATGAGGAGCTGGAAGCATTGGATGGTTATGTTGTGAAGAGAAGCGTGTGTTTCTCGGAACATGATAAAAGGGGGGGTAAGGGGTCGAAGCGAAAGAAAACGTTCACATCTACCTCCAATGCCCCTAAAATGAAGTAGCGTGCATCTGAGAGCACGAGGTTGATCGATGAACTCGAGTACTGATCAAGAGGATAGGATTGTCGGAGGGAGAGAAAGGGCTAAAGAAAGAGAACTTGAACGTCTGGCTGAATTTAAACGAAAAGTCGAGGAGAAGAGGCATAATGCAACAGGGAGGATGATACAACGTATGTTCCTTCAGGTTCTGATAGTGATACTCCTGTTCGCAAAACTTCTAAGAAATCTTCTAGACGTCTCAAGAGGCTAGCAATTAGAAACACTAATTCTCCGAAAGAGAAATATAAAAGAAAAGTGCAGGAAAAGGTTGGTGAAGAAGAGAATGTTGAACCGACTCCTCAACCACCACCATCACCATCTCCTCAACCAACTCCTCAGCTACCACCATCTCCACCACCACAGCCAACACCACAACCTCAACCCCAGTTCTCTACAGGTACAAGGTTATAAGATCAATTCAACTTCAACTTTGGTGATATTCCGGGGGGAAGAGTTCTCGGCAGACATGTTCAACGATTCATGCATTGAAGTACTTGAGAAACACGTAATGCTAAACAGTGTCAAGATTGATGAGCTTCAAGAGCAAATCTATAAGCTTAATGCAGGAAAACAACAGCTATAGGCTATTTTGGATAGTATGGTATCTGAGAATGAACTTTTGAGAAATCGCATGGCAGAATATGATGTAGAACGTCTCAGAAATCAGAGATAGATGAGTTTATTCGAGAAAATTCTCACGATGAAACTCGGAATCAATTTAGCTGTTGAAATTGACGAGATAGAGAAAGCAGAGGCCATAGAAAGGGTTGCCGAGCGGGAACGCATTGCCAAAGCATTATCTTATGCTCAAGGCAAAGGTAAGGCGAAGGTTGGTGAGAATCCCGTGATTGACATAACTGAGCCAGAAGCTGAATCTGTGCCAGTAACTTCTGAGGTGGTGGTGTATGGAGTTTCGAAGAAGTTTGTGTTGATTGGAAAGCCTAAGGATGTTAAAATTGATATGTCAAATCTTTCAACTAAACATCATGAATGGCTCAATAAGAGAAAGTTGGAGAAAGAAATAGAAGCTAAGGTAGATGAGTTTGTTGAAGATCATGAGAAAGAAAAAGAAGACTTAGAAGACATCTATGACATGTTATTTGATAAGTCTGATGATGACGGTGATGGTGGTGATGATGATAATTTAGGTGGTTCAGGTGTCCTTGTAACAGAATCAAATTTGAATGATGATATCGATTTTTCTGTGTACTTGGATGATTCGGCAAATCAAGCGGAAAAAGGAAAAGATCAGGCAAGGTCTGAAAGTTCTAAAGATGCTAAGCAGGCAAGAATCTTCACGGTGACCGAAATGTCCACTGTTCCTGTCGTGCCTGAACTGAAGATTTTGTTTTTAGAGAATGATGTGGAGGAAGGAGAGTTTGTCCACAGTTATTCTAAAGAAGAAATTGCTAATTTGTTGGGAGTGGACAAAGAAAAGTTTGAGTTTCATTCCGAAGAAGAGCTTAATGATATTAGTGCTTTCGAGCTTGTTGATTATGTCTTCGAACATGTTGCTGATGCACATGAGTATGATAAGTTGTCGTGGAGGATGATTCTGATGACGATGATGCTAATATTGCCGATGAGGGTACAAATGACTCCCCAACTTTCAGTGATCTGTTTGCAGCTGAAAATGATGATCTTCTGAAGCGCAAAGTTGAAGAGGCTGTCAAACAAGGAACCGTTCCTCAACAATTGTCTGCAGAAGAAGTTGCTGAAAAGAGGAAGCGGTGGTTTAAAAAAGTACCAGCTGAACGTAAATTCAAACGTCCCTTAGCATTTTTTACACGTGATGCTAACATTTCTTTGGGGGACATCATAAGCTGGGGATGGATCGAAGAGCTGAATGTTTATGCGATTAAAAGAGAATATGGGATTTAGTACTTTCGATACTAAAGCGATATAAAGACCCTACGGTTCTGGGATATCAAAGAACTGGTGCAGACAAAGATGATAAATCTTAAGATGAAATTTCATGAGTAGCGGCTGTGGAAACTGATCAAGCTTGAAGCTACTCATGGATTTATACACAGGAAGCCTCATATCACTAAGAGAATCACGAAGATAGATCCAGTAACAAAAGAAAAAGATGTGATGTTGATCGTAAAGAGGCCGAAAGTGATGAAATATGCCTCTAATCAAGATGGAACAAGATTTCTACAAGATCTTCAAATGGTGGCACTCCGATTCAAGTAAAGGTGAAGCTGTTATATGTGTCCATCCATATTGTGATTCTTGGAAGATTACTGAGGAATTATCCAAAGCCGTCATAGCACACAAACGTATATACAGTCTATGGCGTTGCATTCGAGTACTAGACCCGATGTGGCTAGTCAATTGTTTGAAGAACGACATTGAATGCTTGTTCTATAGCAAGATTAGTTTCGAAGAGAAAGACAAAGAACAAGCTCTCCTGTTCCAGAAGATTGTTAAGGTCTGTTATGCTAATGATATACACTCAGGAATAGCATGGAACACTTCTTTGAGGAAGCTAGAAGAGATTGAGAAACGAAAGAAAGAAAAGAAGGAGGAGAGGATTGCAGAGCATACGCGAATTGCGTCGCTAAAGTGCTTTCAGTTTAAACGTTAACTGTCAAATCATTGAAGAATTTTTTGAAGACTTTCCAAGAATGCGACAACATCCAAGGGGGAGTTTGTTGGTGCATAATGTCTATTGCCTACGTCTAGGATATGTTGTTTATGTATATATGCCTTAGAATGTCAAATAGTGTTATTTAATATATGATATATATGATTTGTTCATGGCTCGTACGAGTCAGCTTCATGGCTCGTACGAGTAAGCTTCATGGCTCGTACGAGTGCCACCTTGTCACTCATACGAGGCATCACTCGCACGAGTCACATACACACACTCCTCCTGTGCGAGTTATCTTGACCTATATATAGAGGAGCCTAAGTGTTGTGTCAGATCTGTTGGTGTGTGACTACGGCGAAGCCCTTTCAAACTGTTTACGCATTTTGTAACCATTCACATTTATCAATACAATTCAAGGCGTTTAAGCAGTATATCTTTCTTGTTTGTTTGTCCAACTCGCAAACAATGAATTCCATCTCTGTTAGATGAGTCAGATCAGTCCGGTGCTCATTAGAGGAGAGTCGATCCCCTCTCACAAATACTGAAAATCTTCGTGAATTTGTTTAAAAACATAAAGTTTTCAAGATCAACGGTACTTGTAATTTTTCTCAAAAACTGATATGATCCTCTAACATAAACTCAAAAAAATGTCTGTAAATATGTTTTTACATAGTTATTACTTTTTATTTTAGAAAAAAACCCAAAAAGATTTTCAATGTGTTTTAGCTTAAACTTTGGAAAATCAAAAAGATTTTATTTCTATCTCACTTTTGACTACCGATGATGGAAAGCGGATCTTCAAAATCCAAAAATGTTATATGCTGAGAGAAATCCGAAGGACAATGGTTTGGGAGCTAATTTAAAACTTAAAAAATTACCTAAAAACGTAAGTTTTTCATAAAGTGTTCAACCAAGGTCATTAACTTGGACTTGGTATGCAAATCCGTTAACCAGGGTCATTAATTTGGACTTGGTCAACTGATTAGATTATTAAAACTGGTTAAAATGAACGAGAAATGAAAAAGGTTGAAAAACTGAAGTTCACTTCGCACGAAGTGATATATTCACTTCGCACGAATTAAATGTTTCACTTCGTACGAAGTGAAAACCATGGGCTCTATAAGTCTCTTCACACGAAGAGAAATCATAAGTCACTGTTGAACTCTTTGTGCGAATTTGTAAAGAAAACGACGTAGTGCGGCCAGATTATAGACTTGTAGTGGTTGATTGTTACACCACTTACATAAAAACATGAAAAAATTTAACGGACTTGTAGTAGTTGATTGGACCCTAGTTGTATTAATTTTAACGATTTTCAGTAAAGTGTACACAAAAAACTAGATATAGGATGATTTAACATACCAAAATTAAAATTGAGCATGGATCTAGGCTTGTCGGCACTTATAGCATGTTACAGAATTTCCAATTTCATCCAAAAGTGCAAAAATTTAACGAGTATTCTAATAGTTACCTTCGCATGAAGTGAAAATTCACTTCGTATGAAGCAAAATCTCAACTTCGCACGAAGGTTAAAATGCAATATGTTAACAGTTTAATTTTACTTCGCATGAAGTTAAAATGCCACTTCGTACATTTTACTTCGCACGAAGTGAAATAGTATTTTGAGAAATTTTCGTCTAAATATTTTTCATATGTGTTTGTGACGAAAAGAAATCTAACTTTGATTCGAAACAAAAAATCTTTTGTGTTCTCGACGAGAAGATTCCCGAGATAGCACCATTTAAGCGATTTTGAAGTTCATGGGCGAGCTGCCGATAAAGAAAGCATTAACTAACCAACACAAAGCCTATCGTTCACATGTGTAGAGATTTTGGGGACATGCCAAATTGGACCAGAATTGAAAGCGATTAGGTCATTTGTACGTGTTGGAAATGAAGACAAAGAGGTACTTTTCACAGAGGCTTAATTCGAAGAGTGTTGGATTTCAAAGATAAAGTAGACGATCCAATGACGTATTCCAAAAGAATGTGCAAAGGCTGCTCTTATAGAATGGGTTACAAAGGGTTGGTTAACATGACGTTCAACAAAGCATTCTTGGGCAGGCCATACAAGTTTTTCATGCACTAAGTTACAGAAAGGGAGGGGCGACGCATTAGTCGATTATCAAATGTGTATGATAGCTGCACTAGCATTGAACACACCATACAACTTCACAAGAATGGTATTTGAAAAGATGAAGCTAAACATCGAGAAGGAGAAGTTTTTACAGTATCCTAGGTTCTTTAACATGATGCTCAATGATCAATTTCCGAACCTAGCAAAACACAAGACAGATGTGTTACCATTAGACCATATGTCAGATCTATCTCTAGTTTGATTGAATCAGTACTTAAAGCAAACAACAGAGCCGGTTCATAGAAATTTCTTTAGAGCATTCAAGAATAAGAATTACAAGGCACCACCGAAAGATAAGTGGAGAAACAATACAGTAACTTTGACAATGAAGATGATAAGATGGATGGTTACATTCGAAAGAGGGGAGCATGGTATGTAAAAGAGGATACGAAAAAGAAAACTAATCCAAAGAAAAAAGCCCAGAAGAAAAGGAAAGCATAGACTTTACTTATAGATGAGGCAACTGATGAAGAAGCTGAAGTGAATGTGAATGTCAAAGTAGAACAAAGTGCTGAGGTCCAGACGAACGTCTAAGAAGAGGTATTCTCTGCAACATTAGACCAAGATCATGATAATGTGAATGTTGCAAAAATTGCCGCTGAAGTTGAAAAAAAAGCTTTTGATGGTGAGGATGAGTAATATTCAGATGAAAGCATCGATCTGGAAGGTGCAACTGAAAAAGCAGAGTTACGAAAGAATAAGGTGTTGGGTGACGACGATGAATCATGTCTACCTTCAGAGCCTGAAGAGATTATTGAAAGGCCTGCAAAGAAAGCCAAGAGGGTTATAGGTAAGCCTACTGATGTTCAGAGAAAGACAACAGGGTCTCCGGCAGTTAAGAAAGCAAGGCGAAAATATAGAAAGAGGAAGACGCCTGAGTCTGAAGCTGAACAACCACCATCTCCACCACATGAACAACCACCACCATCACCGAAAATTCATCATGTTACACTACCACATTCAACTTCACTTCCAAAAGAACCAACACCTCCAAGACGTCAACAATCAACTCCAAAATTTGTTCAAAGACCGATCTCATCCTACTGGTCCTACAGGTCCTACAAACGCTGATAAAGATGATATGTTATTTGTTGGATTTGAAGGAGATTTTTTCAATGATCATAAGGTTACAGAGCTAGAAAACAGAGTCAAACATCTTGAAGCATAGAATGTACGGTTGGTGTCTATGTTGATGAATGTAACTGCTGAAAACGAGAGACTTTACAAAGTAGTGCAAGATCTCGTAGTGGAAATTGTTGTGAACGCCAAAAAGTTTGATGTGTTGTACAAGGTGTTAGAGAAAAAGTTTGGTATAAACTTTGATTCTGAATATGAATTGATCGAAATAGAGGAAGACAAAGTTAGAGCCGCTGAAAGAGCAAGAAAAGGAGAAGCTGAGGCTGCAACTGATGGTAAAGGCGGAGACAAAATAGATGATATTCCTGTTATTATACCTACTGAGCCTAAACCTTTAGTGAACTATGTGTTACTTGGTGAACCTGTGGATGTTACTGGGATTTCTTTGAAGCAAAAGTACTTAGAAAGAAAGAAGATGGAAGCTGAGATTGAAGAAGAGGTTGATGGATACGAAGAGGATGATGATGCAGATTTTGGTGGAGGTGATAAGAAATACGATGATGATAAGGCTGATGATGACGATAACACCTAGGGTGGTACATGTTTGAGGGTTCAAGATGATAAGATGAAAGAATAGTTTGACTATGAAGCTTATCTGAACAATGATGTGAACCAACAAGATGATTCTAAAAGACAGGGGGAGATGAAAGATTCGGTTAACAATGTCGAGCAGTTAGGAATCTTCACAGTTGTTCCACCTATAACAGATGTTCGTGACTTGCAATGACCTAAAATCTTCTCTCTTGAACATGGTGTCAAAGAGGGTGAATATGTTCATAACTACACAAAAGAGGAGATTGCTGAGATGTTAGGGGTTGATGAGCGTTCGTTTGATTTCTATTTCGAAGATGAGCTGAACAATATCAATACATCTAAGCTTGAAGACTATGTGTATAAGTCGTTGCTAATGGTTATATCTATGATAAGGTTGTCGTGGAGGATGATTCTAATGATAAAACTGTTAGGTATTATGGAGAAGATCCAGATGACTTCCCAACCTTTCAAAAAAATTTTGCTGAAGAAACAAACGATTTGCTGAAATGAAGAGTTGAAGAGATGGTAAATGATGGAAATGTGCCTAGACATTTATCAAAGGAAGAGATTGTTGAAGCGAAAAAGACATGGTTTAAGGAACTACCCAAAGAACGAAAGTTTTGACGACCGCTAGCCTTCTTCACTTGTGATCAGGATAAGTCGTAGGGAGACATACTAAGCTGGATTGGATTCCTGAACTAGATGTGTATGCAATAAAGAGAGAGTTTGGTGTGTAGTATTTTCTGTACTTGAGTGATATCAAAACATTTCCTTGGTGGGACGTTGAAGAGTTAGTGCAAACAAAGAGTATCAATTTTCTTAAGAAGTTTCATGATCAAAGACTTTGGAAGCTAATCAAGTATGAAGCTGCTCATGGTTTTAATCACTGGAAACCACATATACCTAAGAAGAAAATCAAGATAGATCCAGCGTCGAAAGAAAAGGATGTTACATTGATTATAAAGCGGCCATGGGCGATGAAGAATATGCCCTGGATGAAGATTGAACAAGATTTCTATGAATTCTTCATGTGGTGGCAGTATGATATTGAAACAGTAGAAGTTGTGATTGTGTTAAAGACTAAAGGTTTATGGAGAGCGATACAGATACTAGAGCTGATGAGGCTAGTAAAATGTCCATTTTACGACAAGCTATGTTATAAAGCTAAAGAGAAGGTACAGGTTATGCAATACCAAGGTGTGATCAATGTATGTTACGCACACGGTATTAATTCAGGAAAGATGTGGAGATCCAAGTGGGGAGATCTGGAAAGAGTTGAGTTTATGAAGCAGATTCGCAAAGAAGAAAGAATTGATGCAGTTACACTAGAAAGCTTCAATCAGAAAGTTTCAGTTTCTAATGTGGGCTCCAACGACAGATCAGACACCAATTCCTAGTGAAGAGAGAAGAAAACCAAGGAAGAATTTCTTTGGAAGATAGAGGTTAACATCATATGAATATTTTTTGAAGTTTTGAAGACTGACCAAGACTATGGCAATATCCAAGGGGGAGTTTGTTGATGCAGTATGTCTATCTCCTACGTCTTAGGGTCATGTATGTGTATGTAATAGGGTGAAACTGTAAGAATTTTGTGTTTGTAAGGTTAGCTTCGCACGAAGTGAAGTTCACTTCATACAAAGGTAGCATTTACCTTTGTACGAAGATAACTTACCTTCGTACGAAGATAGATTCAAACTCGCACGAAGGTAACTGTCATGACTATAAATAGGTGTGTTGAGGTCTGAGTCTGTATGTTGTTTTTGTTGACTGATACGCCAAAGCCCTATCAGAATTCACTCACGATAAATAGTTTAAAAAGTAAATCTTGATCTTGTGAGTTGTTAATACGAATTCCGCACATATTGAACTAGGCAAATAGGTTCGGACCTGAGCTTATTGGATGAGCAGATCCTCACAATAAGTACAAAACATGATGCATGCATGTCAATTCTTATGACTTCTCACACTTCTCATGGAAAATGTTATTTTTACAGGATCCTAATACTATATATATAGGGGATGGATCATCAAAAAACTAATTTAAATGAGAAAACCAAAAAACTAACTAAAAAAGCCTAAAAACATATCAATTCTCTTTGAAACTTTTTTAAATAAAAATCGCTATATATAATATATACAAAAACCTTTTTTTCAAAAAAAAAGTTATACTGCACATGTGCATTAATATCAAAAAACTAAACCACCTAACCGACCCCCCACCGACACCCCCAAAAACCTAAACCCCCCACCCTCCCCCCCCCCCCCAACAAAAAACTTAAATCCACCCTCCGACCAAAAGCCTAAACCCCCCACTTGCACTCCCAAAAAAACCCTAAAACTAAACCTTAAACGTAAACCCCCAAAAACCTAAACCCACACCCGCACCCCTCAAAAAACCTAAACCCCCATCTGCATCCCCCCCAAAAACCTAAACCTCCCTTCCCCACACCCAAAACCCTAATCCTAATCCTAATCCTATCCTAAACCCCTAAAAAAACCTAACTCTCAAAGCTAAACTAAACTCAAAATCTAAATCTAAGCATATAATGCACATGTGAAGTACAAGTTTTTTTTTTAAAAAAAATTATACATAAAAAGTAGCGATTTTTATAAAAAAATTGTAAAAAGTGGTATGTTTTTTAGGATTTTTTAGTTAGTTTTTTAGTTTTCTCATTTATATGTAGTTTTTTATTATCCTCTACCTATGTGTGTGTGTGTGTGTATATATAGGATTAGGATCATTTGTGAACAACCTTTTGAGAGTGAACTGAGTGAACAAATCTTAGCCTTTGATCATTTTTTAGATTAAAAGGGTAAGATTGATATTAGTCAAGTATTTTTAATTAAAATCCCTTAATTTTCTCATCTCTTAACTCTCTCTCTCTCTCTCTCATATTTAATTATTTCTCTATTATTTTAATTATAAGAGATTAAAGGGTGTTTATTTTAAATAAACTCTTATGTTCTTTTTCAAAATTATACTGACCTGTATACACATATGTAAAAACATAATTTAATTAGGTTTAATATTTAATTTTGAAAAAGAACATAAGAGTTTATTTAAAAAGAAACACCCTTTAATCTCTTATAATTAAAATAATAGAGAAATAATTAAATATGAGAGAGAGAGAGTTAAGAGATGAGAAAATTAAGGGATTTTAATTAAACCTAATTAAATTATGTTTTTACATATGTGTATACAGGTCAGTATATACAAGACTTATACACTTGTGTATAATTACAACTTGTTCCCACAGATCGGTATACACCAGATTGATACACATGTGTATTATTCAAGTACATATGTGTATAAACTAACAGCTGTATATCTTGTATAAATTTATAGTTAACGAAACTGTACACATATGTATAAACTAACATCTGTGTATCTGGTATAAAACTAATACTATCGAGACTTTACACATGTGTATATACTAACAATTGTGTATCTTGTATATACATAAACTAGCAAGATTTTAGGAATTTTGATTACATTGTTTAATAAATGCAATTTACCAAATACGCAAATACCCCTCTGTCAATTAATTTAAACGGAAGTTACAACATTATCATTACAATCTTGCCATTGTTTAAAAATCTCTAGATGACATAATCCAATGGCTCATATTAGTTCACACAGTTCACCCTCAACCTAGTGTTCACTCTAGAACCCTACCCTATATATATATACATATATATGTGGTAGGAATACTAAGAGAAGTGCACCCTATTTGAGAAACTTGAGAACTATTCTTGACCACACATTTCCCTAAGCTTTTCGTAATATATATATGTATAGTTTAGAATTGACTATATACATATATGTATATTGCCAAATCTTGAATTATACACATATGTATATAGTCAGTTTTAAACTATACATATGTGTATATTACGAAAAGCTTAGGAAAAATGTGTGGTCCATAATGTTTCTCAAGTTTCTCAATTAGCCTAGTGCTTCTCTCTCTGTCTCTCTCTTTCACACACACACGCACACACACACACACACTTATATATATATATATATATATATATATATATATATTATTGGTAGTCCGAGTCAAGATTGTCGTGTATGGAGGTTGGGTAATTTACAAAGCTCTTAGATTTCAACAATGCACCAAACCCACCATGAAGGTGATATCGGATGGTCATGAAACATAAGTATGTAAATGGAAGGTAACTAAGTTACTAAGTAGCCAAATGAGAACAACCCAACGAGTGCATACCTAACATGGCAAGTGTTGGAGAGCATGTGGGGTTGGCTAACTTTGATTCTTGAAAACTACTTAAATTGTTTGAGTCATTTAAATTGTTTAACCTACCATGTGACTTTACTAGACGAGTAAATTCCAAACACGGATAGTGTTTGAAGATTTGGTGTAGTCTTGTTCACTTTTGTTACTTGGAAGTTGTTTAGTGACTTAGGTAGGGACAATGTTTGATACAAGTTCACCCTAGAAAGACAAGTAAACGATGAAGTATTTGAAAGTTTTAACAAAACCAAATTCAAAACTAATTTTAGAGTATCATATAAGTGATATACCAACTTCTTACACCTTGGTGAACTTTGGGTAACATCATTGGAGGTTATTCAAGTAGTTTAATACAAGAAACGTAGGAGAAAGGTATTCAAACTCACTGTTTTGAACACAAGTGCAATCTACCAAGAACTTGGAAATATTGAGAAGATTTGAGAGTTTTTTTTAGGTGTGTAAAGGGAGGAGGAGTTTTTGAAGACATGTATTTATAGTGGGTGATTAGGGTTTGGGTTTAAACATGGATAGAAGGTGATTGGAGGAGAAAGGAGGTCCAATCCGCGAGTTGTGCAATATTCTGCACGCCTAGAGGGGTTTACGAACCGTATAGACCTTGGTTACGGTCCGTAAGGCTCCTAAATATTATTTTTCTTCATCCTTGTTGTTTGTTCATGTATGCCATTCCTTAGATATCTTAAGTGTTTTATGGCAATTTTAGGGCATGTATGAGTGTATGAATAACATGAATCATACGAGTATGATTCCGATATAAATAAACATCAAGTATGATTCGGTTTCGTATATAAAACGTGTATTCGTGAACGAGTACGTATTATGTACGTATGAATTACAAGTATAATTAAAATGTATTTCCAGTATGATCGAAGTCTCAAGGTTTCAAAGATTGAAACGAAGTACAAATACAACTTGCTAAAAATAGAAAGTATGAAATGCGGATCGTTATAGGTGGGACTTTGGTTTTGACCTCCTACAACCTCTACCTGCTCTTGACTCATTAATGGGCTTTCTAACGTACGATGACCCCCTCCCCCCAAAACACCTCATATTTATTAACTTAGCCTTAAGCTCATTAACCTCTATAGACAAATTCCTCGAAAGGAGCAACCACTAGAATGTCCAAGGTGACTTGGTGAACACCTCGTGTGGATGTGAGTACACTAGGTGCATGAATGGAATTCTTGTTGGCTAACCGCTTCTCATTGCATTCATGTTCTTCTTTCCCATTAGGTGACCTCCTACAAGTGTCGAAACTAGCCTTAGTCTCATAGGTGAGACCATTGTATAATGTTGATACAGTTTTGTGTCTGTCGCTTGTTCTTAATTACAGTTGTAATTGTACGGTCTTTGCTTAAGTGTCGGTATAGGTTTGGTCGTGTCGAATAGATCGAGATATCCTTCTATCTTGATCTAGTATGACATCTTAGCTTGTCTGTGTTAATCAGCTGCATGTGTGCATACTGATAAGTCTTGTGTACGTCATGTTTGCACACGTTCTCCAAGAATAAGGATTCTGTGCAAGTCAGAGGTTTCGTACGAATCACATGTTTTGTACGAAACAATGAGTGATCTCGTATGATTGAGGCATTTCGTTCGAATCAGTTGTTCCGTACCAAAATTCTGGAGTTGTGTCTCGTGTGTAATAGTGTGTTCCGTATGTCTGGCAACGTGTTTTCGTACGAGTGACCAGCTTGGACACTATAAAAGTAGACATGCACCTCTCAGTGAGGGTCAGCCCTTTAGTCCCAGAAGTTAATAGAACGAGCTAGCAAACTAATCCTTTGTGTGGGATATCTAAGTTAGCATTTCTGGTGAAGACGAAGACACAAGAACACAACAAGTTTGTTTGAGTCATACGAGCATTGTGTTTATATGTTTGTACTTGTTCTCATTCATTAATCAAGATAGTGAATCTTTGGTTACCCCGTGTTCTTTACTTTGCTTTGGTTGCATGCACACTTGGATTCCGCACTTGTGTGTGTGTTATATGAAAAATATAGGTTTGACATCCGCAGGTGGTCCTACAAGTGGTATTAGAGCTTTGGCTCTTTCCTTATTCAAAACCGGGCTTAGTTGTGTCTGAGCTAGTTTGAAGATTTCTGAAGTGTTCTTGAATCTCCAGCAAAAAACATAAGTTTTGGATAGATAAATAACTTAAAACTTGGTTAAAATCTGTTGCATGCAGAAAATTTTATGGTAAAATTTTTCTAAAGAACACCCTTGAAGAAGAAACCTGCAAAAAAAATTGAATCTGATTAGTTTTGGTAGGGTTGACATTTTCTGATTTGGATCTTGACTTGGACTGTTGACTGTTAAAAATCTATGTTTTAACTAAAAGTGGGTAAGACAATAGGTATTTTCGAAAAAGCAGGTCTACACATGAAAGGAAATTTCTCACCAAACCATTTCTGAAAAGATTCATCTGAAAAACACCAAACAAAACAGTTTGTGCGACTGAAAAGATTCGTACGAATCATCTGACCCGCACGAAACAACTGTCTCGCACGAAATAGCTGTCTCGCACGAAACAGTTGTTGTTTGTTTTTCGTGTTTTTCAAAGCTTTGTGATTTTAAGAATTTGTGATATTTTAAGATCTGTGAATTTTAAAAGGTAATTATATTTTTTTTTAAACTTTAAAACCTTTAAATTTTCAGAAAACAAGAAAATATAATGAGTTCTAACCCGTGGGATTGGAGTTGTTCAAGCTCAAATCAGGAGTCTTCGCAAAGCTCCGCAACATCATGGGTAAAATCTTTGATGCCTCAACATACAACAATGATCTCTGCAAATCAATGGGCGTGTGTTGCAAATCAGAATCAAAGCATCCAAACTCTGTTAATGAGCGAAAGTGAAACAGTGAGTAATAACCAACCACCGAAGTTAAATCACATGAACGATTATCCTTCATGGAAAAGTCGTTTTGATACGTATGTTCTCGGTTAAAACACGAAATTGTGGACGTGTTTCACCACCCCCTACAATGAAGCACTTGAAGAAGCGGGATCAAATCCAACCTCATTGGCCAATCTAGTCGAAAGTGACAAGAAAGCTTACGATCTAGAGAAAAAGGCATTTGCTATCCTCACACAAGCTCTGCACAAAGACATTTATCATCAGTTTGTGTATTGTACTACAACGAAAAATTTATGGGACACTTTGGAAGCAAGAGGTGAAGGTAACGCTACAACCAGGAAGATTCGGCATGATCTGCTCAAGAAAGAGTTTGAAGGTTTCATGTTCATGGAGAACGAAATCTTGAATGATATGACCACTCGGTTTTATCATCTTCTCAGTGATATGTACTCGTATAAAGTGTTAGCAGCACCACAAGAAATTGTGATGCGATTTGCTGATGCTTTACCACTGAAATGGGGTCAATTTATTGATCTTTTAAAACATACAGGTGTTTTGGACTCAATTAGTATTTATGAATTTGTGCGGAAACTGGAGAACAAGAATGAAGAAGAACTCCGGAAGGCACAACAAGTCTCTACTCCACAAAACCCTTAAATGTATTTTGGAGGTATAAACGCAGGTACAAGCTCAAGCCAGCAACCAAAGCTACAGACCGCGTTTGTGTCAAACGTGAACCTTTTTTACCCAAACCAGTTCATTCAAGTCAGTCTACAGGTTCAAGTAATCAAGCCTATGTACAAGCTTTTGATCCGAAAGCCTTCCTACCACAGCAAAGGGATTTAGCGCATAAAGCTCCACAACAAGCTCCTCAACAAGCTTTCTATGGAAGCAATAGTCAATCTACAAATCCCAACACTGTCAAACTTGACACGTCAAATCTCTCCAAAATCAACGTAGAAGTTACACAGGAACATGCGGAACTTCTAAATACCATGGTCAGTGCGTATTATGGTTTAGTTGCAGGTCAAATAGGGAACATCAATTTGACAAACGAAGACTATGAACAAATTGACCGAGATGAAATGGAGCTGATGGACATCAAGTCGGCATTTGCAAGCGCTATGAGAAGAGCAAAGGATTACATGAGAAGAATGGGGAGAACCAGTTTGGAAAGCAAGAAGGATACAAAATACGGCTTTGACAAAACCGTCGTCAGTTGCTTCAACTGTTGAGAAAGAGGTCACTTCAAACGGGAATGCCCAAGACCCAGCAAGGAAGGAAATCACAACCCCTTTTGAAATCAGTCTCAACCATCCAACACAGCATAGTACAACAACGAAAGAAGAATAGTAGCTGTTGGCAACTCTAACAATACCAATCACTCAGGACCTTCAAACACGCACAGAGCTTTGGTAGTTTAGTCTGATGAATGATGCGATTGGTCAGTACAGTTGGGAACTGAGAACAACCGAAGAACTGCATGCTACGCGAAGATCATGGATCAAATCAAGCATGATCACAACATCAACACTCCAAATAATGATGATACATCTAGGGATGCTGGTAGTTGTGATGAAGAATGTTCAAGTCCAGATGGTTACGAATCTGATTCTGATATGAAGAAAGGAAGTGAAGCTGAGGTTGAAAAGTTGCTGAGTGAAGCTGAGTTATTAAAATCTGAAAAGGTAGGTATGACGAGGAATGCAGAAGCAGCGGTGAAAGAGACAAAGACACTCTCTACAGATGGTATAGCTTTTCCTCATCACACTGCCTTTAAGGCAAATGTTGAAGGTTCTTCAAAATTGGTAAATTCTGAACCTCCTACTATTTGCAATGACTATGTTGAATTGAAAATAAAGTATGAAACCGTCAACAGTCATAATCAAAATTTAGTTCTTGTACTATCAAGATTCAAAGAGGTGAATTTGGCGCTAACTAGAAATGAAAAAGAATTCAAATCTGTAATAGAAACCCTTAAGAAAAGTGTTTCTGAATTGACAAAAACAGTTTTGAATAAACAGACAGGAATTAATAACTACATTAATCTCCTAGAAGAAACAAAGAAAGAGTTAGCCATCGCAAAATGGGAATATGATTCGATCAAACGCAAATTGGAAAGTTATTCGAACTCCCAATATGTGCTTGATCATATTATTGAAGTTCAAAAACTAAAGGGAGACGTTCAATGCATAGGGTATAAGTCGTGTCCACCACCAATGAAACACAACTATACCAAAATGCCTGATGAAGAGGAGATGCCTCGTTTTGAACCCTCTGTACCTTTGAATACTGAGAAATTCGCAGTAGGGTTAGGGTTCAAACTAGGCAATTCCTCTCAAGAACCAAGCAAGCCAGAAAGTACATCGTGTGATGAAGAAGAGGATGATACATAAGATGATGAATAAAGAAATGATGAGCAAGATCAGCCTCTTGATGAAAGGAAAAGAGTATAATCTTCTGCTACTCCTAGTACTCAATCTGTTGAGAATCAAGAGACCGTTCCTAAGAGATCTGTCAAGACACAAGCGTCGACAGATGGAGCAGATAATGTGGTGTATACTTTGGTTGGAAATAAGAAAATCTATTCACACAAAGATTTTCCAATTAAAAACGTAAATCCAATCTCTATAGATCAGGTTTTTGAAAAGTCAATAACCAAACCTTTAGAGAAGAAAAAGTCCACCAAATCACAACCATTATCCGCTTCAACAGAAAAACAGTGGAAGCAAGTTGATAAGTCTATAGTTTCTCAACCGAAGGTAGAAGCAAAAGGCTCTCGTTACCAGTAAAAGGCTAAAACTGTTAAATTTGTGAGTTCTAAAGGTACCGATAAAGTCAAAACTTTTCAAGGAAAATCTAATGTTGATTTTGTAAAGAAAGTTAAGATTTTGAAAAGAAACAGTCAAAACAATTACACCCAACACACTGATGGATGTAATGAACCCGGTACCTTAAGACCCACAAGTTCAACATCAAACGGAGAAACACGATCTCCTAGTTTTGTTGAGAGGAGAACATGTTTCAAATGTGGAGAATTTGGCCACATTATAAAGGATTGTCAAAATCCAGCCAAATAAAGATGTATAGAGAAAACCCCTCATGAACCAACTTGCAAACGTAAATCTGTTTCCCAACACAAGATAAACGAGTTATTAAAGATCAAAAAGAGAAACAAAAACATAAACAAGTAAAAGCAGTTGAGAAAGCTTTAAAATCGGATTCTTCAAAAAAAGATCAAACATCTTCAAAGTCAATAAAACCAGACGCTGTTAAAACTGTAAATAATAGTAATCTGGTAATAAACAAGGATCTTGGAAACAGAAGACGGGAATGGTTCAAAAGGAGGCTCTCAGTTTGTTAATCATCAAGAAATTAAGATTACATTTCTCGATGATAAGGGACGACCCAAGACCACTAAGGCTTGGGTCCCCATCTTAAACTAATCTTGCTTGTGCAATGTGTAGGGTGTTCCAGGAGGAACTGTAAACAGTCATTGGATTGTTGACGGTGGAGCATCAAAGCACATGACGGGCGACTTGCGGCTCCTATATGATGTGAAAAGCATAAGGGGTGGTTATGTTGCTTTTGCTGGTGACAAAGGTAGACACATCACTGGAGAAGGAATGGTCTCCAATGGTGTTTGTGAGCTTCGACAAGATCAATTATGTGCGGCAAATTGATCACAATCTTCTTAGCATTTCTCAAATCTGCCACAAGAAGTTCACGGTACATTTTGATGATGCCGGATGTTATGTGCTGAAGCCTGTATTCAAGATCCCCAAGGAATGGATTCTCCTGTCGGCTCCAAGAATTAATGATTTGTATATTCTTGATATGAGCCAAGCTATTACAATATCTTCACAAGTCACATGTTTTGTCTCTAAAGCCACCGAGAAGGAATCAATCTCTTGGCACAGACGTATGGGACACATTCACCTGAGAAAAATGAACTATTTGGTGAAGAATAATCTAGTGAATGGTGTACCAGTGAAGAATTTTCACCTTCATGACGTTTGCATATCATGCCAGAAAGGGAAGCAAGCAAGAAAGTCCCATCCCATGAAAAAGATCAACACTGTGAATATGCCACTGTAACGTCTTCATATGGACCTTTGAAACACAAGACTAACTTTGGTGATTCTTATTGTCTAGTAGTTACTGATGACTATTCCAGATTCTCATGGGTTAACATGCTGGGACACAAGAGTGAAGTTCCTACTATCCTCAAGAATCTCCTGACTCTACTAGAAAATTTGTACAATCTGAAAGTAAGGAGAATCAGAAGTGACAATGGCACGGAATTCAAGAATCAAGTTATGGACGAGTACTGTTCCTCAAAGGGTATTCTGCATGAGTACAGTTCTCACTACACTCCACAACAAAATGGCGTCGCTGAGAGGAAGAATAGAACTTTTATTGAAACTGCAAGAACCATATTAGTAGAATCAGAACTTCCTATTAAATTTTGGGGAGATGAATAGAGTTCTGACGGTGAAGAGACATGGGAAGACATGCTTAGAGTTGTTACATAAAAGGAAACCGGATATTTCTTTCTTAGAACCTTTTGGAGCTCCATGCACCATGATCGATCCACATGGAAAGTTTGGTCCCAAAGCTATCGAAGGTTTCTTTCTTGGATATGCTACTCCTAATTTCCGGGTTTGGAATTTGTCTTCGAAGAAGATTGAAGAATGGGGTGAAGTCAAGGTTCAGAGATATACAGAAGCGGTAAGAGCTTTGGGTGCTCCTTGGATGTTCGACCACGATGGGCTGTTTAACTCCTTTAATCTGCCAACTTCTGATGATGCAACAGCTGCTGCTCAGATGTTATTGGAAAGTGATACTGCAGTAGACTCGTCATTAGTTCGATCAATTATTGTTAACCCTCAAGTGTCGACTTCGGTTAACAATCTTGTTCAAAATGAGGAATTCAAAGACGCTGCGGATTATAAAGTTTCATCAGAAGATGATGAGTTCATGATACAAATGAAGCTACCTCTAGTGCGATTCCTGGAATTTTAGATGGTACGTCGAATATTCCACCTCAAGGAACGACTGAGGTCAAGCATCTACAACGTCATCAAATACAGCTCTCAATTTAGCTGTTGATCTGATATCAACAATTTGGGTATAAACTCTTGGGTTCCTGATGTGGCAGAAACTCGAATTCATAATATCCATCCTCAGCAGAATATTATTAGAGATGTGCAGACTGGTGTGCAGACTCGTAATCAGCTTCGAAACAATCAGAATGCTGGATTGTATTCGTAAATCACGGAATCTGGTGGTCTGAATGATTGGTCTTTTGCGTGCTATGTGTGCCAAGTAGAACCGAAATCTTGGAAGGAGGCAATGAAAGAAGACTCGTGGGTTGAAGCCATGCAGGAAGAACTTCAGCAATATCAGAAGTTAGGCGTCTGGAAATTGGTTGACATGCCTGACAACTACAAAACGATTGGTACACGATGGGTGTACAAGTGCAAGAAGGATGACCGAGGTGTTGTTGTGAGAAACAAAGCGTGATTGGTTGTTCAAGGTTTTAATTAGGTCAAAGGCATCGATTACAATGAAGTTAATGCACCGGTTGCACGACTTGAGGCCATAAGAATCTTTTTGGCTTATGCGTCCTTCAAGAAGTTTACGCCTTGTTGAGAAGAGGAAGTATATGTTGAGCAACCGCCAGGTTTTGAAGATCCACTCCATCCTGACAAGGTTTGGTTTCTCAACAAGGCGTTATATGGTTTTCATCAAGCTCCGAGGGCTTGGTATGAAACGTTGTCTACCTATCTGTTGAAGAATGGTTTTCGACGAGGCCTAATCGACTGTACTCTCTTCATCAAGTAACGGGACGAGGATTTGCTGTTAGTGCAGGTTTATGTTGATGATATTATATTTGGGTCTACTAACACTCGAATGTGCAAAGAATTCGAACAGGTTATGCAGGAGAAGTTCGAGATGAGCGCTATGGGAGAAATGACATTCTTTTTAGGTTTGCAGGTTCAGCAATCAAAGAAAGGGATTTTTATCCATCAAACCAAGTACATCGGAGATATTCTCAAGCGATTTCAGATGGATGACTCAAAACCTTTAGGAACTCCATTAGCTCAAAATCATGGGATTACTCCAGACGGAATGGGTGAACATGTAGAACCATCTCTCTATCATGCTATGATCGGAACTCTCATGTATCTTACTGCTTCAAGACCGACATAATGTACCCAACATGTCTTCTGGCGCGCTATCAGTCTAGTCCGAAGGTTTCTTACTTGATGGCTGTGAAAAGGATCTTTCGTTATCTGAAGGTTCGTCCTGACACTGGTCTATGGTACCCTAAGGATGATAACTTTGATCTGACAGCATTCAGTGACTCTGATCATGGTGGCTATAAAATCGATGCAAAGTCAACAACAGCAGGATGTCAGTTCTTGGGAACTCACCTAGTCACGTGGCAATGCAAAAAGCAGACTTGTGTAGTTACATTAAGATGTGAGGCTGAGTATATTTCAGCTTCTAGTTGCTGCTCTCAAGTTCTATGGATTCAACAGCAAATGCGCGACTACGGTTTTGAATTTCTTACTACTCCTATTTTTGTTGATAATGAAGCTGCTTTACAGATCACTCAGAATCTTTTGCAGCACTCAAAAACAAAACACATTGAGATTAAGTATCATTTCATACGTGATTGTTATGAAAAGAGACTTATCGATGTTGTTAAAATCCACACTGATCACCAACGTGCCGACCTTTTTACCAAAGCCTTTGATAAATCACGTTTTGATTATCTACTTTTGGTCAATGGCATCAAGGTGAAGCACGGGTAACTCAACCATGGCTAACTATTTTTGTATATCCTTTTCTAAAAATCTAAAACTACAAAAAGATTTTCAGTTTTATATTTTAGGGGGAGTAAATTTCAAGAAAATACAAAAATATGTCTTTTATTTACCTTCTTTGTTTAAGGGGGAGAAAATTTCAGAAAAACACAAAAACAATAGAAAAATCAAAAATGAGTTTCTTAGATAAGTTGAAGATGATGAAATTCACCGGTAATTCTGTCAGAAATGGTCGAAAGCATAGAAAGAAGATTGATAAGTAGCTTGTCTTATGATGTATCGGTAGGCTCACAATCAGACTATAATGTGCAGGTTGATATAAACTTAACAGACAGAACGCCAGGTGGGAACCATTCATTGGCATATGGTCTTGGTACCGAAATTTTGTTTGATAGAGTATCGAGGTTTTGAGATATACGGTTTTTATGCTCACTTATCATCTGGGTATCATGGTTGAATCTTTTGCCGAAAAATAACGGTGACGCAAGTCTAGAACTTCCATGATATCATACATACGTGTACATACTGCATACCACCATCAAATAAGTGATAAAAATATTACATCCCCAAAATAAGTGATAAAATATTACAGCTTTATGCGGGAGCTAAGTTCGTCTCTTTGTCGGTACGATGGTACTAACCTGTTCACGGACTTACTCCTGTGCCCTGCATGCATATGAAAATCAAGTTCCTCATCAATAAGTGATTAAATCACAAAGGCTTGTTTTCAATAAAAAATAAGTGAGTATCTCACATCTTCCATATACGTCAAAACAGATGATAAAGCAGTATACTCACCGGTAAGATTTTCTCTCGCATATCTTGATACGGGAATGTGTCGTGATGTGGTTGAACATCGGCTAGTAAGTATAAATCCATACCTTAATCATATCTCCTAATCATGATTACATCTGATAAGTCTGAGCTTACGTGAACAACAATACCGATAATCATAGTTGAATACTATCTATTTAATTTGGATGTTTAAACCAAATATCGTTTTTGACAAAGATTAAAATACTGGTATGATTCCTTTACCATGAAACTCGAAAAAGATTGTAGTTTATATGTATATTTAGTTTTTAAATCTAGTTTACTTAGTTGCTTATGTAATTACTTTTTTGAAAGTTAGCCAAAGTTGATTCTCGAAAGTTTTCTACCAAGAAACGCCAGAAAACCAATTGTTTGACATCGCAACTTCATAAAGTAATATCTTGCAACAAGTAATCCATCAAAGAAAACCAAAATCTGAAATTCGTTTAAGTGTGTGTATCTCATACAGATGAACCTGGTCATTTGATTGACTTGGTCACTTGTTTTTCTCAAATCTGCTGCTGGAACTCGTACGAGTGTGTGTATCTCGTTCAGGGAATACAATCATGCGAAGAAATTATGATAAGTTTTTCGTGTGTATTCCCTGATAAATTTGTGTTCTAATTATATTTGTCAATTGAGTACAGATTAATACAAATGGAACACAAACAAAGACCATCAACGAAGAAATCTGACAAGTCAGAAGAGGAAAATAGAAAGATTTGAAGTTTCTTAGAAGTTCGAAGACCTGATGCCTTAATCATTGGATAGCAGATCTATTAATGAATAGCAGATCTTCAGGGGGAGTATGTTGATACTGCAAACCATTCAATGTGAAGACCAACATAAGAAGACCAAAGATCGAAGCCGAAGACCAAGCAACATCCAAGGGGAGTTTGTTGATACAGTTTTGTGTCTGTCGCTTGTTCTTAATTACAGTTGTAATTGTACGGTCTTTGCTCAAGTGTCTGTATAGGTTTGGTCGTGTCGAATAGATCGAGATATCCTTCTATCTTGATCTAGCATGACATCTTAGCTTGTCTGTGTTAATCAGTTGCATGTGTGCATACTTATAAGTCTTGTGTACGTCATGTTTGCACACGTTCTCAAAGAATAAGGATTCTGTGCGAGTCAGAGGTTTTGTACGAATCACATGTTTTGTACGAAACAATGAGTGGTTTCGTACGAGTGAGGCATTTCGTACGAAACAGTTGTTTCGTACCAAAATTCTGGAGTTGCGTCTCGTGTGTAATAGTGTGCTTCGTATGTCTAGCAACGTGTTTTCGTACGAGTGACCAGCTTGGACACTATAAAAGCAGACATGCGCCTCTCAGTGAGGTTTAGCCCTTTGGTCCAGAAGTTAATAGAACGAGCTAGTAAACTAATCCTTTGTGTGGAATATCTAAGTTAGCATTTCTGGTGAAGACGAAGACACAAGAACACAGCAAGTTTGTTTGAGTCATACGAGCATTGTGTGTATATGTTTGTACTTGTTTTCATTCATTAATCAAGATAGTGAATCTTTGGTTACCCCTTGTTCTTTACTTTTCTTTGGTTGCATGCACACTTGGATTCCGAACTTGTGTGTGTGTTATATGAACAAGGAACAAGTTTAACACCATCCGCAGGTGGACCTACTTATAATTTCTCTACCAGAGCCCAATCGGATAGGCCATGTGGAGTGCATCTAGCTACCAGATTCTAGAAATGCTCCCAGGCAAGGTAATACAACTCATAGGGTTCCATTTGGAACGAGTGAATTTGATCTCTAAACCTAGAAGCTTTAGCAGGCGAAAAGTATTTGTTGAGGAATCCTTCATGAAGAGTTGCCCATGTGATGAATGTTCCAGTCGGCTATTAATCGAGCCATGTGGCAGCTCGTCCAGCTAGAGAATTGGGAACAACTGAAGGAAGATGGCATCATCGTTCGCACCTTGAAGCTTGAAGGCTCCACAAATTAGGGTAAGGCGGGCTCTATGATCGGGTGCATCCTAATTATCAAGACCATGAAATTGACAAGAAGTGGTGATCGCGGTCATGATGTCTTGGGGGATTTATCAAGAGTGTTCATTATTGATTGGTGAGCAGGTGATGGGAGAATTAATTCTAGTGAAACCCTTAGTTGATTGCGGTTGGATGGTCCTACGGTTGGCCTTTGCTGGTCGAGTGGATGGTGGAGTAAGTGGTGGAGAAGAATGTGGAGTGAAGTCAAAACGGGATAAGCTTGAAGAAGAAACACTAACCCTGGGTTTGAACAAAATGAGCGCAAGATGAACCGATGGTGGCGGTCATGGTGATCCCTACGAGCGAAGATGGGGCATATACTACAAACCAAACCAAGAAAGTGAGAAAATGGACTAGACTGACTCACAACAAAACAAAACAAAACAAAACAAAGCACATATATTGAAAATAGTTTAATCAAAGTTAATAAATGCAATCGCCTAAGAGTCCCCGGCAACGACGCGAAAAACTTGATGTGCTAAAAGTAGTTTAACTAAATTCACAAAATTACCCCTACATTATAAACTAATAATACTCTAGACTCTCTAAAAGACTAAATTACTTACTAGCAAGTGAACCTATCGACCGAGTAAAGCTAAAGTAAGTTTAGATATCAAACCCACGACTCCTATTACAAAACGTGAACTATACTCAATTTACTTATCGACATTACTGATTTTATTGTTTTTATGTTTTGAGGGGGGTATTTCTAACAATCCTAAATCTATTCACTAAAAGATTAACTAACGTTGACTAAGACATGAACCATGACTAAATATGAGATCAGATGATGGTAAAAACACTACCTAGGTCAGAATCCTACACATGAATGAAAATTTCTCTATCGGTAATGGAACTACTATGGAACTGGGATCTGAATGTACTAACTCAAAGGATGGTCTAAAAAATCTCGACCCTACTCAAGGTGTCACCTGAAAGATACCTAAAATTTGTTAACTACATCGGTTTTCTAGATTCCCTCACGGGCTTTCCAACTCTAATAATGAAGTACCCGCTAGACAGTCTGCATCACATCGCAAAAGTCTAAATACACTAAAAGTGTAGGGGTAACTATTAGAATCCTAATCAAACTTGATAGGAAAAAAATGGCAGGCAAACTAGGGAAATCTTCTAACAAAGGCATTACATCTAGAAACCTAACAACCAAGAAAAACCGACAATCTCTCAGCCCATGACCAATAATATTGGCTGAATACTTAGACCTACTCAATTTACAATTATCACTCCTATGGGTTACTACGTCTAATAAACCACCTAACAATCGAAAACACACTTTAAACAATTTAGCATGCACCATAGCACAATAGTCAATTTTAAGCACATGTGGAGATAATTATCATGCAAATAATAAAGCTAAATACGCGTGTAGATAAGATCAAGAAAAACCAAAGTTCTTTATGTCTAACTTCAACCACAATATAAGTTCCAAAAACCGATAAACTATTAGTCAAATTTGGTATTCATCATTAACCTAGGTTGCTACTAAGAATTTAGCCAAGTAAAATCTTTTAACTGAAAGCAAATGCCATAAAAAGTTTACAAGACATGACGGAAAAACGTTAAACGAAGGAAACATGAAACCGAATGATTAACACCTGAGAGTCTTGATCCCGTAGCTTGAAACTTTCAATCCAGTGTGTAGGTCCACCTGAGGATCAAGTTAAACTAGTTCCTTGTTCATACAACATACACACAAGTGCGGAATCCAAGTGTGCATGAAACCAAACCAAAGTAAAGAACACGGGGTAACCAAAGATTCACTATCTTGATTAATGATTGAGAACAAGTACAAACATATACACACAATGCTCGTATGACTCAAACAAACTTGTTGTGTTCTTGTGTCTTCGTCTTCAGAGAGAATACTGAGAGGCTCACTTAGACCAACTAGCTAACTCTCACTGAGAGGTGCATGTCTGCTTATATAGTGTCCAAGCTGGTCACTCGTACGAAAACACGAATCCAGACATGTGGAACACACTATTTCACACGAGACACATTCCAGAAGTTTTGTACGAGTCAACTGTTTCGTACGAAATACTTATTTCATACGAAACAAGTAACACACTTGTTACTCAAGCATTTCGTACGAATCACATGATTCGTACGAATTCTCTAACTCGCACAGAATCCTTAATCTTGGAAAACGTGTGTAGACATGACGTACACAAGACTTATCAGTATGCACACATGCAACCAGTTAACACAGACAAGCTAAGATGTCATACTAGATTAAGATAGAAGGATATCTCGATCTATTCGACACGACCAAACCTATACAGACACTTGAGCAAAGACCGTACAATTACAACTGTAACTAAGAACAAGCGACACACAAAACTGTATCAACAAACTCCCCCTTGGATGTTGCTTGGTCTTCGGTCTTCGGTCTTTGGTCTTTGGTCTTTGGTCTTCAGACTTTGGTCTTCACATAGAATGGTTTGGAGTATCATCAAACTTCCCCTGAAGATCTGTTATCCATTGTTAGATCTGCTATCCAATGATTAGAGCATCAGGTCTTTGAACTTCTAAGAAACTTCTAATCTTTCTTGCTTCCTCCTCTGACTTGTCAGAGTTCTTCGTTGTTGGTCTTTGTTCATGTTCTTTTGAATAAATCTGTACTCAATAGACAAATATAATTAGAACACAAATTTCTCAGGGAATACACACGAAAAACTTATCATAATTTCTTCGTATGACTGTATTCCATGAACGAGATACACACACTCGAATGAATTCTAGTAGCTGATTTGAGAAAAACAAGTGACCAAGTCAAATCAAATGACTAGGTTCATCCGTTATGAGATACACACACTCAAACGAAATTCAGATTTTGATTTCTTTTGATGAGTTACTTATTGCAAGATATTACTTTATGAAGTTGCGATATCAAACAAAAGCTTCTTTTTGCGTATCTTGGTAGAAGACTTTCGAGTAACAACTTTGGCTAACTTTCAAAAAGTAATTTCATACGCAACTAAGTAAACTAGACATAAAATCAAAATATACAGATAAACTACGATCTTTTTCGAGTTTCAAGGTAAAGGAATCATACCAGCATTTTAATTTTTGTCAAAAACGGTATTTGATTTTCAAAATTAAACAGGTAAGTATTTAACTATGATTATTGGTATTGTTGTCCATGTAAGCTCATACTTATAAGATGTAATCATGATTAGGAGATATGATTAAGGTATGGATTTATACGTACTAGCCGGTGTTCAACCACATCACGACACATTCCGGTATCAAGATATGCACGAGAGAAATTCTTACCGGTGAGTATACTGCTATATCATTTGAAAACAAGCCCTTTGTGATTTAATCACTTATGTATGTAGGGCACAGGAGTAAGTCCGTGAACAGGTTAGTACCATCGTACCGACAAAGAGACGAACTTAGCTCCCGCATAAAGCTGTATATTTTATCACTTATTTTAGGGATGTGATATTTTTATCACTTATTTGAAGGTCGAATGCAGTATGAACATGTATGTATGATATCATGGAAGTTCTAGACTTGCACCACCGTTATTTTTTCGGCAAAAGATTCAACCATGATACCCAGATGATAAGCCAGCATAAAGACCGTATATCTCAGAACCTCGGCACTCTATCAAATGAAATTTCGGTACTAAGACCATATGCCAATGAATGCTTCCCACCTGGCGTTCTGTCTGTTAGGTTTATATCAACATGCACATTCTAGTCTGATTATGAGCCTACCGATACATCATTAGTAAAAGCTACTTATCAATCTTCTTTCTATGCTTTTAACTATTTCTGAGAGCTTTACCGGTGAATTTCATCATCTTCAACTTATCCAAGAAATTCATTTTTGATTTTTCTAATGTTTTTGTATTTTTCTAAATTTTTCTCCCCCTTAAAGAAAGAAGGTAAGTAAAAGACATATTTTTGTATTTTCTTGAAATTACTCCCCCTAAAATATAAAACTGAAAATCTTTTTGTAGTTTTAGATTTTTAGAAAAGTATATACAAAAATAGTTAGCCATGGTTGAGTTACTCGGGTTTCACCTTGATGCCATTGACCAAAAGTAGATAATCAAAACGTGATTTATCAAAGGCTTTGGTAAAAAGGTCGGCACATTGGTGATCAGTGTGGATTTTAACATCGATAAGTCTCTTTTCATAACAATCTCGTATGAAAGGATACTTAATCTCAATGTGTTTTGTTTTCGAATGCTGTACAGGATTCCGAGTGATCTGTAAAGCAGCTTCATTATCAACAAATATTGGAGTAGTAAGAAATTCAAAACCGTAGTCACGCATTTACTGTTGAATCCATAGAACTTGAGAGCAGCAACTTGAAGCTGAAATATACTCAGCCTCACATGTTGATGTAGCTACATAAGTCTGCTTTTTCGCATTGACATGTGACTAGGCGATTTCCTAAGAACTGACATCCTGTTGTTGTTAATTTTGCATCGATTTTACAGCCGCCATGATCAGAATCACTGAATGCTGTCAGATCAAAGTTATTATCCTCAGGGTACCATAGACCAGTGTCAGGACGTACCTTCAAATAACGAAATATCCTTTTTACAGCCATCAAATGAGAAACTTTCGGACTTGACTGATAGCAGGCCAGAAGGCATGTTGGGTACGTTATGTCGGGTCTTGAGGCAGTAAGATACATGAGAGATCCGATCATAGCACGATAGAGAGATGGTTCTACATGTTCACCCATTCCGTCTGGAGTAATCCTATAATTTTGAGTTAATGGAGTTCCCAAAGGCTTTGAGTTATCCATCTGAAAGCGCTTGAGAATATCTTTGACGTACTTGCTTTGATGGATAAAAATCCCTTCCTTTGATTGCTGAACCTGTAAACCTAAAAGAAATTCATTTCCCCCGTTGCACTCATCTCGAACTTCTCATGCATAACCTGTTCGAATTCTTTGCACATTCAAGTGTTAGTAGACCCAAATATAATATCATCAACATAAACCTGTACTAGCAGCAGGTCCTCGTCCCGTTCCTTGATGAAGAGAGTACAGTCGATCAGGCCTCATCGAAAACCATTCTTCAATAGATAGGTAGACAATGTTTCATACCAAGCCCTCGAAGCTTGATGAAGACCATATAACGCCTTGTTGAGAAGCCAAACCTTGTCAAGATGGAGAGGATCTTCAAAACCTGGCGGCTGCTCAACGTATACTTCCTCTTTTACCACACCATGAAGAAATGAACTCTTCACATCCATCTGATAAACGGTGAACTTCTTTAAGGACGCATAAGCCAAAAAGATTCTTATGGCCTCAAGTCATGCAAGCGGTGCATAAACTTCATTGTAATTGATGCCTTCGACCTGATTAAAACCTTGAACAACCAATTGCGCTTTGTTTCTCACAACAACACCTCGGTCATCCTTCTTGCATTTGTACACCCATCGTGTACCTATCTTCTTCTATCCGTCAGGCCTGTCAACCAATTTCCAGACGCCTAACTTCTGAAACTGCTGAAGTTCTTCCTGCATGGCTTCAACCCAAGAGTCTTTTTCATTGCCTCCTTCCAAGATTTTGGTTCAACTTGGCACACATGGTAGGCAAAAGACCAATCATTCAGACCACCAGATTCCCTAATTTCCGAATACAATCCAGCATTCTGGTTATTTCGAAGCTGATTACGAGTCTGCACACCACTCTGGACATCTCCAATAATATTCTGCTGCGGATGGATATTATGAATTCGAGTTTCTGGCACATCAGGAACTCGAGAATTGATACCTAACTTGTTGATATTCAGATCAACAGTTACAGCGAGAGCTGGATTTGATGACGTTGTAGATGCCTGACCCTCAGTCGTTCCTTGAGGTTGAATATTTGACGTATCATTTGAAAATTCAGGAACCGCACCAGAGGCAGCTTCATTTGCATCATGAAACTCATCATCTTCTGATGAAACATTATAATCCGCAGCGTCTTTGAATTCCTCATTTTGAACAAGATTGTTAACCGAAGTCGACACTTGAGAGTAACAATAATTGGTCGAACTAATGACGAGTCTACTGCAGTATCACTTTCCAATAACATCTGAGCAGCAGCTGTTGCATCATCAAAAGTTGGCAGATTAAAGGGGTTAAACAGCCCATCGTAGTCGAACATCCAAGGAGCACCCGGAGCTCATACCGCCTCTGTATATCTCTGAACCTTGACTTCACCGCATTCTTCAATCTTCTTCGAAGACAAATTCCACACCCGGAAATTAGGAGTAGCATATCCAAGAAAGAAACCTTCGATAGCTTTGGGACCAAACTTTCCATGTGGATCGATCATAGTGCATGGAGCTCCAAAAGGTTCTAAGAAAGAAATATCCGGTTTCCTTTTATGTAACAACTCAAAGCATGTCTTCCCATGTCTCTTCACCGTCAGAACTCTATTCATCGTGTAGCACGCAGTAGCAACAGCTTCTCCCCAAAATTGAACAGGAAGTTCTGATTCTACTAAGGTGGTTCTTGTAGTTTCAATAGGAGTTCTATTCTTCCTCTCAGCAATGCCATTTTGTTGTGGAGTGTAGCGAGAACTATACTCATGTAGAATACCCTTTGAGGAACAGTACTCATCCATAACTTGATTCTTAAATTTTGTGCCATTGTCGCTTCTGATTCTCCTTACTTTCAGATTGTACAAATTTTCCAATAAAGTCAGGAGATTCTTGAGGATAGTAGGAACTTCACTCTTGTGTGCCAGCATGTTTACCCATGAAAATCTGGAATAGTCATCAGTAACTACCAGACAATAAGAATCACCAAAGGTTATCTTGTGTTTCATAGGTCCAAAGAGGTCCATATGAGGACGTTCCAGTGGCATATTCACAGTGTTGATCTTCTTCACGGGATGGGACTTTCTTGCTTGCTTCCCTTTCTGGCATGACACACAAACGTCTTGAAGATGAAAGTTCTTCACTGGTACACCATTCACTAGATTGTTCTTCACCAAATAGTTCATTTTTCTTAGGTGAATGTGTCCCATACGTCTATGCCGAGAGATTGATTCCTTCTCGGTGGCTTTAGAGACAAAACATGTGACTTGTGCAGACGTTGTAATAGCTTGGCTCATATCAAGAATATACAACTCATTAATTCTTGGAGCCGACAGGAGAATCCATTCCTTGGGGATCTTGAATCCAGGCTTCAGCACATAACATCCGGCATCATCAAAATGTACCGTGAACTTCTTGTCTTAGATTTAAGAAACGCTAAGAAGATTGTGATCAATTTGCCGCACATAATTGATCTTGTCGAAGCTCACAACACCATTGTAGACCATTCCTTCTCTAGTGATGTATCCACCTTTGTCACCAGCAAAAGCAACATAACCACCCCTTATGCTTTCCACGTCATATAGGAGCCGCAAGTCGCCCGTCATGTGCCTTGATGCTCCACTATCAACAATCCAATGACTGTTTACAGTTCCTCCTGGAACATCCTGAACATTACACAAACAAGATTAGTTTGAGATGGGGACCCAAGCCTTAGTGGTCTTGGGTCGTCCCTTATCATCGAGAAATGTAATCTCAATTTCTTGATGATTAACAAACTGAGAAACTCCTTTTGAACCAAATCCGGTCTTCTGTTTCCAGGGTCCTTGTTTATACCAGATTTACTATTATTTACAGTTTTAACAGTGTCTTGTTTTATTGACTTTGAAGATCTTTGATCCTTTTTCCAAGAATCCGATTTTAAAGCTTTCTCAACTGCTTTTCCTTGTTTATGTTTTTGTTTCTCTTTTTGATCCTTAATGATTCATTTATCTTGAATCGGAGAAATAGATTTGTGTTTGCAAGTTGGTTCATGAGGGGCTTTCTCTATACATCTTGATTTGGCTGGATTTTGACAATCCTTTATAATGTTGCAAATTCTCCACATTTGAAACATGTTCTCCTTCAACAAAACTAGGAGATCGTGTTTCTCGGCCAGATGTTGAACTTGTGGATCCTGAGGTACTGGGTTCATTTTCATTATATCCATCAGTGTGTTGGGTGTAATTGTTTTGATTATTTGTTTTCAAAATCTTAACTTTCTTTACAAAATCAACGTTAGATTTTCCTTGAAAAGTTTCGTCTTTATCGGTACCTTTAGAACTCACAAATTTAACAGTTTTGGCCTTTTTCTGGTGGCGAGTGCCTTTTGACTCAACCTTCAGTTGAGAAACTGTAGACTTTTCAACTCGCTTCCATTGTTTTTCTTTTGAAGCGGATAATGGTTGTGTTTTGGTGGGCTTTTTCTTTTCTACAAGTTTGGTTGTTGACTTTTCAAAAACCTGATCTATATAGATTGGATTTATGTTTTTAATTGGAAAATCTTTATTTGAATAGATTTTCTTATCTCCAACCAAGGTATACAACACATTATCTAATTCTTGTGTAGACACACTTGTCTTCACAGATTTCTTAGGAACAATCTCTTGATTCTCAACAGATTGAGTACTAGGAGTAGCATACGATTCTACTCTTTTCCTTTCATCAAGAGGCTGATCCTGATCATCATTTCTTGATTCATCATCTGATGCATCATCCTCTTCTTCATCAGATGGTGAACTTTCTGGCTTACTTGGTTCTTGAGAGGAATTGCCTAGTTTGAACCCTAACCCTGCTGCGAATCCTCAGGATTCAAAGGTGCAGAGGGTTCAAAACGAGGCATCTCCTCTTCATCAGGCATTTGGTATAGTTGTGTCTCATTGGAGGTGGACACGACTTATACCCTATGCATTGAGCATCTCCCTTTAGTTTTTGAACTTCAATAATATGATCAAGCACATATTGGGAGTTAGAATAACTTTCCAATTTGCGTTTGATCGAATCATATTCGCATTTGGCGATGGCTAACTCTTTCTTTGTTTCTTCTAGGAGATTAATGTAGTTATTAATTCCTATATGTTTATTCAAAACTGTTTTTGTCAATTTAAAAAACACTTTTCTTAAGGGTTTCTATTACAGATTTGAATTCTTTTTCATTTCTAGTTAGCGCCAAATTCGCCTCTTTGCATTTTGATAGTTCAAGAACTAAATTTTGATTATAACTGTTGACGGTTTCATACATTATTTTCAATTCAACACAGTCATTGCAAATAGTAGGAGGTTCAGAATTTACCAATTTTGAAGAACCTTCAACATTTGCCATAAAGGCAGTGTGATGAGGAAAAGCTGCACCATCAGTAGAGACTGTCTTTGTCTCTTTCACCGCAGCTTCTGCATTCCTCGTCATACCTACCTTTTCAGATTTTAATAACTCAGCTTCACTCAGCAACTTTTCAACCTCAGCTTCACTTCCTTTCTTCATATCAGAATCAGATTCGTAACCATCTGAACTTGAACATTCTTCATCAGAACTACCAGCATCCCTAGATGTATCATCATTATTTGGAGTGCTGATGCTGTGATCATGCTTGATTTGATCTACGATCTTTGCATAGCATGCAGTTCTTTCGTTGTTCTCAGTTCCCAACTGTACTGACCAATCGCGTCCTTCATCAGATTGAACTACCAAAGCTCTATGCGTGTTTGAAGGTCCTGATTGATTGGTGTTGTTAGAGTTGCCAACAGCTACTATTCTTCTTTCTTTGAAGTACTGTGCTGTGTTGGATGGTTGAGACTTATTTCAAAAGGGGTTGTGATTTCCTTCCTTGCTGGGTCCTGTGCATTCCCACTTGAAGTGACCACTTTCTCCACAATTGAAGCAAGTAACGGCGGTTTTGTCAAAGCCGTATTTTGTATCCTTCTTGCTTTCCAAACTGGTTCTACCCGTTCTTCTCATATAATCCTTCGCTCTTCTCATAGCACTTGCAAATGCCCACTTGATGTCCATCAGCTCCATTTCATCTCGGTCAATTTGCTCGTAGTCTTTGTTCGTCAAATTGATGTTCCCTATTTGACCTGCAACTAAACCACAATACGTACTGACCATGGTATTTAGAAGTTCTGCATGTTCCTGTGCAACTTCTACGTTGATTTTGGAGAGATTTGACGTGTCAAGTTTGACAGTGTTGGGATTTGCCGATTGACTGTTGTTTCCATAGAAAGCTTGTTGAGGAGCTTGCTGGGGAGCTTTATGCGCTAAATCCCTTGGCTGTGGAAGGAAGGCTTTCGGATCAAAAGTCTGTCCATATGCTTGATTACTCGAACCTGTAGACTGACTTAATTGAACTGGTTGGGGTAGAAAAGGGTTCACGTTTGACATAAACGCGGTCTGCAGCTTCAGTCTGCATTTATACCTCCAAAATACATTTCAGGGTTTTGTAGAGCAGAGACTCATTGTGCCTTCCAGAGTTCTTCTTCATTCTTGTTCTCCAGTTTCTGCACAAATTCATAAATACTAATTGAGTCCAAAACACCTGTATGTTTTAAAAGATCAATAAATTGGCCCCATTTTGGTGGTAAAGCATCAGGAAATCGCATCACAATTTCTTGTGGTGCTACTAACACTTTATACGAGTACATTTCGTTGAGAAGATGATAAAACCGAGTGGTCATATCATTCAAGGTTTCGTCCTCCATGAACATGAAACCTTCAAACTCTTTCTTGAGCAGATCATGCCGAATCTTTCTGGTAGCAGCGTTACCTTCACCTCTTGCTTCCAAAGTGTCCCACAAATTTTTCGTTGTAGTACAATACACAAACTGATGATAAATGTCTTTATGCAGAGCTTGTGTGAGGATAGAAAATGCCTTTTTCTCGAGATCGTAAGATTTCTTATCACTTTCGACTAGATTGGCCAATGTGGTTGGATTTGATCCAGGTTCTTCAAGTGCTTCGTTGTAGGGGGTAGTGAAACACGTCCACAATTCCGTGTTCTGTCCGAGAACGTATGTATGAAAACGACTTTTTCAGGAAGGATAATCGTTCATATGATTTAGCTTGGGCGGATGGCTGTTACTCCCTGTTTCACTTTCGCTCATTAACAGAGTTTGGATGCTTTGATTTTGATTTGCAACACACGCCCATTGATTTGTAGAGATCATTGCTATATGTTGTGGCATCAAAGATTTTACCCATGAAGTTGTGGAGCTTTGCGAAGACTCCTGATTTGAGCTTGAACAACTCCAATCCCACGGGTTAGAACTCATTATATTTTCTTATTTTATGAGAATTTAAAGGTTTTAAAGTTTCACAATTATAATTACCTTTAAAAATTCACAGGTTCTGAAAACATGACAAATTCTTAAAATCACAAAGCTTTTAAAAATACGGAAAACAAACAACAACTGTTTCGTGTGAGATAGTTGTTTCGTGCGGGACAATGATGTTTCGTGCAGATAAGATGTTTTGCACAAAACTTTTTAGTCGCACAAATTGTTTTGTTCAGCGTTTTTCAGATGAATTTTTTTCAGAAATGGTTTGGTGAGGAATTTCCTTTCTTGTGTAGACCTACCTTTTTTGAAAATACCTGTTGTCTTACCCACGTTTAGTTAAAACACAGATTTTAAAAGTCCACAGTCCAAGTCCAGATCCAAGTCAAAAAATGTCAACCCTACCAAACTAATTAGATTCAATTTTTTGCAGATTTCTTCTTCAATGGTGTTCTTCAGAAAAAATTTTACCATAAAATTTTCTGCATGCAACAGATTTTAACCAAGTTTTAAGTTAGTTATCTATCCAAAACTTAAGTTTTCTGCTGGAGGCAGAAGAACACTTCATAAATTTTCAAACTAGCTCAGACACAACTAATCCAAGTTTTGAACATGGAAAGAGCCAAAGCTCTGATACCACTTGTAGGTCCACCTGAGAATCAAGTTAAACCAGTTCCTTGTTCATACAACATACACACAAGTGCGGAATCTAAGTGTGCATGCAACCAAAGCAAAGTAAAGAACACGGGGTAACCAAAGATTCACTATCTTGATTAATGATTGAGAACAAGTACAAACACATACACACAATGCTCGTATGACTCAAACAAACTTGTTGTGTTCTTGTGTCTTCGTCTTCAGAGAGAATACTGAGAGGCTCACTTAGACCAACTAGCTAACCCTCACAAAGAGGTGCATGTCTACTTATATAGTGTCCAAGCTGGTCACTCGTACGAAAACACGAATCCAGACATATGGAACACACTATTTCACACGAGACACATTCCAGAAGTTTTATACGAGTCAACTGTTTCGCACGAAATACTTATTTCGTATGAAACAAGTAACACACTTGTTACTCAATCATTTCGTACGAAACACATGATTCGTACGAATTCTCTGACTCGCACAGAATCCTTAATCTTGGAAAGCGTGTGTAGACATGACGTACACAAGACTTATCAGTATGCACACATGCAACCAATTAACACAGACAAGCTAAGATGTCATACTAGATCTAGATAGAAGGATATCTCGATATATTCGACACGACCAAACCTATACAGACACTTGAGCAAAGACCGTACAATTACAATTGGAACTAAGAATAAGCGACAGACACAAAACTGTATCAACAAACTCCCCCTTGGATGTTGCATGGTCTTCGGTCTTCGGTCTTCAGACTTTGTTCTTCACATAGAATGGTTTGGAGTATCATCAAACTCCCCTGAAGATCTGTCATCCATTGATAGATCTGCTATCCAATGATTAGACCATCAGGTCTTTGAACTTCTAAGAAACTTTAAATCTTTCTTGCTTCCTCCTCTGACTTGTCAGAGTTCTTCGTTGCTGGTCTTTGTTCATGTTCTTTTGTATCAATCTGTACTCAAAAGACAAATATAATTAGAACACAAATTTCTCAGGGAATACACAGGAAAAACTTATCATAATTTCTTCGTATGACTATATTCCCTGAACAAGATACACACACTCGTATGAATTCTAGCAGCTGATTTGAGAAAAACAAGTGACCAAGTCAAATCAAATGACCAGGTTCATCCGTTATGAGATACACACACTCAAACGAATTTCAGATTTTGATTTCTTTTAATGAGTTACTTGTTGCAAAATATTACTTTATGAATTTGTGATATCAAACAAAAGGTTCTTTTGACGTATCTTGGTAGAAGACTTTCGAGTATCAACTTTGGCTAACTTTCAAAAAGTAATTTCCTACGCAACTAAGTAAACTAGACATAAAATTAAAATATACAGATAAACTACGATCTTTTTTGAGTTTCAAGGTAAAGGTATCATACCAGCATTTTAATCTTTGTCAAAAACGGTATTTGGTTTTCAAAATTAAACAGATAAGTATTTAACTATTATTATCGATATTGTTATCCACGTAAGCTCAGACTTATCAGATGTAATCATTATTAGGAGATATGATTAAGGTATGGATTAATACTTACTAGCCGGTGTTCAACCACATCACGACACATTCCCGTATCAAGATATGCACGAGAGAAAATCTTACTGGTGAGTATACTACTTTATCATCTGTTTTGACGTATATGAATGATGTGAGATACTCACTTATTTTTGATTGAAAATAAGCCCTTTGTGATTTAATCACTTATTGATGAGGAACTTGATTTTCATATGTATGTAGGGCACAGGAGTAAGTCCATGAACAGGTTAGTACCATCGTACCGACAAAGAGACGAACTTAGCCCCGCATAAAGCCGTGATATTTTATCACTTATTTTGGGGATGTGATATTTTTATCACTTATTTGAAGGTCGAATGCAGTATGAACACATATGTATGATATCATGGAAGTTCTAGACTTGCGCCACCGTTATTGTTCTGCAAAAGATTCAACCATGATACCCAGTTGATAAGCCAGCATAAAGACCGTATATCTCAGAACCTCGGCACTCTATCAAACGAAATTATGGTACAAAGACCATATGCCAATGAATGGTTCCCACCTGGCATTCTGTCTGTTAGGTTTATATCAACCTGCACATTTTACTCTGATTGTGAGCCTACAGATACATCATTAGTAAAAGCTAGTTATCAATCTTATTTTTATGCTTTTAACCATTTCTGACAGATTTACCGGTGAATTTCATCATCTTCAACTTATCCAAGAACCTCATTTTTGGTTTTTCTAATGTTTTTGTATTTTTCTGAATTATTCTCCCCCTTAACAGTCCACAGTCCAAGATCAGATCCAAGTCAGAAAATGTCAACCCTACCAAACTAATCAGATTCAATTTTTTGCAGATTTCTTCTTCAAGGGTGTTCTTCAGAAAAATTTTACCATAAAATTTTCTGCATGCAACAGATTTTAACCAAGTTTTAAGTTAGTTATCTATCCGAAACTTAAGTTTTCTGTTGGAGGCTCAAGAACACTTCAGAAATCTTTAAACTAGCTCAGACACAACTAAGCCCGGTTTTGAACAAGGAAAGAGCCAAAGCTCTGATACCACTTGTAGGTCCACCTGAGGATCAAGTTAAACTAGTTCCTTATTCATACAACATACACACAAGTGCGGAATCCAAGTGTGCATGCAACCAAAGCAAAGTAAAGAACACGGGGTAACCAAAGATTCACTATCTTGATTAATGATTGAGAATAAGTACAAACATATACACACAATGCTCGTATGACTCAAACAAACTTGCTGTGTTCTTGTGTCTTCGTCTTCAGAGAGAATACTGAGAGGCTCACTTAGACCAACTAGCAAACCCTCACTGAGAGGTGCATGTCTTCTTATATAGTGTCCAAGCTGGTCACTCGTACGAAAACACGAATCCAGACATATGGAACACACTATTTCACACGAGAGACATTCCAGAAGTTTTGTACGAGTCAACTGTTTCGTACGAAATACTTATTTCGTACGAAACAAGTAACACAATTGTTACCCAAGAATTTCGTATGAATCACATGATTCGTACGAATTCTATGACTCACACAGAATCCTTAATCTTGGAAAAGGTGTATAGACATGACGTACACAAGACTTATCAGTATGCACACATGCAACCAATTAACACAGACAAGCTAAGATGTCATACTAGATCAAGATAGAAGGATATCTTGATCTATTCGACCCGACCAAACCTATACAGACACTTGAGCAAAGACCGTACAATTACAACTGTAACTAAGAACGAGCGACAGACACAAAAATGAATCAACACAATGTTTCTTGATGCTTAAAATCGCCCTTGGTATGTGTCACCCCAACCGATAGAGGAAACATCGGAGTGAGATGACTAGATTGCTCGAGCCTTCATAAAATACTAGTAGTGACAATAGTTTAAATAACAACAACTTGTTCATAACATAATAAAAAAAGGAAATACAAAACATAGAAAATTAAGTGCATTTCTTTTAACATCTAACAAAAATGAATCTTCAAAAATTCGACTGTTTCTAAATCCAAATCCTAACCCATGAATCGCCTAACCTTGAACATCGGAGAATTTACACAAAACAAATAATCGTTGAGAGGATTTATTTATTTGATTCAATTTATTGATTTATAAATCTATTCATTAATTAATATTGCAAATATATATATATATATATATTGTATACACATATATGTAGGGTTTAGTTAATATTTGTTTCAAGGACATTTATAAACAAAAAATGGAAAACCACTAACTGTGGGGTTCAAACCCACATCTAGCCAGTTCTAGCAAATCAACCCTTAAGCTTCACACCACTACAGTACCTATGGGTTTGGTGTTAGTAACCTGATTTAAAACCCCTTTAAATACAAGCTCATTCGTACACTTATTTCAAGGAATCGCACGGAACACAACTTGTGAGTGAATCTTACAACTCTCCTTTTTATTACTCGTTTTTGGGGTGTATCATGTGTCGCATTTTTTTATTACATTTTACAAGATTTAACAATTTTAACGCTCAAGCTAAAGCCAACCCCGTTAATCAAGCAAATCAGGCAAACCTAGCACCCCCTCCCGCAAGAGGTAAAGCCTAAAACATCAATGCAAACCCTGTCGAGGCTAACCAAAACAATGTGAATGGATAACCCGACTAGCCCTTTTCCACCATGAAGACCCAAGACTCCTGTTTCAGTTTATTTATGATACCTTATTTTCCTTCCAACATATTATCACTTCCATTTCCTGAATCGACAATTCAAGTATCTTATTTTCAATTTATGTATTAACATTCAAGTTATCATCATTTCATACGATTGGTATCATTTGCAATTCCAATTTACCTTACACGTCATTCAAGTTATCTCATAATTTAGGAAACACGGATATCACCTCACTTTTTCATAGGCTAGCCCTTTCCTTATAGCATGAGATGGAGTCACCGCTAACATTTAGTCTCGCTTTCTTTGGACTCAAGGCTCAAGCATTGGTTGTTGCATTTTCTTTATGTTTGGTAGATTTTAGGATGAGTCACATAAAACTAATCATAACTTGATAACAAGCTAATGGAAATTTGACAAGGGCATGGTAGATACGCTGCTGGTACTTCCTATATATAAGTGTTCTTGTCAAATGATCAAAAGTGTTGTTAGACTGTCACTGGAAGTTCTGTGTAAGTAGTGTCAATCTCAATTTGGATAATGATGTGATTGAAGATTTCGTTTTGTGGTTTCATATGTAACTATATCATTATTACGCTTCAATTTTCTCAAAATCCCTTATCATGATACAAATCCTAATTAGACATCATTAGTATGATTACAACTTAGTAGTAAATCCTCTATCATGTTACATGTCATCTATGTGTTATAACGTTTTCCATTTCCACACCTCAGGCATCAAAAAGTGATTCTGGTAGAAGGGTATTCAAACCTTACTAGGAACGCTACCGCATCAACTGAATCAAAAACCCACTTTGGTTATATCTTAATGTAAACCCTTAGGGTTACTACAAAGCATTACCGTCTACAGTTTTCTCTTCATTTTCAAGACGAAATTCCTAAAAGTAGGGGAGACTGTAACATCTGACAAAAACAGATCTTCAAAAATTCGACCGTTTCCAAATCCAAATCCTAACCAATGAATCGCTAACCCTTAACATCGGAGAACTTACGAAAATAAATAAACGTTGAGAGGTTTATTTATTTAATTTAATCTAATATAGCAAATATATATATATATACATATATATATGTGTATATATACATATATATATACATATATATATATCTTTTTTATATACACGTATATAGGTTTAATTGGTATTTATTTCAAGGACATTTATAAACAAAAAAATGGAAACCACTAACAATGGGGTTCGAACTCACATCTAGCCATTTCCAGGAAATCAACCCTTAGGCTTCACACCACTACAGTACCTATGGGTTTAGTGTTAGTAACCTGATGTAAAACCCCTTTAAATACAAGCTCATTGGTACGCTTATTTCAAGGAATCGCACGGAACGCAACTTGTGAGTGAATCTTACAACACCCCTTTTTACATGTTTTTGGGGTGTATCATGTGTCGCATTTTGTTATTACATTTACAAGATTTAAATACGTGCAATTAACATATTGTGAAGTATATGTGTTCTGTGTTAATTTTTTTTTTGTCACTTGGTGCATTACATTCATTTAAGACATTACATCATCATGGGCTCGTCTGTTCCCCATTGCCTATAAGCGGAACTTGATGTTGCCAACCATACGAGATGAGCTCCATTTAATTGAGCTTAGATCTTGTTGCACACTATAATACCGTGCAGGTGATCAAGCATGAAGAGAAGATTGGACATAGGATTCGCTTTATTTAACAAGAAACGGATTAATGAAGTTTAATTGTTATGAACGATGTCTTATATATAATTGTTTTATTGGGATTATTTGCTATGTGAAACTTGTCAATATATTCTACTGACTATTTAAAACACGTAATAGCAAGTCATAAGCTTTGGATTAACCAATCATGTCCCGATCACCTATTCCGCTGCAGGTCGGGGTGTGACATTTAGAGTAATGCTCAATGCATAAAGAATTGGTTAGCATACAAGTTTGTCTCCTAGCATAGGTATAGAAATTTGAATCAATCCAAGCATGCACTAAAATGTATACTAAGGCACAAGATACATAAACTAGCATGCAACAAGTAGATGTCAAAACAATTGTGTCCACATTGTGTAATCTTATCACTGAAGCGAACAAGACCGTTTGATTGAATAACTTAACATAGACATTTCCTAAGGGCAGTGTGCTACTCCTATAGCTTTATATATGTTAAGGTTGGCTCATGAAGTTAATGACAAATGCAAGAATGGTTTTAGCATGTAAGTATCCTAAATTATAACAGATTAGCATGTATAAATAGATTCATTGATTGGATCATGTGATTGATTGTCTTAGTGTGAGTTTGATAATTTATATATTGTACTCAAAGTGTGTCAAAATAAAAGGGGTCATGTATAGTCATGGTTTGCGTAGAAGTTCCACGTAAATGAGTTGATGTGTTTGAAAGTATAGAAACGTCGAGTTATCCTACAAGGATAACAAGGCGTGTAAGTATGATAGGTTAAACTAGGAATTCGTATGTGGAATTGTAAATTATTATGAAATTACATAAAAGTTATATTGTTAAAATACTTAAATTGGACGCCCTATTTATATGTTTTTCAAGGGCACTAATTCGCCTACCAGAAGTCCAAGTATGAGGAATCTTAATCCAAGATAATGCTCACCATAATGCATAACATTCAACCATGAGTTTGGTTGGTGTTATGATTCGGTTTGGATATATATATATATATATATATATGTATATATATATATATGTATATATATATATATGTAACACCCTGACCTGCAGCGAATAGGTGATCGGGGCATGATTGGATACTATAATGGTAACTGTTGTTGTATGAGAATTCAACCGATGGTAAAACGACGTCCTAATTGCCACCAAAATCAATTATGCATGATCGAAGCATGTCTTCAAGAATTTGGATAGTACGTTCGGTTTGACCCTCAGATTGGGGATGTAAAGCCATACTAAGATTAAGTTGAGTGCCCACTACGGTTTGGACTGTTTGCCAAAGGCGAGAAGTGAAATGACCATTACGGTTAAATGATGTCTATGGGAATACCGTGTCAGCAAATGATTTCTTTGGTGTAGATACGAGCCAATTTGTCAACTCAATAATCTTCACGAATGGGGAGGAAGTGTGCGGATTTGGTCAACCGATTGATGATCACCTAAATGCTATCGTGACTGGATGATATTCCAGGAGGTTTGGTTATGAAGTCCATCGCAATACTCTCCCTTTTCCACACTAGGATTTCGGGTTGATTGAGTAGACCTAATGGATGTTGGTGTTTGGCTTTCACCTTGGAACACGTGAGGTATTTAGATATGAATTGGGCAATGTCTTTTTTCATTCCAGACCACCAATAAGAACGTCAATGGTCTTGGTACATCTTGTCCGCACCAGAGTGAATGGAATATCGAGAATTATGTGCTTCGTTCATCAAAAGATCACGAAGGTTATCACAGCGAGGAACCCAAATGCAATTAAGATAGTAAAGGATACCGTCAGATTTAGGCGCGAGTGCCTTTCGGCACCACATTGCATGTTGTCAAACTCATGATTTTCAACGATGTTCAAATTTTGTGCTTCGCTAATACAGGATTGTATATCGGTTTGGATTTGAAAACACCGAACGCCTTGGAGCTTGCCATAACCTTTTCGACTAACAGCATCTGCCACGACAATCGCTTTACCAGGATAGTAGCGAATCTCAGAATCGTAGTCATTTAACAAGTTGACCCATCGTTGTTGGCGCATGTTAAGTTCCTTTTGATTGAAGATATGTTGGAAGCTATTGTGATCGGTGAAGATCATGCATTTCGTACCATAAAGTAGTGTCTCCATATCTTGAGAGCAAAAGCGACCGCACAAAGCTCGAGATCATGAGTGGTGTAGTTCTTTTTGTGGATCTTGAGTTATCATGATGTGTATGCAATAACCTTGTCTCGTTGCATAAGGACACAACCGAGGCCTAGGTTAGAGGCATCACAATAGAGAAACGAAATCATTGTTTCCATCGGGAAGAGCTAGGATATGAGCATTGCAGAGCAAGTCCTTGGGAGTTTGGAAAGACTCCTCTTGTTCATGTAACACCCTGTAAAATGGTGTCCAGTAATATAGTGACACGTATCGTATTTTATTTTTAAGTCTATTAAAGACTAACAAGGACTAAAAGCGTCACCATGCTCAAACTAAGTCTCTGAGTGATCTTCTGATGTCAACATGCATACCGAGCATCTGCGTGACCATTAGTGTCAACATGCTTAAAATATAGCCTCTGAGTGACCATGAGTGTCAACATGCTAAAACTTGGCCTCTGAGTGACCATTGTGTCAACATGCCCAGCCTCTGAGTGACATCAGAGTCAACATGCTTATAATGAGCCTCTGAGTGATCTTTTACGAAGTCCTAACTCTCACATGTCCCATTTGTTGGACGAGAGGGATTAAATCCGTAATTTTAAAAAGTTAGACATTGGAGGGATTAAAAGTGTCAACATGTTAATTCATACCTCTGAGTGACCTTTTAACGAACCTAGAGCTCGACAATGTCTGGGCATAATCCCGGGTACGCCAAGTATTGGCTATGGAGGGCTAAAAGTGCTAAAGGTGTTTTAGAAGGTTTAAATGGGTTTAATAAGTTAAGGGGCTAAATGTGGCAAATTTTTAAATCTTACATAGGGCGCTCGCAGGGTGTGAGAGGCCTGTGTCTACAGAAAGTTTGCTTGGCCTCCACACATATTGCTAAAAAAACCATTATATCAAAACTAGGGACTTTCAAACAGCTATGCCACGTTTTAGGACACTTGTAAGCTTCCTCTTACACCCCTTAACACATGGCATCACCTCCTTCAAGCTCTCCAACAGTAAATAGGATCAAAGGTTCAACCGTTGAACTTGCACCTTTCTCATTTTCAACTCTTCTCCCTCCTCTGGAAGTTCCTAACTGAAAGGAGCATCCAAATTAGTTCTATTGCATTCTAGGAACTTCTTGTAAGTGTTTATTGCTCTTGCATTTCGGTTTATAGGCATTTATAGCCAAAAGTCAAGCGTTTTACGGAAAACGCCTTGACTTTCGGTTAAGACCATTATGGTCCAGCCATTGTTCATAACGAACATGGCTATGTCATCGTTATAAGGTAGGTGTTAGTCCATATAAAGGGCACCTCCTGAAGATCACGTTTGCTAGACCAATTGACGGGTCAAAGTTATGATATTAAAAGGTCAAACATGCCATTTTTCGAAAAATCATAAATTGATCTTATGTATGTTATGAAACTTGTTTCGACACGTAAAAGTTGGTAATAATTATTAGAACATGTAAGAACAAGTTCGCTCGTCAATTTCAGTTCTAGGGTCGGTTCGCAACCGAAAGTCACGAAGTATGTCTTCTGCTTTGACTTTCGATTCTGACCCGATTTAGATTAGTTAGCCACTGATCTAAAGTTGCATTGCATTATGATCATAATATAATGTATCATAACCCTCTGAGGTTATATTACATGATCATAATCAGAATCTAAGTTTATGCACAAGTTCCGCAATTATGCCATTTTGACTAAAATGCCCTTTTTGCATAAAATAAGGTTTAAAAGATAATGAACTTGAAAATGAGTTTCTTACTGATATAATATTATAAGTAGGATTATTTGGGATGTTAAATCAGATTATAAACTGAGTTTATTAACAAATCCTTGTAATATGTCGGTAAATGACGATAAAGCTCTAATGGCTTATAAAATAGTTTTAATCATATCTTTTCAAGGTAAATCTTTTACCTACTGATATGTTATATTAAATAACATATCTACGACATTTTAATCTAACCCTAACATCAGTTTTCGTTAAACATCGCATAAACCGTTATTTTACGACCTAAGCGTCGTTTCGGCGCATAGTATGGTTTTGAACCATAACTATCAACCAAGACCTGTTACCTACTGATTTTAAAACTTATTTTGAATAATTTTTACAGTAGGTACATGATACAAACTCAGATCCCAAATAATTTATAAACTATGTGTAAAATGACCAAAATGCCCCTCTGGTGCATAGTTTGGTCATAAAATATAAATTACACATATAATTGATATCCTACTGATATCATATAATAAATAGATACTTTTTTTCAGCCTATTTATAATTACAACATTTAAGTGTATTCAAGTTCCTTTTATACGGTATGAAATTACCAAAATGCCCTTATGAGGCATAATTTCATTTTGAAACCTTAACATGCATATAAGTTGATATCATACCGATATTACAACTTAATTAAAGTATAATGGCATATAGAACTTGTCCGTGACTCATACAGTTACCCGATATCGCTATTATGCGTACGGTTAAGTATATGTAACTAGTTTACGAAAATTAACCAAAACGGGTTTAACCTTATCATTTAAACTCAAAATCCAGAATGTTAATTGTTACCCATTTTATACAAGTCAAAATACTTGTTAGGTATAAACTACATTATATCCAATCATCGTTTAATCAAGCGTTATACGTTTTGATCCTTTACACTACTCGGTCTAAGTCTAAGACTTAAATAAGACCGTTAGTATTTAATTGGTTAGCTTATGCCATAATCCAGACTAGAGCCTTCCGGTAAATGCTATCTTCACTTACGTCATTTTGAATATGGCTGGGATATAATCTTGTATTTTAAACAAGGCTAACTCAGGTAAATACACTTGACTTATTTTCCCTGTACAGGCTTGGGATACGGTAAATTATTACCACTTGGTCGGAAATGGGATCAATCGAATGCCGAATTGTGGCTAGTAAATCCGCATATTCCGTTTAAATCAGTTTTGTTTGATAATTTAAACATCGGGGGTTAACTATCGTGTCCTGGATATCCTCGGCTCATTACATTAGATGATGGCCACGACCTTAGCGTGGGGTGAGGCATACACCTGACAGATGCTCAAATTCAAATTACCCAAGACGTTGGGGATAACTCCTCCTTGAGTTCTAAGTGGTGTGTACTTAATCATGTTTCGGTCTCTGTACTGGGCCCTGTATGTATGGACAAACATGTGAGTCTGTTAACAAGGTTACAAAGTAACTCTCCCAAGTTATAAAAGAATTGTGCCCTGTGCACTTAAATCTAATTTCAAAAATGTTTTCAAAATGAGTTAGTCGGGTGTATTTACGTGCGAAAGCTGACGTATTTTCAAAAGACTAAGCTTGCAGGCACAATACGAAATAGGCCGGAAGCTGCTCGGTAGTGAAATAAGAGGATCTTACAAATCCTTAGATCTACCCTAAAGTCTGTTTTATAATCTTTCTTTGTACATTTTATGATCCGCCTATGGATCTTCTATTACGAGCCTGTATATTATTTTGTATTTCGAACATTTGGTTTGTAATAGTAATTTTACTCCAAGACATCTGTTGTGCCGTGGTTAAATTGACAATGATTTTATCAACTGACGTCACGATACTCCCCACCCGGGCCCACTGGTGTATGGATTTGGATTGGAAATCCAGGGTGTGACAGTTCAGGTCCCAAACAAAAGGTTTATCATTTTTGGTTAACGAGGTGAGTGGTATGGCGATTTTGGAGAAGTTGGAGATGAATCGATAGTAATAACCCGCCAATTTGAGGAAGGAATGAATTTTAGACGATGATTTTGGCGAAGTCGAACTTTGACGGCTTCAATTTTTGCCGGATCGACGTGCCTTTTTTCATTCATAACGTGACCAAGAAATTGAACTTCCTTTACCCCAAATTCACGGTTTGAGAATTTAGCGTATAGTCGTTCATCACGAAGGATTTCTAAGATCTAACGCAAATGTCGCTCATGTTCAACCTTGTTCTTGGAATAGATATGGATATCGTCTATGAAAACATTCACAAAATGATCCAAGTATCGCTTACACACACGGTTCATCAAATCCTTGAAGGCCGTGGGTGCATTGGTCTAACCAAAGGGCATGACCACGAACTCATTTTGACCATATTTAGTAGGAAAATCGGTTTTGGGTGTCCTCTTTGAGGACTTAGAGTTGATGATAACCATTATTAAGACCGATCTTTGAGAAACACGTCGTGCCTTGAAGTTGATCGAAGAGGTCGTCAATACAAGGAAGAGGATAACAATTCTTGATGGTGAGGTTGTTGAGTTCACAATAATCGATGCACATTCGAAAAGAACCATCCTTCTATTTAACAAAAAGGACCGGATGTCACATCCCAAAATTACCACCTAGGGGTTTTACCGTGAGGCGTGTGACATACCAGGATCCAGCCACTAATCTCGTCTAACTATTAGTAAATAACATAAAACACAATCATCACGTCCTACGTGAATACTGTATTCCAAATTAAATGTTTTCAAAATAAAGTATGTGTTCAGCGGAAGCATAAATAATTGTTGTATCAAACAAAACCATATTGTTTCGCATGTAAACATAACATCAAGTGTTTCATTAAGTGATTCGACCCATGATAGCTCCCGCTCCTCAGACTACAAGTTCCCATTCGACCACATATCTGACAACCTGCAAGCATGTAGAAAAGTGTATCAGCGATTAAGCCAGCGAGTTCACAAGTTTCTTTAATGTAAAACCAGTAGGTGTTTAGTGTAAAGACATGTTACGAATAATAAACTTGGTACCGAATGACTGTTATGTTTGTTGTGTCCTCATCAATGTCTATCAGAATTGATCAAGTGTTTAAGGTCCTTAGTTCACGCCCGGCTCCCAGCACGGTGTGAGGTTTGTCAAACCTAATAGCGCTATCAACTAATACCCGTTGCCTCCCAGGCAACTAGCTTGATAGTAAGTAGGGACTTTCATGATAGAGTTTGAGTTTATTAACTAACATCGAATTTAAACTACAACATATAAAAGTATTCCTCCCATGAATGTTTAGTTTGTTCCCCCGGGACGCATGCTTGTGAAAGAGTAGTTAACTCACCTTTAGTTGCTCGGTAAGTGTTAGCATGCCTTTGTGCGTTAAGTAAGTGTTAGGTTCGTTATACGTGACCTAATGTATAGTAAGTGTAAGTATGTATATGAGTAGGGTTTTGCAACACCCTGAGTCCAAACAACAGTGTTTAATATGATCTGATTTACAGGTTTTACACACAGTGATTTCTCTGGTGACAACAGTTGGTGATTTGAGGACACAGATTTCACATACCCTCACACAAATAATCATCTCCTTAAATTCGGAGTACATAATTCATATATTGTCACATAATTCGGAAATCTTAACATATATCATTGAACTTGGATCCTCATCATATGCTTACATAAATTTGGGACTCTCATTAAGTATAAACTTAAATTCAGAGGATTCCTAGCATGCACATACTTAAACTCGGATTCCAAATCCTTGACTAAACTCGGAACACATACATGTATAACATTAAATCCAGAAGTCTCAATCTACACACTTGAATTCGGACCCTAGCATAATAAACTCGGATTCTTGAAGTTCATTGGTTAAACCCGGTCTCCAAAAACAATCATATACAAGTTCAGACTACATCAACTTACAAAACCGGACTCCCAAGCTTAAACTCGGACTACCCATGCACACATAGATAAACTCAAAGAAACAATAACCTCGGATCCTGAGTGTCCAGAGAAACTCGAACTTTATGACTTCACAAAGTTAGATCGTTTGCAAATGCACAGTGACACAAAATTTAGCAAAATCCACAAACAATTTCTTAATCAACAGTTTCAATCTACAACCAAAACCCTAATCTCAACAACGTAATCAATCGTAGTTTAACAATTCTAGCATGTCAATTGCATCCTAATATTAGGTAACCAATTACGCAATCATTTACAACCATTGCACAATAAATCATAATGATCTACTAAACACAGAACCATCGATTGGAGGACTAGGGATTGCATGAAATCAAAAGAGCAACGATAACAACGTGCAATCATGAACAATTACCTTATGTTGATTCTAGATGGGTTGAAAGATTAAGATTGTTGTGTGTGTGAACTTGTGTAGCAAGGAATGATGAGAGAAATGATTAGAACTGCCGTACGTGAATTATTTTTTAGGGTTTAGGGTTATACAGTAGTTATTAGAGTTTCACAATTAACCCTGAACACCCTTAACTATCAAATTTTTACGTAAAGCACATAACAACATGTAAATTACAATTTAAAACATATAAATTGCATATTTGACAAGAAATATATAAACTTCATGTAACAGTCCTTTTATAACTAGCCATGATAGTCATCGACGTTCGAGAATTATCATGTGAGTGTTCTTGTAATTCCCCGAATTACCAAAGTAGACTCATTTTACTAACCCTTGTTAAATGTAGTGCTATAATTGAATGTCAAAATTAAATGTGGTTAGGTTAAAGAAGTAACCTGAAGTTGTGGGTTATCACATCGGAGTGCCCCAAGGAGAAGTGTTACGGCGTATGAAGCCTTTATCAAGTAATTCTTGAAGTTGGCTTGACAAATCTTGCATCTTCGATGGTGTGAGACAATATAGGGATTTAGCAATGGGTATAGCGCCTGGGATGAGGTCAATACAAAAGTCAACGGAACAAGCGGGAAGAGGAGGAGGAGGACCAAGTAGGTCTTCGGGAAAGGCTTTAGGAAAGTCACGAACAATTGGAATGTCACTCACGCTTTTTCCTTTGTCCTTCTTTTCCAAATGTGGGCTAGAAAACTTGTTTGCTTGAATGCACGACATAAGCTTGAGACCTTTGAGGGTTTCTCACCATAGATGTGCAAGGTGTCACCGGACAGGAAGTGTGAGACGAAAGAACTTTTCAAAACCAACGACTTTAGCACAGATTTGCGAAGCTAATCCATGCCTATTATGATATCAAAGCTACCAAATTGCATGGGTATGAGTTTGATTGGGAATTCATGGTCGTTGAGATTAAGGATATAATCACAAAGAATGAAATCAACGGTTATGGATTTTCCATTGGCAACTTCGACTTTAAAAGGATTTGGTTTCTTAGATCATGTACATTTAAGTTGTGGTTCGAATTCAATGGATACAAAAATTTTATCCGCTCCAATAACGAATAGCATAGAAGCACATAATCCATTAACCCGAAATGTACCGTTCACGACATTGTTGTCGTTTTGCGCTTGGTTGGCGTTGATAACGAATGCGCGTCCACGAGATGCTTGAGCTTGAGCTTAGGTGTTGCTTTGCGGGCATTGCGGGCTTAGTTGGTTCGTGTCGCCACACTTGTATCACACCCAACCATTATTCGTTGGTTGTTGATTCTGGTTTTGGGCATGGGTTTAGTTACCGTGTGGTTTTGGACCACTTCAGCGTTGGGTGTTAAAGTGCCCAAACGGATTACACGTAGTGCAATGGCGGCACGTGGTTGTGGTTGGTGGTGGTAGTTGCAAGGTTACATTTGGGAAAGTCCTAGTGTAGGCTCAATTAGTCCGCTCGGGGTTTGGGTTGGTGAGTTGTTATTGCTGTTGGTATTGGGGTAGGTTTTGAGGGGTTACCACGGAAAAATTGCGCCTTGATTGCTTACGCTTCATACCACTAGAATTAGTTTTGGGTTGTGGTTTGGATGGAGTGGGCTTAGTGATGGGTTCAGTGGTGGCTTGGCTAACGGTCTAGGTAGGACCCTTGGGTTTCAAGGATCCATCCTTGACTTGTTTGTGGGAGAATTTGGCGGCTAAGCGGAATGTTTTCTTGAGAGTGTCGGGTTTTGGCGGACTCCACGGCATCGCGGACGGTCGGTGGAAGTCCCCTAATGTATTTATCTATTGCTCGGACGGTGGTGTTGACTTGGTGGGGACATAATTTACTAAGTTGCTTGAACCTAGTGGTGTAGGTTAGGTTGTCACCCTCGATTTGTTTGAGAGTCCAAAACTCTGCTTCAAGTTTCTAAAACTCGTGAGTAGGGCAAAACTCTTTAATCATTAGTTGCTTCACGTCTTCCAAGGCAAAGCATATGCGGTGTCATTCCCCCAGAGCTTCCTCTCGTTGGCCCACCAATCGAGTGCCCTCAATTTGATGACACCGTGTAACACCCTGTAACACCCTGTAACTCATGTCCAACAATATAGTGACACGTGTTATATTTTTTATTGCAAGTGTATTAAAGACTAACAGGGACTAAAAGCGTCAACATGCTCAAACTAAGTCTCTGAGTGATCTTCTGATGTCAACATGCATAAAACATAGCCTCTGAGTGCTATTAGTGTCAACATGCTAAAACTTGGCCTCTGAATGACCGTCGTATCAATATGCCCAGCCTCTGAGTAACATCAAAGACAACATGCTTACCATGAGCCTCTGAGTGATCATTGACGAGTACCTAACTCTCATATGTCCCATTTGCTGGACGAGAGAGATCAAATCCATAATGATGTAAAAGTTGGACAAGGGAGGAGTTAAAAGTGTCAACATGTTAATTTATACCTCTGAGTGACCTTTTAACGAACCGAGAGCTTGACAATGTCCGGGCATGCCAAATATTGGTTACGGAGGGCTAAATATGCTAAAAAGGTGTTTTAGAAGGTTTTAGAGGGTTTTATAAGTTAAGGGGCTAAAGTGTCAAACTTTGAAACTAGCCAAGGGGCGATTGCGGGGCGCGAGTGGCAAGGCCTATGCCTCTCGCGGGGTGCGAAAGGCCTGTATCTGCAAAAACTTTGCTTGGCCTCCACACAAATTGCCAAAAACCATTTGATTCAAAACCATGGCTTCCCAAACAGCTATGCCACGTTTTAAGACACTTGTAAGCTTCCTCTTACACCCCTTAACACCTGGCATCACCCCCTTCAAGCTCTCAAACTTAATAGGTGCCAAGGTTCACCATTTGAACTTGCACCATTCACAACTCTATCTCCCTCCACTGGAAGTTCCTAACTGAAAGAGGCATCCAACTTAGTTTTATTGCATTCTAGGAACCTCTTGTAAGTGTTCCTTGCTCTTTCATTTTCGTTTATAGGCTCTTATAGCCAAAAGTCAAGTATTTTATGAAAAACGCCTTCACTTTCAGTTAACACCATTATGGTCCAGCCATTGTTCGTAACGAACATGGCTAAGTGATCATAATAAGGTAGGTTTTAGTCCCTTTAAAGGGCACCTCCTGAAGATCATGTTTACTAGACCAATTGATGGGTCAAAGTTACGATATTAAAAGTCAAACAGGCCATTTTTTGGAAAAATCAGAAATTGATCTTATATATGTTATGAAACCTTTTTTGACACTTAAACAATTTGGTAATAATTATTAGAACATGTAAGAACACATTCGGCTCGTCAATTTCAGTTCTAGGGTCTGTTCAAAACGAAAGTCGCGATGTTTGACTTCTGTTTGACTTTCGATTCTGACCCGATTTAGATTAGTTAGCCACTGATCTAAAGTTGCATTATGATCATAATATAATGTAGCATAACCCTCTGATGTTATATTACATGAACATAATCAGAATCTAAGTTTATACACAAGTTCCGTAATTATGCCATTTTAACTAAAATGCCCTTTTTGCATGAAATAAGGTTTTAATGATAATGAACTTGAAAATGAGTTTCCTACTGATGTAATATTATAAGTAGGATTACTTGGGATGTCAAATCAGATTATAAACTGAGTTTAAGAGCAAGTCCTTTTATATTGTCGATAAGTGACGATAAAGCCCTTGTGGCTTATAAAATGGCTTTAATCACATCTTTTCAAAGTAAATCTTTTACCTACTCATATGTTATATTAAATAACATATCTAAGACGTGTTAAACCAACCTTAACATTAGTTCTCATTAATTATCGCATAAATCGTCATTTTACGACATAAGCTCCGTTTCAGCGCATAATATGGTTTTAAACCATATTTACTAACCAGGACTTGTTACCTACTGATTTCAAAACTTATTTTAAACATTTTTACAGTAGGTACGTAATACAAACTCAGAATCCCAAATAATTTATAAACTATGTGTAAAATGACCAAAATGCCCCTTTGGTGCATAGTTTGGTCATAAAAGATAAATTACACATATAATTATATCCTACTGATATTATATCATAAACAAGTTATTTTTCCAGAACACTTATAGTTATAACATTAAATTATATTCAAGTTCCTTTTATACGGTATGAAATTACCGAAACACCCTTATGAGGCATAGTTTCACTTTATGACCATAACGGGCATAAAAGTTGATATCCCCTGATATTATAACTTAGTTAAAGTGTAATGCCATATAGAACTTGTCCATGACTTATCCGGTTACCCGATGTCGTTGATATGCATACGGTTAAGCATATATAACTAGTTTACAAAAATTAACCGAAACGGGTCTAACCTTGTCATTTAAGTCTCAAAATCCAGAATGTTTATAGTTTATTCATATTACACAAGTCAAGGTACTTGTTGGGATTAAACTACATTCTATCCAATCATCATTTAATCTAGCATCATACGTTTTGATCAACTACGCTAGACGGTCTAAGTTTATAACTTAAATAAGATCGTTAGTATTTAATTGGTTAGTTTATGCCATAATCCAGACTAGAGACTTGCAAGTAAATGCTATCTGCACTTAGTACTTTTGTGTACGGCTGAGTTAATAAATCTTGAGTTTAAACGAAGAATAGCTCAGGTAAATACTCTCGACTTATTTCACCTATAAGGGCTTGGGTTACGGTAAATTATTACCGCTTGGTCGAAAATGGGATCAATCGAATGCTGGATTGTGGCTAGTAAATCCGCATATTCTGTTTTAATCAGTTTTGTGTGATAACTTAAACATCAGGGGTTAACTACCATGTCCTGGATATCCTCAGCTCCTTATAATAGATAATGGCTACGACCTTAGCGCGGGTGTAGGCATACACCCGATAGACACTCAAAATGCATTGCCCACAAAGTTGGGAAGAATTGACTCCTTCGTGAGTCCAAAGTGGTGTGTACGTTAATCATGTCTCGGTTTTCAAACTGGGCCCTGTATATATGGACAAACATGTAAATTTGTTAACAAGGTTGCAACGTCAACTTTCCCAAGTTATAAAAGATTTTGTGCTAATACGCACTTAAAACATATTTTAAATGTTTTCAAAATGAGTCAGTTGGGTGTATTTACCAGCGAAAGCTGACGTATTTTCAAAATAAGAAATAGGTTGGAAGTGCTCGGTAGTGATAAGAGGATCTTGCAAATCCTAGATATGCCTAAAGTCAGTTTTACATTCTTTCTTTGTACAGTTTATGATCCTCCTATTGATCCTCTATTACGAGCCTGTATATTATTTTGTATTTCAAACATTTGGTTTGTAATAGTAATTTAAATCCAAGACTTCTGTTGTGCTGTGTTTAATTATCTATGATGTTATCAACTTACGTCACGATATTCCCCACCTGGGCCAACCGGTGTTTGATTGGCCGTGGAAAGCCGGGGTGCGACAGGTTGGTATCAGAGCCAACGTTTGAGAGAATTAAACACTAACCTTTTATGTTTAATCTCAAACTTACACAAGCACATTCCTTAGACATCCGACTCTAGGCATTGACCTAGGATTACTCATTTCTTTATTAAGTTATTAGTATTGTCTTTCAATTGATTTTAACAAGAAAATGCCACCTCGTGTAAGAGGAAGAGGAAAAGGACCAATGAGGGGAGGACCTTCAGGACATATCCCTCCACATCCACATCACCCCAACCCCTATGAAGATTCGGGGATTCATGGCCACTACCACAGCATTCGCCTACCCACACTCAAAGTTTAGACCACTCGTACCATTCACACCACTCCCACCATTCTCATCATTCTTATCACGATGAGTTTAACCCCAACCAATACTTTAATACACCCCCAGCCGACCAAAACCAATTAGATCAACCAAATGCCATGGACGAGGACTCTGACGCGGAGATGCCGCCGTCAGGATCACACACGCATCCCATAGAAATATCAAGCGATTCAAACTCTTATGCCGGATCGCCTTACCAAGGTCCTAATGAGTGAGACCAATATTGGAACCAATTTACCTTCGCTAATACTCCTTCCCATCACTCCCAACCACCTCCCGTGCAAGAAAATGTGCACATGGAATCGGTGGAACAACCCCAATCGCCTTCGGAACCGCCAAGGAGGAAAAGGGGAGCACGCATATCGGTACGTGCGGTCCAACGGGCGGGATCGCTACCACCTTTGCCCAAACCCTACCCTACTGTTCACGAGGACCCACAAATGGGTGGACCCTCTAATGCGTCACTTGTGGTGGAACCAACACCACCACCATCGGGTTATAATAACCGAATCTCAACATATCTGGATACGTTCGGATATGATCCTTTTAACCCAACTACACCTGTTGATTACCAAGCATTGTCACAAGACCCTTACATGCAAGCGGTCATGCATAATGCACTTTACCCGTCTGCTTTCCCAAATGCTTATCCACCTACTGGATATCCAAGTTATGGGTACTAGTATCCTATTATGCCACAACCACAATCACAACCTCCGCCACCACTTGAGGCCATTAACGAGGCCTTAGAACGAATGAAAGAAATGCAACAACAAGAGGATAAAATGGAGAAGAAGACAAACAAATTTTTCAAGAAACTCTCCAAGCTGGTTAAGGGAAAGAAGGACGAGTGAAGTCTCTAGTCCTTGCGATGACATTTTTATCTCTTTAAGTCCTTGCATGGACAGTTTATTTCATTATTTCTAGTATTGTAATTTCTATTTGGAATTCAATGAAATATTTTTTGAATTATATATATATGTATTCATCTTCTTCAAGCGAGCGTCTCGATTTTACTCAAAATTTATGCTCTGCTATATAATTCCAAAAGACCTTAATGGATTTTATTATGCCAAGTGGCACAGACCACACATTGGCTAAGAAATGATTGTTAAGAATAAAAGGTCTTCTATCAGGATAGTTAAGGGAAGTTATCCTTCTATCCAGAGGTGGTGAACTAGGTTCAGGCCACCAAGTCGTTAAGGTCCAAAGTGACCGGGACTATCAATCAAACATTAAGGTACTCTTATGTTAACACTAAGGAATGTTCATACTCCTGGTAGTGTGAATTGAGGAACCACACTAGCCGTCTACATGATAGGCCAACGTGCCATAATTTACATCCAAAGTGATGTAGGCCAACGTGCCATACGTTATGTCAAAAGTGACAGGCTGATATGCCACATGTTATGTCCCAAGTGACAGGCTGATATGCCATATGTTATGTCCAAAGTGACAGGATGATATGCCAAATGTTATGTCCAAAGTGACTGGCTGATATGCCATATGTTATGTCCAAAGTGACAGGCTGATATGCCAAATGCTATGTCCAAAGTGACAGGTTGATATGCCATATGTTATATCCAAAGTGACAGGCTGATATGCCAAATGTTATGTCCAAAGTGACAGGCTGATATGCCATATGCTATGTCCAAAGTGACAGGCTGATATGCCATATGTTATGACCAATGTGACAGGCCAGCGTGCCCGGCCAGCGTGCCGTATTATTATGACCATTAGTAACAAGCCTATGAGCTGTATATAATTGTCTAAATGACAATGACAGTTGTGACATTACGATCCACTGTCTAATAATATAAGGACTATGTCCAAATTGTAATTTGCCTTTGATGGTCCTATTAAGACCTAGGCCAAATATAGATATAATAAGCCTAAGAGTTGTGATGTTATTCACACTAGCTTAAATAGGCGATGGATTGTTATATCCAATGTTTAAAGCCAAAATGGTTGTTGTACCATGGCTAAGAGAAATTTTGTTTGATATTTAGAACCAAAGCTTCAAAATGGTAAACTCGGACGAGGCACAAAGTAGCCACCGAGAGATTAGCTCTAACAAGGCTGAAAATATAGCCGTCAACAACGATGACTTCCAAGCTTGCATAGATGCAGCTGTGGGAAAGGCCATGGAAAAGGCCATAGAAAAACTTAGGGAGTCAAGTGCTACTCGCTTCAGACCATTATCAATCGCAGCATCCTCAGCTCATAAGGAGAGCTCAGTTCACTCCTCTAATGCGAAGAGTGAACCAAAGAAATTAGAAATTGCTGATATGTCTCATTCTTTTAAAAACGGATGTACCTATAAATATTTTGTCTCTTGCAAGCCCCAAGACTTTAATGGGGAGAAAGGAGCCGTGGAAGCCTTGAAGTGGCTGGACGAGATGGAGACAATAGTGGATATCAGCGGCTGTGCTAATAAGGATGTGGTTAAGTATGTATCACAGTCCTTCAAGGGCGATGCCCTAATATGGTGGAAAGCAATGGTACAGTCAACCGGTAAGGTACACTTATACAGTTTAGGATGGTCCAAGTTTGTGGACCTTGTTAAGGAAACTTACTTCCCACCTCATGAGGTGGAGAAGATAGAGTCAGACTTTCTGACTCTCACAATGAAGAACCGAGATTGTCGGAAGTATGTTTCCGATTTCAATTCCCTGTCTAGGTTAGTTTCCTATCTGATTACCCCTGAGCCCAAACGCATTGCTCGTTTCATCAATGGCTAGCACCCAAAATAAAGGGCATGGTAAAGGCTGCTCAGCCTAGTACATATAGGTCCGCTGTTGACCTATCCCTTTCCCTCACCTTAGATTTGGTGAGGCAAAAGTCAGTTAAAAATGACACTGGCGGGAAAAGAAAGCAGGAGGAGGATAACTCCCAAAGGTTTAAAAAGAAAGGAAACTTTAGGTTCAAAAAGAACCAAGATAAGTCGGGTGTAACGCCGACATGCAGAAATTGCAACCGCGGGCATTGGGGACGATGTAATATTGACCCACAAGATAAACCCTGTGGAAATCTGTAAGAAAAGGGGCATAAGACCCTAGAATGCAAGGATCTAAAGAATGTCGTCTGTTACGGTTGTAATGAAAAGGGGCATATGAAGTTTAACTGCCCTAAGAGCCCCAGAAATGATGCAAAGCCTGGAGAGGCTAAGAAAGGGAATGCTCGTGCCTTCAAGATGAATGCTAGGGAGGTCGTTAATGACAACAACGTCATAACAGGTACATTCCTCATCAATGATGTATATGCTAGAATTCATTTCGATTCGGGTGCAGATAAATCTTTTGTTAATCATAAATTTAGTGAACTATTAAATTTGCCCATAAGAACTCTAGATAAAATTTATGAGATAGAAACAGCATCTTCCATTCATGATGGATGTGCTATATCCATTAGGAATCATTCTATCCCTATCTCCTTGTTTCCAATGAAGTTGGCAGGGTTCGATGTAGCTTTAGGCATGGATTGGTTATCCCATAACCAAGCCCGCGTTGTCTGCGATAAGAAACTCATCAAAATTAAAACCCCATCCGGTGAAACGATTACCATCCATGGAGATTCACACTATGGATTGCCAGACAAGGTGTTGTTATTTAAGGCATCCAAGTGTTTGAGGAAAGGATGTGTCATTTATATGGCACAAGTGACCATCAATGAGCCTAAGCCAAGTATTGAAGACCTTCCGGTTATATCGGAGTATTCCGATGTTTTCCCCAAAGAATTACCTGGCCTACCTCCAGATAGGCAAGTAGAGTTTAGAATTGATATCCTACCTAGATCAGCACCAGTAGCCAGAGCTCCATATCGGTTAGCACCGACGGAGATGAAGGAATTGAGATTACAATTAGATAACTCTTAGAGAAAAGCTTTATTCAGCCTAGTTCCTTGCCTTGGAGAGCTCCTATTTTATTCGTAAAGAAGAAAGACGGTTCAATGCGAATGTGCATTGATTACCGAGAACTGAATAAGTTAACAATTAGGAACCGATAACCTCTGCCCAGGATCGACGATTTATTCGACCAACTTCAAGGGGCTAGTTACTTTTCTAAGATTGATTTGAGATCAGGATATCATCAGCTGAAGGTTAGGAACGAGAATGTTCCTAAGACTGCCTTCAGGACCCGATATGGTCATTTTGAATTTCTAGTGATGCCTTTTGGGCTCACAAATGCACCTGCAGCATTCATGGATCTCATGAATAGAGTCTGCAAACCTATTTGGATAAGTTTGTCTTTGTCTTCATAGACGACATACTTATCTATTCTCGTAATCAAGTTGATCACGAGAAACACCTTCGGTGCATTTTAGAATTGTTAAGGCAGGAGAAGCTTTATGCTAAATTTTCTAAATGTGAATTTTGGCTTAGAGAAGTCCAATTTGTTGGACATGTTGTAAGTGAGCGTGGTATCCAAGTGGATCCCACCAAAATAGAAGCCATAATGAATTGGGAAGTGCCAAAAACCCCATCGGAGATTCGTAGTTTCCTAGGATTGGCTAGATACTACAGGAGGTTCATTGAGAACTTTTCAAGAATAGCCACTCCTTTGACTACCTTAACCTGTAAGAATGTCAAATTTGTTTGGGGTCCAAAACAACAAGAATCCTTTGAGATTCTAAAACACAAGTTGAGAATTGCTCATGTGTTATCTCTACCTGAGGGTATTGAGGATTTTGTAGTCTATTGTGATGTTTTGCACACTGGCATGGGCTGTGTGCTAATGCAAAAAAGGTAAGGTAATTGCTTATGCATTACGACAGTTAAAGGTGCACGAAAGGAACTACACCACCCATGATTTGGAATTGGGTGCTGTTGTATTTGCACTAAAGCGCATTTCTTGCCAATTAAGGAAACGTATAATTCAGACAAATTGGCTAAGTTTTATGTGGACAAGATTGTATCCCTACACGATGTTCCGATATCTATTGTATCTGACAGAGATACTAGATATACGTCTCATTTTTGGAAAAGTTTCCAACAATCTTTAGGCACAAAATTGAACTTTAGTATGGCTTACCACCCGCAAACTGTTGGTCAAAGGGAGCGTACTACCCAGACATTGGAAGACATGCTTAGGGCTTGTGTGATTGATTTAGGTGGAAGTTGGGATGACCACTTTCCAAATAGGGGACAAAGTATTATTGAAGGTATCACCCTAGAAAGGTGTGATTCGCTTCGGAAAGAAGGGCATGTTAAGCCCGAGATTTATTAGACCATTCGAGGTGATCAAATGTGTCGGCTTTGTGGCTTATAAGCTTAGACTACCCGAGGAGCTAAGTGGAATTCATGATGTGTTCCACATTAGTAACCTTAAGAAATGTCTAGCCGATGAGTCGCTAGCAATGTCACATAAAGATGTGCAAATAGATTAAAACCTGAGATTCGTTTAGAAAACAATTTCGATCGAGGATCGACAGGTTAAGAAGCTCCGAAGAAAATTGATACCTATAGTAAAGGTCAAATGGGATGCCCTTAGAGGTCCCGAGTTTACATGGGAGGTTGAGTCCACTATGCGACAAAAGTACCCCCATCTTTTTGAATAAAATCTCGAGGTCAAGATTTCTTTTAAGGGGGTCAGTATTTAACACCCTGTAAAATTGTGTCCAGTAATATAGCAACACGTGTTATATTTATATTTTTATTTTAAGTCTATTAAAGACTAACAGGGACTAAAAGCATCAACATGCTCAAACTAAGTCTCTGAGTGATCTTCTGATGTCAACATCCATAAAACATAGCCTCTGAGTGGCTATTAGTGTCAACATGCTAAAACTTGGCCTCTGAGTGACCGTCGTGTCAACATCCCCAACCTCTGAGTGACATAAGAGTCAACATGCTTATAATGAGCCTCTGAGTGATCCTTTACGAGGTCCTAACTCTCATATGTCCCATTTGGTGGACGAGAGAGATTAAATCAATAATTATGTAAATGTTGGACAAGGGAGATCGCGGGGAGCAAGAGGCAAGGCCTATGCCTCTCGCGGGGCGCAAAAGGCCTGTATCTGCAGAAAATTTGCTTGGACTCCACACAAATTGCCAAAAAACATTTGATTCAAAACCATGGCTTCCCAAAAAGCTATGCCACGTTTTAGGACACTTGTAAGCTCCCCCTTACACCCCTTAACACCTAGCATCACCTCCTTCAAGCTCTCCAACTATAAATAGGTGCCAAGGTTCACCTTTCTCATTCACAACTCTATCTCCCTCCTCTGGAAGTTCCTAACTGAAAGGAGCATCCAACTTAGTTCTATTGCATTCTAGGAACCTCTTGTAAGTGTTCCAAGCTCTTGCATTTTCGTTTATAGGCTCTTATAGCCAAAAGTCAAGCGTTTTAAGGAAAACGCCTTGACTTTCGGTTAAGACCATTATGGTCCATCCATTGTTCGTAATGAACATGGCTAAGTGATCGTAATAAGGTAGGTGTTAGTCCCTTTAAAGGGCACCTCCTGAAGATCATGTTTGCTAGACCAATTGACGGGTCAAAGTTACCATAATAAAAAGTCAAACAGGCCAGTTTTTGGAAAAATCATAAATTGATGTTATATATGTTATAAAAACTATTTTGATACTTAAACAAGTTGGTAATAATTATTAGAACATGTAAGAACATGTTCGGGTCATAGGACGATCATGCGTTTACGCTAATGACCTGTTAACGTAGCGTAAACGAGTCATAATGGGTCAAAAGCACTTAGGATCCTTTCCAAATCAGAATGTTAAGTTTGGTAAACCATATCACATGAGTTCCAACACTTATTTGGTTTATAAGACTTCATTCTATCCAATCTCCCGTTTGTAGTCCCGACACGCTAACATATTTATCTGACACATTAGGACACGTTGGAGCTTTGTTTATTCCGTTGATAAAAAACACTATCGCAATCCCAAGTGAGTACATAGCTCCCCTCTTTTACATTTTCTAATGTTTTGGGGTGACTCATATGTGCTAAATCATTTTCAAGTTTTCAAAAACAATGTCTATGGTTTATATAAAACAATACGATTTCAATAATGTGAACAACTTGTTGATATGTTATCCGTAACACGAATGACATTCATTAGCTTTCTCCAAGCTAAGCAGTAGGATGTTATGGTACCATAGGACAGACAATCCCATTATCGGACTGTTCACTGGATTTGGTGGAGGTTTGGGTAATGACAGAAACTGTTTCTAATTAAAAAATCATTTGTTGATTTGTTAGTCTAGTTAAAGAGACCCTTTGGTGGTCTATTAAAGGTACCCTTTGGTGGTATAGTCAACACAGGTTTGAATGTGTTCATTAAAGAATGGTCAAAAGTTTTCACAATTAAAAACATGGACGATTTGTTTATGACATGGACACTTGGTTTATGACACGGACGATTGATTTATAACACAGACAAATGTTTTATAACACGGACAAATGATTTTGATCAGTGTCACGCATGATTTTCATTTAATGATATAAACCATACGAAGTTTTCTTTTGAATCAATCTATTACAAGTTTATTTTACAAAAGAAACGTTTTGGTCAAGATTCATGGCTACAAGGTTTTCACAACTCTAACCAACTTGTTTTAGTTGGTTAATTTTATTGCAATATCAAACACTTTTGATATGAAGTTTTCACTTAACGACTCTTGTAGTCGGACGAGGTGTTGCAATATGTATACAAAGCCACGAATTTGACACACTCACAAAACCTATGTACTCGTCGGCATTTTTATGCTGACGCTCTTTTCACATATGTTTCAGGAGTCGATGCTTGATAATATGATGCATGCTTCACGTAAGAATGGACGTGGGCCTCAGTGACTTAAAACATGAAAGATAGTTTATTTATGTGTTTTTATTGTTTATCCCAAGACAACGTAAACATTTAACTTAATAAAACAAAATTTTAAATTCCATGAGTTGTGAAACAATAGTTCTGTGACATGACTCCCTGACGTTTCTGCCGCGGTTCGTTGTTTTACGCGGTCGGGGTGTTACATAATGAAGCTGTAAATGAGTTTCCTACTAATGTAATATTATAAGTAGGATTACTTGGGAAGCAAATCAGATTATAAACTGAGTTTATGAGCAAGTCCTTTTATATTGTCGATAAATGACGATAAAGCCCTTGTGGCTTATAAAATGGCTTTAATCACATCTTTTCAAAGTAAATCTTTTACCTACTGATATGTTATATTAAATAACATATCTAAGACGTGTTAAACCAACCTTAACATCAGTTCTCATTAATTATCGCATAAATCGTCATTTTACAACTTAAGCGCCGTTTCGGCGCATAATATGGTTTTAAACCTTATTTACTAACCAAGACTTGTTACCTACTGATTTCAAAACTTATTTTAAATATTTTTAAAGTAGGTACATAATACAAAGTCAGAATACCAAATAATTTATAAACAATGTGTAAAATTTCCAAAATGCCCCTTCGGTGTATAGTTTGGTCATAAAAGATAAATTACACATATAATTAATATCCTAATGATATTATATCATAAATAAGTTATTTTACAGAACATTTATAGTTATAACATTAAATTATATTCAAGTTCCTTTTAACGGTATGAAATTACCGAAACGCCCTTATGAGGCATAGTTTCACTTTAAGACCATAACGGGCATAAAAGTTGATATCACACTGATATTACAACTTATTTAAAGTGTAATGGCATATAGAAATTGTCCATGACTTATGCGGTTAACCGTTGTCGCTGATATGCGTGCGGTTAAGCATATATAACTAGTTTACGAAAATTAACCGAAACGGGTCTAACCTTGTCATTTAAGTCTCAAAATCCAGAATGTTTATAGTTTATCCATATTACACAAGTCAAAGTACTTGTTGGGATTAAACTACATTCTATCCAATCATCATTTAATCTAGCGTCATACGTTTTGATCAAGTACGCTAGACGGTCTAAGTCTATGACTTAAATAAGACCGTTAGTATTTAATTGGTTAGTTTATGCCATAATCAAGACTAGAGACTTGCTGGTAAATGCTATCTGCACTTAGTACTTTTGTGTACGGCTGAGTTAATAAATCTTACGTTTAAACGAAGAATAGCTCAGGTAAATACTCTCAACTTATTTCCCGTATACGGGTTTGGGTTACGGTAAATTATTACCGCTTTGTCGGAAATGGGATCAATCGAATGCCGGATTCTGGCTAGTAAATCCACATATTCTGTTTTAATCAGTTTTGTGTGATAACTTAAACATCGAGGGTTAACTACCGTGTCCTGGATATCCTCAGCTCATTACAATAGATAATGGCCACGACCTTAGCGCGGGTGTAGGCATACACCCGATAGACGCTCAAAATGCATTGCCCACAAAGTTGGGAAGAAATGACTCCTTCGTGAGTCCAAAGTGGTGTGTACGTTAATCATGTCTCGGTTTTTGCACTGGGCCCTGATGTATGGACAAACTTGTAAATCTGTTAACAAGGTTGCAATGTTAACTTTCCAAGTTATAAAAGATTTTGTGCTAATACGCACTTAAAACATATTTTAAATATTTTCAAAATGAGTCAGTTGGGTGTATTTACCAGCGAAAGCTGACGTATTTTCAAAAGACTAAGCTTGCAGGTACAATACGAAATAGGCTGGAACTGCTCGGTAGTGATAAGAGGATCTTGCAAATCCTAGATATGCCTAAAGTCTGTTTTACATTCTTTCTTTGTACAGTTTATGATCCGCCTGTGGATCTTCTATTACGAGCCTGTATATTATTTTGTATTTCAAACATTTGGTTTGTAATAGTAATTTAAATCCAAGAATTCTATTGTGCTGTGTTTAATTGTCTATGATGTTATCAACTTACGTCACGGTATTCCCCACCCAAGCCCACTGGTGTTTGATTGGCTGTGGAAAGCCGGGGTGTAACACACCGGTGGCATTACGGGTCCTCAGGTGCTCAGGGCATTCACTGTTGATGAATGCGACCTCAATATCATCGAACCACTGAAGCATAGTAGTGGCATCATCGTTGGCTGTGAAAGAGGCGGGGTTTCAAGCAATGAATTGCTTGTAGGTAAAGTTAGTTTTGGGAGGTGCGGCCTTGGAGTCGACCTAGGCATTTGGGCTATTAGTAGTTATGATTTGGTTGACAATGTTGTATAACCTTGGCCATGAAGGTTATCATTTCCTTGCTTCGGATAATTTGCGAGCTTCTCTTGGAGCTGGAAACTTTCTTGGAAGACGTCTACAAGATCATGTACAATAGGGGATATCATGATAATATGTCACGTAGCACGTACATTTCAATAAAGTTCACATAAGCATAGCATGGGTTTATTTGAATATAACCACACAATAAGGAAAGGGTTCTAAATTTCGTTTGTTCTCGATTATTATTATTCTTTTAGATTGTGAGTATGACGTAATTTGGGATTTTGACATTTGAAATGAATAGGGCATCAAGTATAAAACACACTGAAATTGATATAACATAAAAGAGGTTCAATGTAAAATCTTGGCGTGTCTCGAAATGAAACTAAGAATATTCAAAAATGATCGAAAATTCTTCTGAGTTCGGGAAACATGCTTTGGCCTAATAGATAGAATACTCTCACCAAAATTTCGGTTAACGGTATTCACCCTTCTGGTTACTACATGTCCCTAGTCAATTGAAAGTTCGGGACTTTGGCAAGATTGAAAATCGAGGAGTGAGACTAGTTATCAAGATATTGATATCACTCCTAGCTTGATAATGTTGTTCCCTAAATGTGGTTGACTTTTACAAAACAAGATAAGGAACTAAATTCGACTCGTTGGTAAAGGTACACTAGAATGAGAATTGAGAAATTTCCATCAAGATGAGGATTTCGCTCCTATCTTGATGGTATAATTTCGTAAAATCAATAAACACGGTTATCCCCAAAGTAAGGGTTTTCACAACTATTTTGGTGAGATTGTCTCGTATGTGAAATGAGAATGTCTTCGTATCTTCTTATTTGTAGTACAGTTTTTCTTAGGAAAGACATGTATATTTTGAGACCAAAAAGAACAGACAAGAAGCAAATAAGGAGAATTCATGTAACTTTAAGCAAGATATGAAGAATGGTCAAGTTGGGTTCCTCAACTATAGACTAGGTCAAATCATGGATATTTTTCCAAATTTCATATAGTTATGGCTCTGATATCAATCAAACACACCCTAACCAATGGCGGAAGCATCGGATTGAGACGAACTAGATTACTCAAGACTTCATAACATACTAGTAGTGACAATAATTTAAATAACGATATTTCATTTCATTTCTATTTCAAAGGTACAATGTGTCACACCCCGGATTACCAACCCCAAAATCCAAACACCGGTGGGCTCGGGTGGGGAATACGTGACAACAGTTGATAACGTCATAGTCAATTAAACGTGGCACAGCGGAAGTCTTGGAGTAAAATTACTATTACAAACCGAATGTTCGAAAATACAAAATAATATACAAGCTTGTAATAGAAGATCCACATGCGGATCATAGAATGTACAAGAAAGAATACAAAACAGACTTTAGGCAGATCTAAGGGTTTACAAGAATCCTCTTATTCTCTACCGAGCAGCTTCCGGCTTATTTTCGTGTTGTACCTGCAGATTAGTCTTTGGAGAATATGTCAGCTTACGCTTGTAATACACCCAACTGACTCATTTTGAAAATATAAAAATGATTTCAAGTGCCAACGACACAAAATCTTTTATTATCTTAGGAAGGTTAACCATGCAATGGACCATGCAATAATAATTTACCATATCCCAAGCCCTTACAGGGGAAATAAGTTGAGAGTATTTACCTGAAATTATTTTCTTCTTTTATTTTTAAATAACTCAGCCGTATACAAAAGTACCAAGTTCAGATAGCTTTTACCGAGAAGGCTCTAGTCTGGATTATGGCATAAACTTGCCAATTAAATACTAACGGTCTTATAAACCGAATAGTGTACATGATCATTACGTATAACGCTTGATTAAACGATGATCGGATAGAATGTAGTTTAAACCCGACAATTACTTGACTTGTATAATATGGGTAAATTATAAACATTCTGGATTTTGAGGCTAAATGACAGGGTTAAACCTGTTACGGTTAAATTCTATAAAATAGTTACATATACGTAACTGTGCGCATAATAGCGATATCGGGTAACCGGATAAGTCATGGACAAGTTCTATATGCCATTATACTTTAAATAAGTTAAAATATCAGTAGGATATCAACTTATGTGCCCATTAAGGTTTTAAAACGAAACTATGCCTCATAAGGGCATTTTGGTAATTTCATACCATATAAAAAGAACTTGAATATAATTTAATGTTATAATTATAAGTATTCTGGAAAAAAATACTTTATTTATGACATAATATTAGTAGGATGTCAATTATGTGTAAATTATCTTTTATGACCAAACTATGCACCAAAGGGGCATTTTGGTCATTTTACACATAGTTTATAAATTATTTGGGATTCTGAGTTTATAACATGTACCTACTGTAATTATGTTTAAAATAAGTTTTGAAATCAGTAGGTATCAAGTTTTGGTCAATCATATGGTCTAAAACCATATTATGCGCCGAAACGACGCTTATGTCGTAAAATGACGTTTTTAAATGATGTTTATGAAAATTGACATTTGGATCAGTTTAAAATGTTTAAAATATGTTATTTAATATAACATATCAGTAGATAAATGATTTATCTTGAAAAGATTGGATTAAAACTATTTTATAAGCCACAGGGGCTAAAACCGTCATTTATCGACATAGTTTGAGGACTTGCTTGAAAACTCAGTTTATAACTTGTTTAACATCCCAAATAATCCTACTTATAATATTACATCAGTAGAGACACATTTTCAACTTCATTACCATTTAAAACCTTGTTTATGAAAAAAGGGCATTTTGGTCAAAGATGGCATAATTACGGAACTTGCGCATAAACTTGGATTCTGATTATGATCATGTAATATAACCTCAGGGGGTTATGCTACATTATATTATGATCATAATGCAACTTTAGATCAGTAGGTAACTAATCTAAATCGGGTCAGAATCGAAAGTCAAAGCAGAAGTCAAACTTTGCGACTTTCGGTTGCGACCCGACCCTAGAACTGAAATTGACGAGCCGAACATGCTCTTACATGTTCTAATAATTATTACAAACTTATTTAAGTGTCAAAATGGGTTTCATAACATATATAAGATCAATTATGATTTTTCCGAAAAATGGCTTGTTTGACTTTTTAATATCATAACTTTGACCCGTGAATTGGTCTAGCAAACATGATCTTCAGGAGATGCCCTTTATAGGGATAAACACCTACCTATAACGATCACTTAGCCATGTTCATTTTGAACAATGGCTGGACCATAATGGTCCTAACCTAAAGTCAAGGCGTTTTACGAAAACGCATGACTTATGGCTATAAAAGCCTATAAACGAAAATGCAAGAGCAAGGAACACTTACAAGAGATTCCTACAATGCAAGAGAACTAAGTTGGATACTCCTTTCAGCTAGGAAGTTCCAGAGGAGGGAGAAGAGTTATGATTTAGAAAGGTGCAAGTTCAAATGGTGAACTTGATCACCTATTTATAGTTGGAGAGCTCAAAGGAGGTGAAGCCATGTGTTTAGGGGTGTAAGAAGAAGCTTACAAGTGTCCCAAAATGTGGCATAGCAGTTTAGAGAAGCCATGGTTTCGAATTAAATGGTTTTGGAGTTTTGATTGGAGACCAAATAAACTTTCTGCAGCAGAGCCTGTCTCGCATGGCGCGAGAGACACAGGCGGGTCTCTGGCGGCCCGCGACCGCCCCTAATTCAGTTTCAAAATTTGACACTTTGACCCCTGAACTAATAAAGCTTATAAAAACCATTTTAAACACCTTTTTGGCACTTTTTAGTCCTCCGTAGCCAAAACATGGCATACCCGGGATTATGCCCGGACATTGTCGAGCTCTTGGTTCATTAGAAGGTCACTCAGAGGTATAAATTAACATGTTGACACTTTTAATCCCTCCATTCTCCAACTTTCACATATTTACAAAATTGAACCCTCTCGTCCAACAAATGGCACGTATGAGAGTTAGGACTTAACAAAGGATCACTCAGAGGCTTATTGCAAGCATGTTGATTCCGATGTCACTCAGAGGCTGGGCATGTTGACATATCAGTCACTCAGAGGCCAAGTTTTAAGCATGTTGACGTATCAGTCACTCAGAGGCTAATGATTTAAGCATGTTGACATATCAGTCACTCAGAAGCTATTATTTATACATGTTGACATCGGTTCGTCACTCAGAGGCTCAACTTGAGCATGTTGACGCCTTTAGTCCTTATTGGTCTTTAATAGACTATATGAAAATACAACACGTGCCACTATACTATTGGACACGATTTTTACAGGGTGTTACATCCTCACTCCCTTAAAAGAAATCTCGACCTCGAGATTTTATTCAAAAAGATGGGGGTATTTTTGTCGCATAGTGGACTCAACCTCCCATGTATACTCAGGACCTCTAAAAGCATCCCACTTAACCTTTACTATAGGTATCATCTTTCTTCGGAGCTTCTTAACCTGTCGATCCTCGATTGAAATTGGTTTCTCAGTGAACCTCAGGTTTTAATCAATTTGCACCTCATTGTGCGACATTGCTAGCGACTCATCGGCTAGACATTTCTTTAGATTAGATATGTGGAATACATCATGGATTCCATTAAGCTCCTCTGGCAACCTGAGCTTATAAGCTACAGTGTCGACACATTCGATTATCTCGAAAGGTCCTATATATCTAGGGCTTAACTTTCCCTTCTTTCCAAAAATGCATCACACCTTTCCAGGGTGATACTTTTAGCATGACCTTGTCCCCTACTTGGAACTTAAGAGGTTTACGCCTCTTGTCAGCATAGCTCTTCTGCCTATCCCTAGCAGCTTTGAGACGATCACGGATTTGCATAATCTTTTTCGTGGTCTCCAGGACAATCTCAGGTCCTGATAGTTAGGCCTCCCCAACTTTTGCCCAACAAATGGGCGTTCTACATTTTCTCCCATACAAGGCCTCAAAAGGAGTAGCCTTGATGCTTGTATGATAGTTATTATTGTAGGAGAATTCTATTAGGGGTAAGTGGTCATCCCAACTTCCGCCTAAATCAATCACACATGCCCTGAGCATGTCTTCTAGAAGCTATATAGTACGTTCACTTTGACCATCAGTCTGCGGATGGTAAGCCGTTCTAAAGTTTAGTCTTGTACCTAAAGATTATTGGAAACTTTTCCAAAAGTGAGATGTGTATCTATTATCTCTATCGGATACAATAGATACTAGCACACCGTCTAGGGACACTATCTTGTCCACATACAACTTAGCCAATTTATCTGAATTATACGTTTATTTTATTGGCAAGAAGTGTGCTGACTTGGTCAGCCTATCCACTATGACCCAAATAGTGTCATTTCCACTTTTGGTCTTAGGTAACTTGGTAATCAAGTCTATAATTACCATTTCCCATTTCCAAGTGGGAATTTCTAATTGTTGTAGTAGTCCTGGTGGTTTCTGATGTTCAGTCTTAACTTGCGAACACGTCAGACACTTAGCTACATAAGTGGCTATGGACTTTTTTAAACTCATCCACCAATAATTCTTCTTCAAATCTTGATACTTCTTGTCACCACCCGGTGAACAGAGTATCTTGAATTATGCGCTTCCTGGAGGATTAGATTCCTAAGTCCTCCAAAGATCGGAACACAAATTCTATCATTAAATCTTAGGATTCCATCCTTTCCAGGTGTTAATTGATCAATGGTTCCGCCTAATCCCTCATTAGGGATGTTATCCTCTAACAAGGCTTGCTTCTGCGCATCTAATAGCTTCTCACTTAAGCTATTTCTGAGCTCAATGCTCTTAGCGTTAATCCTTATTGGTTTAACCTTCTCCTTGCGACTTAAGGCATCGGCACCTACATTTGCCTTGCCTGGATGATAGCGAATCTCGCAATCATAATCATTAAGTGTTTCCATCCACCGACGTTGTCGCATGTTCAATTCTTTCTGATTGAACAGGTGTTGGAGACTTTTATGGTCTGTGTATATAACACACTTTGTACCATACAAGTAATGTCTCCATAGTTTTAGTGCAAATACAACAGCACCCAGTTCCAAATCATGGGTGGTGTAATTCCTTTCATGCACCTTTAGTTGTCGTGAAGCATAGGCAATTACCTTACCATTTTGCATTAGCACATAGCCCATACCAGTGTGTGAAGCATCACAATAGACAACAAAGTTCTCAATACCCTCGGGTAGAGATAACACAGGAGCGTTGCACAGCTTGTGTTTAAGAATCTCAAAAGATTCTTGTTGCTTTGGACCCCAATTATACTTAATATTCTTACGGGTCAAGGAAGTTAAAGGAGTGGTTATTCTTGAAAAGTTCTCAATGAACCTCCTATAATAACCGGCCAATCCCAAGAAACTACCAACCTCCGTTGGGGTCTTGGGCACTTCCCAATTCATTATAGTCTAAATTTTGGCGGGATCCACTTAGATACCATGCTCACTTACAACATTTCCAAGAAATTGGACTTCTCTAAGCCAAAATTCACATTTAGAGAACTTTGCATAATGTTTCCCCTGCCTTAATAATTCTAGGATGCACCAAAGATGTTTCTCGTGATCAGCTTGATTACGAGAATAGATAAGTATGTCGTCTATGAAGACAATGACAAACTTATCCAAATACAGTTTGCAGACTCTATTCATGAGATCCATGAACGCTGCTGGTGCATTTGTGAGCCCAAAAGGCATCACCAAAAATTCAAAATGACCATAGCGGGTCCTGAAGGCTGTTTTAGGAACATCTTCACTTCTAACCTTCAGTTGATGATATCCTGATCTTAAATCTATCTTAGAAAAATAACTAGCCCCTTGAAGTTGGTCGAATAAATCATCAATCTTGGGAAGAGGATATCTATTCTTAATGGTTAGCTTGTTTAGCTCCCGATAGTCGATGCACATTCGCATCAAACCGTCTTGCTTCTTCACAAAAAGGATAGGAGCTCCCCAAGGCGAGGAACTAGGCTGAATAAAGCCTTTCTCTAAGAGTTCGTCTAGTTGAACTCTTAGCTCATTCATTTCGGTTGGAGCTAGCCTATATGGGGCTCTTGCTACGGGTGTTGCTCCTGGTATAATATCTATTCTGGACTTCACTTGCCTATCTGGGGGAAGGCTTGGTAATTCTTCAGGGAATACATTAGGATATTCTGAGATAACTGGTAAGTCTTCAATGCTTGGTTTAGGCTCATTGATGGTTACTTGTGCCATGTAGACGACACAGCCTCTTCTCAAAACTTGGATGCCTTAAATAATGACACTTTAATACATATATTATGAATAATTCCAAAATTATCATTCAATGATGAAAAGATTACAGTACTTCGCCTCAAACTAGACTTTTGAAATAAAATATGATACTTGTCCATGCAGGGACTAAAAGAAATACTTGTCAACGCAGGGACTTTTGGAAAAAAAATAATACATGATAATTAGAAGAAAGATTTCACTCATCTTTCTTTCCCCTGACCAGTTTGGAGAGCTTTTCAAAGAACTTGTTTGTCTTCTTCTCAGTCTTTTCAGCCTCGCTTTTTCCAAGGCATGAGTAATGCCCTGTAGTTGTAGCGTTGGCAGTATTTGTGGCTGTGGCACCACAAGATACGGGTACTCATAACTTGGATATCCTGTAGTTGGATATGTGGGACAGAAAGGAGACGGGTATAAAGTATTATGTACAACTACTTGCATACAAGGATTGTACGATGGCGCCTGATAGTCATATTCTATTGGTGTAGATAGGTTTAAAGGATTGTACCTAGACGTATCTGGATACGTAGGGATTGGGTTATCAAAACCTGATGGTGGTGGTAGTTGAACAAAAGTTTATGGTGCTGGGTCAACTAGTGGTATCGTATTCGAGGGTCCACCCATTTGTGGGTTTTTCGAAATAGTGGGGTATGTTTGGGACAATGGTGGTAGCGAGCCCGACTGTTATCCCGTGCGCACAAACATGCGTGCTCCACGTTTCCTCCTTGGTGGTTATGGATGCGGCTGTGGTTGCTCCACTAGGTTCCATTTGTACATCTTCTTGTGGAGGTGGCAGAGGCGGTATCGGAGAATGATAGGCAGGCGTAGCGAATGTAAATTGGTTCCAATATTGGTCCCATTCATTAGGACCTTGATAAGGTGATCCTGCATAAGATGTAGAACCACTAGAAATTTCTATGGGTGTATATGTGACCCGGATGGTGGCATTTCCGGATCTGAGTCTTCGTCTGGCTCATTCGGTTGGTCCAACTGGTTTTGGGCAGCTGAATGTGTTGATATACTAGTTTCGGTCAAATGACCCATGAAATGAATCAGAATGTTAATGATGGGAATGGTGGGACTGGTGCGAATGGTATGAATGGCGATAATGAGTGGGTGATGAGTTATGTGAGATAGAATGTCTCGCTGGTTGTGTCGAGTAAGAATTTCCCGAATCTTGGTAAGGATCCGAGCTGTGAGAATGATAGGGTATATGTCTTGATGGTCCTCCGCTCATTGGACCTTTTCCCCTTCCTCGGAATATTGGTGGCAACTTTTTTTCCTGTTTTCAATATCCAAAAATAATTGCAATAACTTAATATGGACATGAGTGATCCTAGGTCAACACCTAGACTCGAAAAGTCTAAGGAATATGCTATTGTGCTATTTGAGATTAAACACAAAAGGCTAGTGTTTAATTCTCTCAAACGTTGGCACTGATACCAACCTGTCACACCCCGATATTTCTCACATCCCACGGTGGGCCTGGTTGGGGAATATCTAACAAAGTTGATATCAATACACAATCTATCATAGCGGAAGTCTTGGATTTAAACTATTATAATATAAATGTCCGAATGTTTAAAATATTATACAAACGGATAGTATATGAAAAGATCCACAGGTGGATCGGGAAGTTACAAATTGAAATAACAAACTATAGGCTTCTATGCAAGGGAGTTGCAAATTCCTCTTTGAGCAATACCGAGCACTCCAGCCTATTTCGTAACCTTGCAACCTGTCACTTAGTCTTTTGAAGATACGTCAGTTTACACTGGTAAATACAAATAACCTACTCTTTTTGAAAACATTTCAAAATCCTTTTATGTACACAATGGTACATATATTTTTATAAATATCTCGGGACAATTGTAATAATCTTGTATACAGTTTTACATGCTTGTCAATACATATGGGGTCTGGTGTAGAATCCGAAAAACAAGATTAACCGATACACCACTTTAACCCACAAAGAGGTATCCCCAATATGGGTAAGAAACATTTTAAAATAACTTTAGGATCTGTCAGGTGTATGCCTACACCCCGTGCTTAGTTGTGGCCATTAACAACTTAAATGAGAAGATATCTAGGACACCGTCACATTAACCCCCAATATTTAATTTATCAGACAAAACAAATTAAAACGGGTTATGCGGATTTTCCAGTCACAATCTGACATATGATCCTATACCTGACCAAGCGATAATAATTTACCTTATCCCAAGCTTGTATAGGGAAAATAGGTTAAGAGTATTTACCTGGGCTAAAACTCGTCTTAATATGCTAGATTTATAAATAGATCAGCCGTAATCAATTAACTAATGTTGGTTGCAATTTACCAGAAGGCCCTAGTCTGGAATGAACGGTTTAAATAACCAATTAGAATGTCAACGAGTCCTTTTTAAGTCGTAGACTTGGACCGGTTAACTTAAATTAACGGAGACGGTACGATACGCTTGATTAAGCAATGACCGGAATAGAATGTAGTTTAAACCCAACAAGTACTAAGACTTGTATAATATGGGTAAGCAATATATCATTTTTATTCAAATTCCAGAATGTATATCCAGAATGTATATTCCAGAAAGCAATATACATTCTGTAATTTGAAGTAAAAATGATAAGATTTGACCCGTTTTGGTGGACTTACGTAAATTAATTACATAAGCTTAACTGTACGCATATAAGCGATACCGGGTAGTGGATGAGTTATAAACAAGTTCTATATGCCAATATACTTTAAATAAGTTGTAACATCAGTAGTATCAACTTATATGACCATTAAGGTTTTAAAATCAATATATGCGCCACAAAGCATTTTAGGCATTAAGTGACATACTTTACGAACTTGCATAAAAATATGGGTTATGATCAAGTACCTTATGTGAAAACACTTTAATTATGTTATAATATCAGTAGGTAATAAGTTTTGATTGATAGTTATGCTTAAAGCTATTCTAGGTGCCGAAAGGGCACCATGGTCATTTTAAAACACTATTTACGATCTTATATGAAAATCAGTTTATGATCAGTTTAATAACATCAAAATATGTTAATTACATTACCATATCAGTACATAAGTAGTTTGCAAGTTCGTTATTATTAAAACCTTATTTCTTGCAAAAAGGGCATTTCGGTCAAAGTATGGCCTAATATCAAAACTTATACAAAAACACAGAATACGATTATGATCACGTATTATAACCTCAGAGGGTTATGCAAAATTAAATTATGATCAAAATGAAACCTTAAATCAGTAGCAAACTAATCTAAATTGGGTTAGAATCGACAGTCAAAGTAGAAGTCAAACTTCGAGACTTTCGGTTGCGAACCATCCATAAAACTGAAAATGATGAGCAGAACATGTTCCCACATGTTCTAATAATTATTACCAACTTGTTTAAGTGTCAAAACGTATTTTAGAACATATATATAATCAGATTCTAACATTTATGAAATCTGACCCGTTTGACTTTTTAAACATTAAAATTTTGACTCATCAATTGACCTAGTAAACTTGATTTTTTGGAGGTGCCATTTTGAGGGATTAACACCTACCTAATTACGGCCACGTAGCCATGTTCGATTTGAACAATGGCTGGGCCATAAAGGTCTAAACTGAATGTTAAAGTAATTATCAAAATTGCTTGACTTTTGGCTTTAAAAACCTAAGAAACAAAAATGTAGCTGAAAGGAGCACTTACAAATGATCCTCAGATGAAAATAAACTTGAATGGGAAGCTCCAAAGGACTAGGAACCTCCAGAAGTGATGAGAGGAGTACTTTTTTTAAGAAGGTGCAAGTTTAAAGTGTTGCAAACACTTCTATTTATAGTGTTGGAGCTTGAAGTAGGTGGTTCCATGTGTTAGCAGAAGTCAGAGGGTGAGGACAAGTATCCTAGAATGTAGGATAGCAGTCTTAAAGCCCCTGGTTTTGAGTTAATGGTTTTTGGCAGCTTTATGTAGCAACAAGCAAAAATATAATACAACCTCTGATCCTAATGATAATGTAACATCTGCCCAAATAAAGCTCAGCTTAAGTCTAAATGTCCAAGGTCTGCTATAGCTAAGCCCAGTTGAAGACAAAGCTCTACTGAAGTCTAAATGTCCAAGGTCTGCTATAGCTAAGCTCTGTGGAAGATAAAGCTCTGCTGATGTATAAGCTCTACAAAGTCTAAATGCCCAAGGTCTGTTATAGCTAAGCAATGTTGAAGACAAAGCTTTGTTGAAGTCTAAATGTCCAAGGTCTTCTATACCTAAGTTCTTTTGAAGACAAAGCTCTGCTGAAGATCAACAAATGATGTATAATGTTTAGCATATAGTAGTGGTTAGCTTACTAGTGGTTGTCATCAGTGTTTTCTATCAGTCCTTGTAATGTTTAGTGTATAGCAGTGGTTATCATCAGTGTTTTCTATCATTCCTTGTAATGTTTAGCGTATAGAAGTGATTATCATCATTGTTTTCTATTAGTGGTTGTAATGTTTAACTTTTATATAAATTCACAAATGGTCCCTCTCGTCCTACAAGTGGCTCATTTGAGAGTACAGACACCGTAAAGGGTCACTCAGAGGCATAGTTTCAGCATGTTGACACTTTAGTCCCTCCACATTCATATTTTCATTATTGACAAAAATTGTTCCTCTCGACCAATGCTAGGTACAATTAAAAGTATGGACACGTGTTAGTATATTACCAGACACAAATCTACGAGGTGTTACATCCTCACGCACTTAAAAGAAATCTCGACCTCGAGATTTTATACAAAAAGATAGGGGTACTTTTTTCACATAGTGGACTTGCCCTCCCATGTATATTTGGGGCCTCGACGAAGCTTCCTAACCTTTCGATCCTTGATCGAGATTGGTTTTTCAACAGACCTCAGGGTTTCGTTAATTTGCACATCATAATGTGACATTGCTAGTGACTCATCAGCTAGACATTTCTTCAACTTACAAATATGGAACACATCGTGAATTCCACTGAGCTCCTCAGGTAGCTTAAGCTTATATGTCACAAATCCGATACATTCAGTTATCTTGAATGGTCTGATATATCTTAGGCTCAACTTGCCCTTTTTCCAAAGCGCGTCACACCTTTCTAGAGTGATACTTTTAGCATGACCTTGTCCCCTATTTGGAGCTTAAAAGGTTTACTCCACTTATCATTATAAGTCTTCTGCCTATCCCTGGCAGCTTTGAGACGATCAAGGATTTGTACAATCTTTTTCGTGGTTTCTAGGACAATCTCAGGTCCTGATAGTTGAACTTCCCCAACTTCGGCCGAACAAACGGGCGTTCGATATTTTCTCCCATACAAGGCCTCAAAAGGAGCAGCCTTGATGCTTATATGATAACTGTTATTGTAGGAGAATTCTATTAGGTGTAGATGGTCATCCCAGCTACCACCTAAATCAATTACACATGCTCTAAGCATGTCTTCTAAAGTCTGGATGGTACGCTCACTCTGTCCGTCAGTTTGAGGGTGGTAAGCCGTACTGAAATTCAATCTCGTGCCTAATGATTGTTGTAAACTTTTCCAAAAGTGGGATGTATATCTAGTGTCTTTATCAGACATGATAGATATTGGCACGCCATGTAGAAACACAATCTCGTCCCATATAACTTAGCCAACTTGTCGGAGCTATACATTTCCTTTATAGGTAAGAAATGTGCTGACTTCGTCAACCTATCAACGATGACCCAAATCGTGTCATTACCATATTTGGTCTTAGGTAACTTGGTAATAGATCCATTCTTATCATTTCCCACTTCCATGTGGGAATTTTGAGCTGTTGTAGAAGTCCTGACGGTTTCTGATGTTCAGCTTTAACTTGTGAACACGTCAGACACTTAGCTACGTAGGTGGCTTTGGCTTTCTTCATACCCATCCACCAATAATTCTTTTTCAAATCCTGATACATCTTATCTCTTGCAGGATATACAGAGTACCTAGAATTATGAGCTTCGTCGAGGATTACATTTTTGAGTCCTCCAAAGATAGGAACCCAAATACAATAATTAAATCTCAGGATTCCATCACTCCTAGGTGTTCACTAATCAACAGTAGCAGCTATCCCACATTGGAGCATTTGCTTCTATTAAAGCTTATTTCTGAGCATCTAGCAACCTCTCATTCAAACTAGATTTGAGCTCGACACTTTTGGCATTAATCCTTTTCGGCTTAATTCTTTCTTTGCGACTTAAGGCATCTGCAACTACATTTGCTTTTCCGGGATGATAACGAATCTCGTAATCATAGTCATTAAGAGTCTCCATCCAGCGACATTGTCGCATGTTTAAATCCTTCTGGTTGAATAGATGTTGGATACTTCTATGGTCAGTGTATATATTACACTTTGTGCCATATAAGTAATGTCTCCACAACTTTAGTGCAACCACAACAGCACCCAACTCCAAGTCGTGGGTGGTGTAATTTCTTTCGTGCACCTTTAATTGTCGTGATACATAAGCAATAACTTTGCCTCTCTGCATCAGCATATAGCCCAAGCCGGTGTGCGAGGCATCACAATAAACAACAAATCCTCAATACCTTTAGGTAAAGTTAGCACTAGAACATTTCTCAATTTATGCTTTAGAGTCTCAAAGGATTCTTTTGTTTGGCACCCAGTCAAACTTGACATTTTTGCAAGTCAGGATAGTGAGAGGAGTGGCTACGCTAGAAAAGTTCTCAATGAACCTTCTATAATATCCCACCAGTCCTAAGAAACTATGAATCTCTGACGAAGTCTTAGGTGCCTCCTAACTCAAAATGGCTTCAATCTTGAATGGATCCACTTGGATACCATGCTCGCTTATCATGTGTCCAAGGAATTGGACTTCTCTAAGCCAAAATTCACACTTAGAGAACTTTGCATAGAGCTTCTCTTGTCTTAACAACTCTAAGATGCATCTAAGGTGTTTCTTGTAAACATTCTGATTACGAGAGTAGATATGTATGTCATCTATAAAGACTATGACAAACTTGTCTAAATACGGCTTGTAGACTCTATTCATGAGATCCATGAATGATGCTGGTGCATTAGTGAGCCCAAAAGGCATCACTTGAAACTCATAGTGGTCGTATCTGATCATAAAGGCAGTCTTTGGAACATCATCGTTCCTAATTATCAGTTGGTGATATCCTGATCTCAAGTCGATCTTCGAGAAGTAGTTATCCCCTTGAAGTTAGTCGCACAGGTCGCTGATCCTGGGCAGAGGATAACGGTTCTTGGTTGTTATCTTATTTAGTTCACGATACTCATTGCACATTTGCATTGACCCGTCCTTTTTCTTAACGAATAAGATAGGAGCTCCCTAGGGAGAAGAACTAGGCTGAATAAAGCCTTTCTTCAAAAGTTCTTCAAGCTGCGTTTTTAATTCCTTAAACTCCATCGGCGCCAGCCGAGACGGTGCCCTTGCAACTGGTGAAGCTCCTAGTATGATATCAATCAAAAACTCCACTTGTCTTTCTGGGGGTAGGCCAGTTGGTTCTTCAGGAAATACATCGAGGTATTCAGAGATGACTTGAATGTCTTCAATCTTGGGCTTTGGCTCGTCTATTGTAACCTGTGCTATGTAAATGACACACCCACTCTTCAGACATTTGGATGCCTTGAGTAGTGACACTTGCTCAGGCAATCCATAATGTAAATCTCCATGGATGGTGAGCATTTCACCAGATGGGGTCTTAACTTTGATGATTTTCTTATCGCAGGCAACACAGCCTTGGTTACCAGATAACCAATCCACGCCTAAGACTACATCGAACCCTGCCAAATTCATTGGCAGAAGAGATTTGGGGATTGAATGATTTATAATGGATATAGAGCATCCATCAAGGATAGAAGATGCGGTTTCTAATGTACCGTCGGCTAATTCTACTTCATAAGTTATATCTAGGGTTCTTATAGGTTGATTTAGTAGTTTACTAAACTTATGGTCTACCAAAGACTTATCAGCTCTAGAATCAAAAATAACTCTAGCAAAGATATCGTTAATGAGGAACATACCTGTAATGACATTTGTTTCATTAACTGCTTCCCTCGCATTCATCTGGAGGCTCGGTCGTTCCCCTTTTTCGCCTCTCTGGATTTTGCATTACCCTCTTTGGCAGCTTTGGGGCATTTAGTTTTGATGTGGCCCTTCTCGCCACAACCATAACAGACAGCGCTCTTTAAGTCCTTACAATCCAAGGACCTATGCCCCGATTTCTTGCATATGCCACAGGGTTTCGCCTGCTTATCTGAACGGTACTGTCCCCAATACCGTTTATTGCAGGTCTTGCACACATTCCAAATTGTATAAGGGTATCTTCCATGTTAATTATATCATTGCCTTCCACCAAGTTAAGGCATCACCTTTAAATGATTGTGAGACGTACTTCACAACATCTTTATCAGCACAACAACTGATATCCACTACAATCGCCATCTTGTCTAGCCACTTCATGGCATCAATAGCCCCTTTTTCTCCATTGAAATCTCGGGTCTTGCACGAGACAAAGTACTTGTAAGTACAACCGTCCTTTGAAGAACATGGCTTTTCCTCATAGTTCCAATTTGGCTCGCTCTTTGTAGTTGAAGAGTAAAGCGAGCTTTCCTTACGGGCAGATGAATGTGGAATCGAATGGGACTTAGAACGAGTGGTACTCGATCCCTTAAAGTTATCTATAAAGTTATTTAAGCCTTGCCGACTTCTGCGGCTATCACGACTTGGAGATCAACTCCTTCACCATTGCGGTTAACATCCGCATTAATTTCGGTTTTTTGTCCGATATTGGCTCCATCAGAATGTGGATTCGCCATCTCAATAAGCTTGGTCTAAAAAACTAATTAATTAATTTCTCAGTGGCAATATAATAATTGATCATCAAATTTGATGACTTAAATGTTTCATCATCTCTGGGCAGAAGGGCTAGTCATCCTTAACTGTCATTTATAGTTTCCAAATAATATGGACTTTGCCAATTGGCTGGTCAAAAACCATTAAGATAATCTTTTTGAAATATACAGCGGATCGATAAAATTTTGATTAAAATCAAGACGAGCGCTTGAAGAGGATGTAATGAAATAATACATATATTATGAATAATTCCAAAATTATCATTAAATGATGAAAAGATTTTAGTATTTCGCTTTAAATAGGACTTGAAATAAAATAGGATACTTGTCCACGCAAGAACTAAAAGAAATACTTGTCAACACAGGGACTTTTGGAAAAAAAAATTATTAATACATGATAATTAGAAGAAAGCTTTCACTCATCTTTCTTTCACCTAAAAAGTTTGGAGATTGTTTTAACGAACTTGTTTGTCTTCCTCTTAGTCTTTTCAACCCCACTTTTTCCAAGGCCTGATTAATGGCCTTTAGTTGTAGGGGTGGCAGTAGCTGTGGCTGTGGCACCACAGGATACAGGTACTCATAACTTGGGTATCCCGTAGTTGGATATGCAGGAGGGAAAGGAGACGTGTATAAAGTATTATGTACAACTGCTTGCATACAAGGGTCGTACGATGGCACCTGATAGTCATATTCTATCGGTGTAGATGGGTTTAAAGGATTGTACCCAGACGTATCTGGATACGTAGGGATTGGTTTATCAAAACCTGATGGTGGTGGTAGTGGAACAAATGTTTGTGGTGTTGGGTCAACTACTAGTATAGTATTCGAGGGTCCACCCATTTGTGGGTCTTCCAGAATAGTGGGGTATGTTTGGGGCAATGGTTGTAGCAAGCCCGACTGTTGTCCCGTGTGCACAAACATGCATGCTCCACGTTTCCTCCTTGGTGGTTATGGAGGCGGCTGTGGTTGCTCCACCGGTTCCATTTGCATATCTTCTTGTGGAGGTGGCAGAGGCGGTATCGGAGAATGATAGGCAGGCGTATTAGCGAATTTAAATTGGTTCCAATATTGGTCCCATTCATTAGGACCTTGATAAGGTGATCCTACATAAGATGTAGAACCACTAGAATTGTCTAAGGGGTGTATATGCGACCCGGATGGTGGCATTTCCGGATCTGAGTCTTCGTCTGGCTCATTCGGTTGGTCCAACTGGATTTGGGCAGCTGAAGGTGTGTTGATATACTAGTTTGGGTCAAATGACCCATGAAATGAATCAGAATGTGAGTGATGGGAATGGTGGGACTGGTGCGAATGGTATGAATGGCGAGAATGAGTGGGTGATGAGTTATGTGAGATAGAATGTCACACTGGTTGTGACGAGTAAGAATTTCCTGAATCTTGGGAAGGATCCGAGCGTGTTAGAATGAGAGGGTATATGTCCTGATGGTTCTCCCCTCATTGGACCTTTTCCCCTTCCTCGGACTCTTGGTGGCATTTCTTTTTCCTGTTTTCAACATTCCTATCACAATTTCAATAACTTAATATGGACATGCGTGATCCTAGGTCAACACCTAGACTCGGAAAGTCTAAGGATTATGCTATTGTGCTGTTTGAGAATATACACAAAAGGCTAGTGTTTAATTCTCTCGAACGTTGGCTTTGATACCAACTTGTCACACCCCGATATTTCTCACATCACTTAGAGTGAGCCCCGTTGGGGAATATGTGACAAAATTGATATCAATACACAATATAGCACAGCGGAAGTCTGGGATTTAGACTATTACAATATAAATGTCCGAATGTTTAAAATATTATACAAACGGATAGTATATGAAAAGATCCACATGTGGATCGAAAAGTTACAAAATTAAATAACATACTATAGGCTTCTATGCAAAGGAGTTGCAAATTCCTCTTTATGCATTACCGGGCATCTCTAGCCTATTTCGTAACCTTGCAACCTGTCACTTAGTCTTTTGAAGATACGTCAGTTTACACTCGTAAATACAAATAACCGACTCTTTTTGAAAATATTTCAAAATCCTATTATGTACACAATGATACATATATTTTAAAAATAACTCGGGATGATTATGGGTAAGAAACATTTCAAAATAACATTAGTATCTGTCAGGTGTATGCCTACCCCCGTGCTTAGTCGTGGCCATTAGGAACTTAAATAAGCCGAGGATATCCAGGAAACGGTCACATTAACCCCCATCCTTTAAATTATCAGACAAAACAGATTAAAACGGGTTATGGATTTTCTTGTCAAAATCTGACATATGATCCCATACCAGACCAAGCGATAATAATTTACCGTATACCAAGCCCGTATAAGGAAAATAGGTTACCAGTATTTACCTAGGCTAAAACTCATCGATGCAAGAATTATAAATAGCTTAGCCGTAATCAATTAACTAAAGTTTGTTGCAATTTACCGGAAGGCCCTAGTCTAAAATGAATGGTTTAAAAAACCAATTAGAATGTCAACGGGTCCTATTGAAGTCATAGACTTGGACCAGTTAACTTAGATTAACGAAAACGGTACGATACGCTTGATATAATATGGGTAAGCAATATACATTCTGGAATTTGAAGTAAAAATGATAAGATTTGACCCGTTTTGGTTAACTTACGTAAATTAGTTACATAAGCTTAACCGTACGCAGATAAGCGATATCGGGTAGTGGATGAGTTATAAACAAGTTCTATATGCCAATATACTTGAAATAAGTTGTAACATCAGTAGGTTATCAACTTATATGACCATTAAGGTTTTAATATCAAAATATGCACCACAGAGGCATTTTAGTCACTAAGTGACATAGTTTACGAACTTGCATAAAAATCTGGGTTATGATCAAATACCTTATGTGAAAACACTTTAATTATGTTATAATATCCGTAAGTAAAATTTTTTTATTGATAGTTATGGTTAAAAACCATTCTAGGTACCAAAAGGGCACTTTGGTCATTCTAAAACACTATTTACGATCTTATATGAAAATCAGTTTATGATCAGTTTAATAACATCGAAATATGTTAATTACATTACCATATCAGTACATAAGTAGTTTGCAAGTTCGTTATTGATTAAAACCTTATTTCTTGCAAAAAGGGCATTTCGGTCAAAGTATGGCCTAATATCAAAACTTGTACAAAAACTAAGAATACGATTATGATCACGTATTATAACCTCAGAGGGTTATGCAACATTAAATTACGATCCTAATGCAACCTTAAATCAGTAGCAAACTAACCCTAAATCGGGTCAGAATCGAAAGTCAAACAGAAGTCAAACTTCACGACTTTCGGTTGCGAACCGTCCTTAAAACTGGAATTGACGAGCCGAACATGTTCCCACATGTTCAAATAATTATTATCAACTTCTAATAACATTTATGAAATCTAACCTGTTTGACTTTTTAAACATTAAAATTTTGACTCGTCAATTGACCTAGTAAACATGATTTTTTGGAGGTGCCCTTTTGAGGGATTAACACCTACCTAATACGACCACGTAGCCATGTTCGATTCGAACAATGGCTGGACCATAAATTACGATCCTAATGCAACCTTAAATCAAAGTTTGAAGGTTGTTCTAGGGTCTTTGCTGCTATTTCGGATAAACAACAAGGCATCTTGGTATTTTGGATCATCAATAATGCATCTCGGGTAGAAATCTTGCATTTCGGATCATCAGAGTTGTATTTCAGATCATTGTGAAGCATCTCGGATCAGAAAACTTGCATCTTGGATTAGGATACTTGCATCTCGGATCAGAACAGTGCATCTCTGATCATTGGTGATTGATCTCTAATCATCTCGGATTGCATCTCGAATCATAATAGTGTATCTCGGATATTTGGTATTGATCTCGGATCATCTCTTATACCATCTCAGATCATCTCTAATACCATCTCGGATCAATCACCATCTCGGATTAGCATCTCAGATCAGTGTTCTGAATTTCCATCTCGGATTGTTAATCCGAGTTACTGTTCCGATTTGGGTATTGTTCCAAGTTGTACTCACAAAGGTGGAAAGTTAACCGGCTGACGTAATCGGAGATAAACGTTTTCATACACAGAGTTTGATCCTTAAACAATTTTAACAAATCGACTGCACGGTTAGACTCGTGTGATTTTTAGGGCAAAAAAGGCCTGAAAATTCCTGAAATCACTCTCGGACATTATACATCATTGGATCCTTATTGTCGAGACGAGTCTAATGGTACAATTTGGTAATCACACATTTCGGGAAAATTTTGAACCTTTTCTAATGGTACGGTTATGGTAAAACACGAAGAAGGACCAGGAGAGAAGTTAGATTTGGATTTTGACATAGGTATACCAAAATCCATATAAACTGATACTTTGCATGTTAATAATTGCCCAAAGTTGATAAATGTTAAACAATATGTAGACTGGAAAAAGAGGTTTGAGGCATTTGTTCAAATTGAAGATTCTAAGATGTGGAACTGTATGATTGATGGGTACATTGTTCCCACACGTCGAGTTAACGGGAGAATTCTGGTACTTTAATATGAGAAGATGGAAGACTCTGGGAAACGTATGTATGATGCTGAGAAGAAAGCTTCAGCAACGATAAAGATGTCCTTACCAATTGATATGAAACACATTTATAATAGCTATGGATCTTCTAGAGAGCTGTGGGAAGCTTTAGGAAAACGTTATCAGAGTTCTACAAGACAAAGTACACGTGATAAAGCATGTGTAACTGAGACTACACCTGTGAAGATTGAAGAAGTAGCTGATAAGAAAGAAGAGAAGAAGGAAGTTGCGAAGGAGAAAATGGAGGTCAAGGATGCAGGAACTACAATGTGCTTGGATGATATAGATGAGCTTACAGTAGAGGTACAAGTACAATTTCAATCTATAAGTCATACTTATCATAATTGCACTGAACTTCAAGGTAAAGTTGACAAACTATCGTACCAAAACAAAATTCTGTTAGCTGATTAGAAAAACAAACAGAGTCAAATGTTCTTTTGAGGAAAAGGGAGTCAAATTGTTTAAATAAACTCAAATCAAATGAACAAGAAATCCACAGTTTGACCAGCAAAGTCAATGAATTGTTACAGATCATTGATTTAGCTCGTGAAACTGTGAAGGATAAGACTAACAGGCTTTTAGAAAAGTGCACAGAATTGGCTGGTGCGCAACCCAAAATCATTGAACTTCATGGAAAGTTAGACAAATTTGGAAAATCCTCGTTAGCCAGGACTCAAATTCAGAAAAACAGTGATAAAACAGGAGTGGGGTTTAGTAAAGCTTCATCTTCTAAGGATCAGGATTACTCCTTTTTACCAAATGAAAATGAGCTAACAGATTTTGTGCCGACTACACGAGCTGTAGTTGATCCGATAACAGTTGACATACCTAATAGTCCAGTTTCTTTGAAAGAATCTGTTAGGTCTAATAGTACACCTCATAAAATGGATGAGGAGACTAAAGACAAAACGGTCAAATCATTTAAAAAGGGATCAAACAGAAAGAAATTTTTTAAGAAAAGAACTTGTTTTAAATATCACAACAAAGGACATGTGGCTAGTTGTTCTCCTTTTAAAAAGGGTAAGAAAGTGGAGGCTCAGGTTGAGGTTAAGGATGGGAATCAGGTTAGTTCGAATAAGAATGTTAAACCAAGTTGTCAGACAAAACAACCGAGATTCCAATCTAAACCTTCAACATCAGGAAGATTTGATAGTCCCAGAAACTCTTCTCCTAAATCAAGTCATTATAATGGTCAAACAAATTGTTTTCAGAGTAAAAATTTTGGATGTCGAAATCGATACCAGACTTCTGGTAATCGACATTTTCAAAGACGAAACGAATATAGGGGTTTTAGTAACTCAAATATTCAAAACAATCTAAAAATTTTTAAAAGTTCAGATTATGATAATGGGAGAAGAAGGTTTCGAGATAATACTTTTCAAAAGTCGGAAAATCCGAGAGTTTATTGGAACTCTTGCGATCAAAGATCTTGTGGAAATTATAGATCTTGTTCAACAACTTGTAAGACATCCAAGACACCAGTAGGGTGTGATGGATATTGGACAAAATTAAGTTATATTGATATTCATGGTCAACCCAAAAACGGTAGGATTTGGGTTCTCAAGTCTAACTAAGTTGTTGAGTGTGTGCAGGATGTCCAAGAAGGACTGTTGATGTGCTCAACAGTGGTTAATCCTGAAGAGCATCTGAGATGAATAGTAGGTTACACATGGTAAGAATTATTTACTTCTGTGTTAGATAATTTTTACTAAAAGTGAAAAACTTTTTGTCAGGTTAAAGTGGGAGTCTGTTTCTGTTCAAATTTCTGTTTTCTAAAACCTTACTCCATTAAAAAAATTTTGGGGCTGAAATTTCCCTAAGCCAAAAAGAGTTAAGTTAGTGCGTGAGTTTAGGGGGGGTAAGTTTAAAAGTTTAAAAAATTTTCAAAAATAAAAAAAATTAAAAAAATAGAAAATCAAAAATGAGTTTTCACTGTGTGGAAAAGAAGAAATGATAGTACAACAGTAGGTTAGACTGTCACACTGAAATTAAAATTAAACTACTTAAGTGTGATAGCAGCTTCATCAAATGATGTACCAGTAGGCAAAAGGTGTATTTCTTTACGAGAAAGTCCAAGAAGTGGTGTATGTCTCACAACCAGACGGGTTTACTGATCCAGACTATCCAGATCGAGTCTACCGACTTGATAAGGCATTGTATGGGTTGCATCAGGCACCGAGGGCGTGGTATGAGATACTGTCAGCACATTTGTTAAAACATGGTTTTGAAAGAGGCCAGATTGACAGTACACTTTTCATTAAAAGGAAGAAGGAAGACTTTCTGCTGGTACAGGTATACGTAGATGACATCATTTTTGGGTCATGAGAACATGTGTCATGATTTCGAGGAGGTAATGAAGAGCAAGTTTGAGATGAGTGCGATGGGTGAGCTAGCCTACTTTCTGGGTTTACAAGTTGAACAGATGAAGGATGGGATGTTTATACATCAGACGAAGTATGTGTATAACATTTTGTCTCGTTTCAAAATGGAGGATTGCGCTACTTTCAATACACCTATCTGTGAGTATCACAATCTTGGTCCAGATCATGAGAGTGTGGAGGATGTTGATCCAACTCAATACAGGGCAATGATTGGTTCTCTGATGTACTTGACTGCTTCAAGACCCGACATCATGCAGTATGTCTTTGTGCTAGATATCAAGCGAATCCAAAGGAGTCCCACATGAAAGCGGTGAAGCAAATTCTTCGTTACTTGAAGGGGAAACCTAAACTTGGGTTATGGTATCCAACTGCTAGTGATTTTAAGTTTGTTGCTTTCACTGATTCGGACTTTGGAGGATGCAAATCTACAACGAAGTCTACCACAGGTGGTTGTCAGTTCTTAGGAGGGAGGCTCATGTCACGGCAATGCAAGAAGCAGTCTTGCGTGTCTACCTCAACGTGTGAAGCTGAATATATTATTGCGGGTAGCTGTTGCTCTCGGGTTCTATAGATCCTACAGCAGATGCGTGATTACGGTTTGAATTTCACTCGTACTCCTATTATGATAGACAATAATGCCACTATATCAATCACCAACATTCCCGTAAAATACAGTCGCATAAAACATATTAACATTCGTCATCATTTTATACGGGATTGTGCTAAAAAGAAATTAATTGAACTGCATCGAGTCGACACACTTGATAACCTGGCAGATCTTTACACAAAAGCACTTGACAGGGCTCGTTTTGAACATTTAGTTGAACTCAACGGGATGAGGAATCCTAAATAACCATTTTTCCATAAAAAATAGTTTGTAAATAATTTACTGCTTTTCAAAAAACAAAAACATAAAAAATATAAAATCAAAAATGAGTTTTCACTGTGTGAAAAAGAAGAAATGATAGTACATCAGCAAGTTAGACTGTCACACTGAATTAAATTTAAAATTGCTTAAGTGTGATAGCAGCTTCATCATATGATGTACCAGTAGGCAAAAGGCATGAAATAATCAACTTACCTTTGTGATACAAATATAATAAAAACTGTGTATGAGGGGGTAACATATCAGTGGCGTATGGTTTTTTAAGCTTAAATCTTGCATTGATAGATTGCCAAAATCTAAGGTTTTAGGTCTTTATATCGTTATTTCATCCGGGGTATCAGGGTTGACCCTCTGTTGCATCCAGATATATGCTGACCTAGGCACAACCAGGATATCTTAAAAGAGCTAAAAAGCCAAATCCCATAAATTGAAGAAGCTCTCCTAGAGAGTCAATCAAATGTGCAAATTGCATCAATCGTACCAAAATTTGGTATTTGCCCTAACCCTCGTTGGATATTGGTCTCTTTGCTGTATGGAAGTATTGACCTGATTACCAATTATCTAACTTTGTAAATCAAAAAGGATGAATATCGGTATTCTCACCTACTACGAGTAATCTTTGTGCATATCTTGATCGTGGGGTATGTCCTGAAGTGGGACACACTGGTATGTCAGTATAAAATTACCTTAACATATCACTAGCTAATGGTACTTGAAATGTTCATGTATTTTGTTTAAGTGGATAAACAATATTGGTAATCGTCTTGAATTGCTTTTCATGAAAATTACGTATAGAATTATCTAATTGTGTGAAAATAGTTTGATGTTGGTGATATGATCTTCTTATAGGTGATTTTCACAAAAATGGAGTGTTTATTTTCTTGTTAGTTATTTGTTTTCTAAAAATATAAAAATACAAAAATATTTGCTTTTAAAGTCTCCCAGTTTGAACTGATAAATTGTTTTGTTTTTGCATGAAAAGATAAAATGTTGGTTTATCTTTAATGTCTAAAAGGACTAATGGTTTTACGAGTTCTTGCTTGTGTTACTAAACATATTGATGCAGTAATCAAAATGAAGTGCAAAATTCAAGTAAAGTACATATTAAGAGTTGAGTGCAGAATGTGTGCAGATGCATGGTAGGATCCTTCTACTACATTGCAAAGGGAGATATAGAGGAATTTGGATATAAGAGCTTAACTAGAGAATGCTAGTTCACTAATACCACGAATGAAAGTTTTGGAGATTGGAAGCATCAGCTAAGGGGAGTCTGTTAATGTCAGAATTTGTGTGTAGCTGAAGCTATCCAAAGACCAAAAGATCACAAGATGTTTGAAGACAAAATTTCACTATGAAGTTATTGTCAAGGGGGAGTCTGTTAGTGCATATCTGTGACAACAGTTAATAGTTTAATAGTTTAGTCTTCGGATATTTTGTATTGGGCTTAGCATTTGTGTTTAGCTTGTTTAGAGTTGTAATGGGCTTGGAGAATGGCCTAGCCCAGTCTAAAGCCCAGTATGCAGACATGTAGTATATATACATGTTCTGCATTAGGGTTTGAGAGGTTGGAAGAAATAGAGAAAGGGTGAGAAATCTACAAAGAGTGGCTGAGAGATTTCTTATGAGTCTTAATTTGATTGTAAACATTTGTGTTGGACAATTAATAGAAGACGGATTAAAAGTGATTGTTTGTGTTCTTGATAATGCTCGTTAATCTGTGATAATCTAATCTATAGGATTCCGCACTCTAGATTGGAAAGATGAGTCTGTGAAGATCCATACAGATTAGGGGACCTACACAGACTCATGTTTACCCTTAACCTTTTGGGCAGAGGCTAAACACTATTTGCTATGTGTAGAACATAATGTTGATAAACCCCAGGCATCAAACAATTGCTTATGAAACTCTGTATAAAATCAGACCACTGATCTCATACCTCAAAATCTTTGGCGGTCCATGTTTTATTTTAAACTTAAAAGATGCAATTTTCAAAATTTTTATTCAAAGTAGATTGTGGTTATTTTCTAGGATACTCAACCACCGCTAAAGCCTATAGAATCTTTAATTCAAGGACTAGGTGTGTGGACGAGACCTTGAATGTAAAGTTCAATGAACTTTCTTCATTAAAAATCCCAGCAAACCCTGCAGAATTGTTTGATCTAAATTAATTTACATTCGATGATGTGTCTATCAAGACTAACCCTGCAGGTACACCACAATCTTCCACACAAGACTTGTGACAAATGGCAAATAACTGGTAATTCCGTACAATCACTATTTTTATTTCGTACGTCATATCCTAAGGTTTATGGCAAATAAATCAGATCATAACATATACTTGTTTCCGTTACGACGCGGAACAAACCAAACAATGCCCTAAAAGTGTTGGGCGCACTATTTGCAGTGGCACTAATTGTGTCGGCCAAACCGCTAAAACGAATCAGAACAATGAATAACAGCATGCTAATGCTATACCTGAGTCCATATATAAATGAAAACATTGATATGAGACCACCTATTAGAAAAATACATAACTTTCCGATGCAACGCCTAAATTGCAAAATTGTCCGTTCGACCAAAAAGGCGACAAATGTCAGTTTGTCCGTAACTCTAATTCGATGGATTCCGGATTTCAGAATCATAATAAAACAATGTTAATCATCCTAAGACAATATGAGAATAGCAAAAATGCATAAAAGACATCGTTTCCGATCATTCGACAAACAGTGCACAATTCTACCGGAAGGCGACCGTTTGTCGAAACGACAAACATTTTAGTGGCTGATAGCCTCATTCATGCAACTAGCGAACTAGTTAAGCCTCATTTGGAACTCAGAATCCATTCAACTATCTTGAGGTCACGAAAACACAAATTCCAAAAAAGTTCGACGGCAGGATATAAAAGTGTCGATATCGAGCGAACGATCGAACGACAGGCATTTTGGCCATCCTAACTCAACATATATTCAATTAGCGAATTAGTTATGCATATTTTTAGATCGGAAGTGCACTAAATAAATGCCACGGCAATTGTGGTGGTCAAAAACAAAGGCTTCCGGTACTAAATAATAAAGTTGGTTTATTAGCGAATATTGTGTCGATAAACAAACTAACGACATTTTCATCATCCGAAACTTATATTAAATATCAAGTGGATTAATTATCATAGAATAACACTCTAAACCCTAATTACATACTAAGAATGCAAGATCAATCCCCTAATCACAACACTTAACTTAATGACTAAAATATCTAATAAATAAAACATGTGTTCTAAAAATTTTACACTTTACCCCCCCCCCCTCATGTTCACGGCTCAAGTGGGTCCCACACCCACTTGATGCTTGTTGAAAATGGTGGATTAGGAGCATGGTGAGAAGATATGTTATGACAATTGAAAGGTGATGATATTATAAATCTATCACCTCGTGTTTATTCATCATTTCTTCACTTAAAAATTTAAAACAACACTCCTATCTCTCTCCTTCATATCACACGGCTACCATCTCCACCACAACATCACCATTTAGCCACCATAAACCACCACATTACACTCACTTTAAAGCCTCTTCAAGACCATTCAAGAAGCTAGCAAAGGTGGAGGACCATTAGGGCTATCTTGGAGCTTCATTTTCATTCTAAATCATCACCAAACTTGTGCACCCATTGTAAGGCAAATCCCTTCATATTCTAGTTTATTATTATGTCTAGATTAATGATGTATAAGTTGATCATCTTGAAAATCAAGAAAAGATAACCTAAAAACCTAACTCACACCTTAATAATAACACTAAATATGGTTTATTTTGTGTTGATTATGTGTTTATATGGTAGCTAGTTAGCATGATGGTGTTGGGTGTGTTAAAGTAAGGTGTAAAGGTTAGATGATCTTGTATGATCAAGTATGAAAATGAAGATTTAAACATGATAATGTTTAAATCTAAACAAGATCATCAACTACATCATCCATGAAGATTACTACAACCTAAAAATAATTTTACTACATATGAGTGATTTTTATAAGAAATAAACATTATGATTTAAGTTGTAACCATCTTTAAAAGTGTAGTAATCAAAGGGGTTTAAAATAATGGACTTGGTCTAATGATGTAACAAAAATGATGAGTTAAAATGCTAATAAATATTGAAATCACATTACATTTTAGTAAGAATTAGACTACAAAAATGCCATGGATGATGATGCACATAAGTGTAAACAAATAATATGAAAGCTTGAAATAAATTGTTGATCTTAATTATGAGTTTAACAGGGTTTAAATATGCTTTAAAAACGTGGAAAACGTCATAGTTTAGGGGAAACTATGCCGAAATTTTCTAAAAGTCTAATCGCGATTAAGATATGATTAACAGGATGATTAAGGGGATTGAACGCTATTAGTAACTTAAATTGTCATTAAGTAAGCTTTGATGACAAGGGTTAAACCCTAAACACTCAAGTGTTCATCCATTATATATATATATGTATATACAAGTAAAAATATGTATACATATTTTCTCACCAAGAATTTTGTATAAATACATGCGTATTGTATGTGTAAGTATTTAGAAGCTTAGGGTATTCACCATAAAAATACCCAACTATATACAAAATATTACAAACAGTTGAAAATAATACCAAGTGTTGGTGACTCCAACAAATACATTGTTACAATACGTCGAAACAATAATCGGACAAACGAAGCAATCTGGACGATGGACGAACGTTCACAATTACACGTCACGTCGTCGACCAACGAATAAATCGCCGACACGAAGAGTTATTACGACGACGGGCGATTGTCGACGAGAAAAAAAGCATGTAATAAACGATGATGGCTACAAGTCTAAAATATATATTTAGACACATAACATAAATATATGTTATCGAAATCAAAACCCGGAAAATTAAAATATAAAAGAATTTACTAAGTGATTTATTAGAAGTATAAAATATATACTTACACTCTATACTTAGTAAAAATTTATAAGTTTAAGACTTACTAAAATGGGCTCTTATAAGTGAGTTTGGGCTAGGCCCAATTTATAAAAGACATGGGCAAGGCCCAATAGCATAAAATATATGGACAAAGCCCAAAATGTACAAAATATATGGACAAAGCCCAAAAACATATAAGTTACATGGGCTAGGCCCAAAGACATTAATAAAATAGGCTAGGCCCAATGACATTAATAACATGGTCTATGCCCAATGACATGAAAACATGGGCTAGACCCAATGACATGAATTACACGGGCTAGGTCCAATGACATGCAAACATGGGCTAGGCACAATGGCATAGATGACATGGGCAAGGCAAAATGACATGCGTGCAAGGCACGAGAACATGTGAAGGGAAAGGCCCAATTCACATAACAATATATATATATATATATATGTATGTGTATATATATATATACATATATATATACATACATATATATACATATATATATATATATATAAACAAACTACCAACACTATGATAACACTAAAAGTTGTTCTATCATAACAAAGAAGTACATAACAAGAAATCAAGATGAACAACGAGTACAAGGTCCATTGAGGCCTAGGTGCCTAATAAACTCGATACACATGTAGGTTACACAGTGTATGGACACCGACTGTGAGTAGTACGACGTACGGAACGCAAAGCTATGAGTTCATGTCCCTCCTTTAAATTATTTCAAATGTTTTGTTTTCAAAACTGTCGAGGGGAAATACATGTCATTATAAATAGTATGTTAGTTATGGATTTAGTTAATAACACGATCAATTGTGCGTAAGTAGGATGATGACGATAATAACCATTAATCACATAGTGACCAAGGTGCAAATGGGGTAGATCTATTGAGTTTGAGACGCGCTGTACTCCTGGTTGGTATACCCTTCGGAGTGCTTTTGTGATCCCAATGATGTCAAAGTTGTCTCGGTTTGGTTACTTACTTATGACACATATATGCCAGGGTGCTCGCGACACACTGATAGGTCCTTAAAACTCCATGATGCTAATAACATACTCGGATTTCGTTACTGGGTTTCAAGAATGACACTTTTATACGAAAACATTAACTACATGAACTCACCAACTTTATGTTGACTTTTAAAATTACATGTAATTCAAGACGCAAGGCATGAGCTGGTGATATGATTCGGGTTATGGGAAAATGTCAAGACAATGATGTACCATCATTTGGAGGGTTTGCCTTTTATATCCCAACTTCGTATGGGTATATAGGAGTCAAAACCTCATTACACAGTAACGATGAAAACAATATCTTATTTTGGAGTAATATACGTTGAATTATGTTTATGATGATCAGTTGAAAACAGTTAAACTATGAAATCGCTTTTGTATGGTTGTAATTATGGGAATGAAACTTATTATTAGTATGGAATCGTTGTTGAATTATAAATGTTTACTAAATTGGATGCAATTATTACCTAATAGTTACACACTTGCGCTTCCGCTACGATCGGGTTGTGACAAGACTATGGATATGACATTGTGATTCCACAATATAAAGTCACTTCCACAATCAGAGGAACATATGTTATTAACAACTATGAAAACTCTACCACTGCTGGATCAACCACTACTAATCCTCAATCCTCTGCCAGCTCATCAAATATAACCTCTGTTGATAAATGTCCAACCACTTTGGATAAAAGTCAACATGTTTTCACACCTCTCCCTCCAATACCTCCACCTCCATTTCAAATAGATGTTGGCTCTTCAAAATTGCTAACAGATGTTGGCGTAGATGATTCCCATCTACAACCTTCACCTCAAAATGTCATTATTCCATATAAGGTAGATCAAATCTACGTTAAAGTCATCCATCTGATCAAATCATTGGCAACATCAATGAAGGGGTGCTCACAGAAGTCAATCCCAAAACATTTGTCTTTTTGTTGGTGTCCTATCTCTCACACAACTTGTCAAGTACTAAAAGGCACTAAAAGATAATAGTTGGGTAGAAGCCATGCAAGAAGAGCTCCTTCAGTTTAAAAGACAACAAGTATGGGAACTTGTACCATTGCCAAAGGATGTATGTCTAATTGACACAAAATAGGTCTTTAAAAACAAAACTGATGAAAGGGGTATCGCTGTCAAGAATAAAGCTAAGCTTGTGGTTCAAGGTTACAGACAGGAAAAAGGCATTGACTATGATGAAACATTTGCTCCTGTAGCAAGATTAGAAGCCATCAGACTGCTCTTAGCCTTTGCTGCCAACCACAACATCAAGGTGTTTCAAATGGATATCAAAAGTGCATTCTTGTATGGTAAGATCAAAGAAGAGGTATATGTTTGTCAACCTCCTGGTTTTGAAGATGCATTTTATCCTGATCATGTCTACAAGCTTAATAAAACATTATGTGGCTTGAAACAATCACCAAGAGCCTCGTATGAAACTCTTTCCACTTTTCTCTTATCCATAGGTTTTACAAGAGGTAGAATTGATAAACCTTGTTTTTAAAATGGAGAGGAAAAGATTTGATGCTTGTCAAAATTTATGTGGGTGGCATCATTTTTAGATCCACATGCACTGCCATGTATGTAAAGTTCAGAAACTCATGGCAGCAGAGTTTGAAATGGGTGCTATGGGTGAGCTCCAATGCTTTCTTGGTCTTCAAGTAAAGCAATTGCAAAATGGTACTTTCATTCATCAAAGTATGTATGTCAAAGAACTACTTACAGAATTTGATATGAATGATTGGAAACCATATAGCACACCCATGGCAACCACAAAGCTTGTCATTATTGATGACAAGATGACTTGGTTGATCAAAGTCTATATAGAAGCATAATACATTCTTTATTGTACCTAACTGCATCAAGGCCAGACATCATGTTTGCAACATGTGTTTGTGCTAGATCCCAGTCAGCACCTAGGAAGTCCATTCTCAATGCTGTAAAAAGGATATTCAGATACATAAAAGGTGCTCCCACACTTTGGTATCTGATATCCAGCTAATGGAAATATTGAGCTTTCAGTTATTCAAACAGTGATTTTGCTAGATACCACACCACAAGGAAGTCAATTTCATGAGATTGTCAATTCCTAGGAAATTGCTTAGTGTCTTGGCAAAGCAAAAAAACAAGCTACGGTATCAACATCCAGAACAGAGGTTGAATATATTGTTGTTGCAAGCTGCACTACTCAACTCTTATGGATTCAAAATCAATTGCTGGATTTTGGTGAAACTACTCTACAGACTCCTCTCATGTTGGATAGTCAAGCAGCTGAAAACATCATTAAAAATCCAGTCTCTCATTCTACCACAAAACACATTGACATCAGACATCACTTTGTGAGAGATTTCTATGAAAAGGGTTTGATTTCTCTACATCATGTCCCCCCTAAAGATCAACTAGCAGATGTTCTAACCAAAGCATTAGATACATCTACCTTTGAAAGTCTGATCTCTAGGATTGGTATGCTAAACATGGAATAAAAATATTTTTTGTTTTCCACGTGTAAATGGCATCAAAGTGTTTTCAGAGAGTCAAAAATTCATCCTTAAAATAGCTTAAATTGAAATTTTTCAATAAATCACTGAAGTCTGCTCATAACCACTGTTTCTCCAAACCTCTGCTTGGCGTGAAAATGTTTCCGTTGCTAAAAGTGTATCCTCTATTCTACATCCACTGTTGGTGAAACCACTGTTTTCCTAATCCACTGATAATCTATCCTCTGATAGTGTAAAATGACCACTATTCATTCCACTGTTCAGAACCACTATTGGTATCCAGCAGAGGTTTCCAAACAACTGTCTTCCATTATCCAACAAAGTTTACATGTGGACAAATATTAGCCATCAGATTTTTTGGAAAATGCTGCCACGCCAGCTTTCACTTTTTCTTTTATAAACCTTGTTCCATCCAAACAGAGTCTTTCACTGCCATATTGAATTCAAAAATTCTCCAAAGAGGTTATCTTCTTCACTAACCCTCATTCACTCTTCAATTATGACTCTAAACATCAAAAATCCACACAAATACCTTCTTATCCTCGAGAAAACAGATAATAATGTTGCTTTTCATGCAATGATCGATGTTCTACAAACATCATCATACAAGGATATTCTACTGGTAAAGGCTCCAATATATGTTGACACACTTAGACAATTTTGAGCAAATGCTAAGGTTAAGATCCAAAACAAAAAACCATTTGCTATTACGTCAAAGATTGGACAGTCTCTTGTCCAAATTTCTCCATCTACCATTTCCACCACATTTATCTAAATGACCTAAATGACCCCACTTCCTTCTCAAAGAAGGATTTACACGATGAATTCATTGAGCATGGTTATGAAAGTCAAATGACATGTATTACCATCTATAAACCTTAATTTCCTGCTACCATGAAATTCTTTTTCCATACTTTATTGTTGTGTTTGTCAGTCAAGACAACTGCTTTTAATGAAATACCTTTAAACATTCGGTATCTAGGCTGTTGAGATATTATCTTCAAAAACAAATTTCTAAAACTGATTCTCAATAGGTGTCATTTATGAAATTGGCAGCCTTAAACATGAAACTTTTACAAGACTCTCTAACCAAAATCCAATGGTTTTGAAAACACAATCAAAGGGGAATGAGCCAATTCTAGATACTAACACATCCACTGCTCAAACCTCTGTTGCTGAGCCCACTGCTCCTGTTGAACATGTCACTATAACAAGTGTTGTGCAACCCCTACCATAATCTACCAAAAGAAAACCTTCTAAATCCAAAAAGCCCTCCAAAAATAAAACCAAAAAGGTAACTCTGAAAGATGGGATCCCAGAGGATATACCTGTGACAACACCAAAGTCACTTGAAACCACTGCTGCTACTTCCTCACACCAGAAGGAACAAAGATCTCCACCTATCCAAACTCCTCTTGATTCCTCACATAATGAACAAGTTGTATCCACAGGGACACCACATTATGAAGCTCTTGGTTCACTTGAATCAATCTTCCACAGCCCCTCTCCTAGGGTAATGTCTCTTTCTATACCACAACCCACTCCCAATTCTCCAATACCACCTACATTTATACCTTTGCTTGATGCAATAGAGAAATCTCAGACAAACATCAGTCTCTCTCACTCACCCATTAAATAGAGTCAACTTCTACATTTGACTGAGTCTAAGAAAACTCTATCTGCTAGCCCGCAAGCATTTGAAGAGTCTACACCCCTTGAGTTACAAGTAACTCTTGGTGGTATTTCAAGTGAAGCAGCCACTACAACTAATGACACAATAGTGTTTCAGTTGGACAGTGGTTACATTAGTAAGACTTTCTTGAAGGCAACAACTGTTGAGGCTACAACAGTAACCTCTGTCCCAGTTAGAAGTCCCTAGTACCAAGACAAAGGGGCATTTGGTTCTAAAAACATTGAGATTCCTCATGTTGATGATCCAAATACAATTACCTCTGGTAGGAAATTAGATGATCCTATTAACTTACGTGATAAATTAAAATACCAAGACTTGACGGAGAGAATCACTACCATGGAATCATCCATTGATGAAATTAAATCCATGATGAAACAAGTGCTACAAAATTCTCAACCTCAACCATCACCAACTCAAAATGCTGATGAGCTATGGAAAGTTGTGCAACTAATTATCCTAGCTCAGAGACAATTGGCGGATATTCAGCATGAGACACACATGAAGGTAATCAGAAATATAGTCGAGGCTAGATACAAAGATACATACGCAGATATTAAAGCCATCAAAGATCATTTATTGAAGACAACTGGCTCTGACCTGGCTATAATTTATGTTGAAGAAACAGAAGATGATGCCAAAAAGGGGGAGAATGATTCACTAAGAAAGTTGCAACCTGATTCAAGTTCTATACTAAAGGTCCAACAACAGCCAGAAACCACTGCTAAAGCATCTGATGCAACTTTGGGAAAAGGGATTGATGAGACCCTATACAAAGAAGCTGAAAAGATTGCTGACGATAAGCAGAAGAGACAAGATACAACGGATGGTAAAGCCTTAATGCTAATTAAAGAAGAAAAAGCCAAATAGATGGAAAAAGAAGATGTTGGTACTTCAAGAAAAAGGAATTCTACAAGAAAAGTTAGACAACCAATTGTCACTACTTCTAAAACCACTATTGAGGCTACAGATGTTCCTGAAACCACTGCGCCTATCACATTTCCCACTTTACCCCAACCATTAACCACTCCACCAAGAATTCCTACATATCCACCATCACCAAAGATCAAATTCCAATGTAAAAGAAAAACTTTTGTTGATGAAGGTGATGAAGAGATTACATCACCAAACTCTTTGTCATCACAACCTACTTCCACTCCACCCCCATCATCTCCACATACAGACACTTCACTTCCACCCATGCATCTGTCATCATCCTAACAAAAAACTTTCTATCTCTTCTTGGGTATCGAAAGCCTAGAAACCTTGATGAGTATCTGATACTAAAGGCTAGAAAAGCTAAAACTATTGCAAAGGAGCTATCAAAGGATAAGGATGACAGGGCTCTACAAAGATCCATGAAATTTCAATTGAGCAAAATTAGAAACATTGAAGATTTGCTAAGGATTTGAGTAAGTCCATGTCTAAAAAGCCTACAAATGATGATCCTGATTTGAAACAAGACTACTTTGATCATATCATGAAGCACAAGCCTTACAAAGCAATAAGAGCCCAATTCAAAGACTGGTATGCAAATTAGCTTAAAGAATAAATTGATAGAATACAAGCCATGCTCAAGGACGCTTTGATAAATCCTAATCCACCTATTTGGAAAAAGGCTAGACTTGAAAATCAAGACCATGCCTTGAAAATCAAAAGGATGTAGGCTGAGCTTGTTGTTTGCTCAATATGGAACAACAAGGTAAATTGCAAGGTGGTCTGAATCAAAGGTTATTGATACCTATATAAGATTAGAAGAGCTTAATAAGAAGGATCCCTCTATTCCAAGATAGCTAGACTACTCACCAACAACCACTGCCCCTCGTCAGACCCAAATCTCCAAAAATCTTGCTTTAACCACTGCCTTATCCACAGTTGCTTTAACTCATGTAAAAAGGCAAAAGACAATGGTTGAAGAAGATGAGCAGAGGTTTGAAGAATATATAAAATCGGATATCAAATGTCAACTCCTTTATCACACTGATGCTGCAAGTGATAAGCTTATGGAAACACTTTCAACATTTGTCAGCAGACCCATTTCACCAAACTCATCTCAAATACATCTACTCCCAAGAAAACCATCTGACTCAAAAATTCTAAAATGGAAGTCATGCATAGACACCCATAAATTGACTTTGCTAAGGTCAGATGGTAGAGCGCAAAAGATAAGAATGGAGGATGCATATGGTCTGGATGCAGCTGACCTCCTAGATCTGATGAATTTTGAGCTTGAAAGTGATGTAAATAACATGATTGCCCTGGACTTGAACTTCAACTCAAAGGACAAATAAGGGAATCATTGATGAGGAATAAAGATCAAAAATAAAGACAAGTTTTGGCATCATCTATTCCAGGGGGAGATTGTTGGAAATTGAAGATGATAGAAAGCAAAAATATTTTACAATATATATTCTTATAATAAATGAACATCTGCTGAAGCTAAGCTCTATTGAAGACAAAGGTCAAAGGTCTGCCCTAGCAAAGCTCTGATGAAGACTCAAAGCTCTGCCAATTCAAAGTTTATTATTTTCGCTGCACTATTCATACATGTTTATCCACTTCCATTGATTTCATCTTAAATATTTACAACAATATCAAACTCAGATCCTAACATTATTTGACGAACATACGATGGTTTCCACCTACTTATTGATAGAATGTGTGAAACCCATGTTCCAAAACAAGAATGAACCTGGAGGCTGCCAATCACTATGAAATGCACCCACCCGTAGGCAAAAAGATGTCCTTTTCCTTGATCCAACGTCTTGTTATTTAAAAATTGATGACACAAAATATTGGGAGAAGAAGAATTTAGAGTGAGTTGTGAGAAAGTTTGGAATGAGTTGTGGTTTGAATGAGTACCTCAAGGTTTTAAAATAAAAAAAATAAGTTTTTTTATTTGATTATTGTGCAATGGTTAAAAAGAAGGGACACACGATTTCTACCATTGCCGCACATGAAGGAGACAATGAAATAAAGAATCCTAGGGGCTTTCTCACGTCACATTAGCGTTACGTAGACAGAGGTCTTTATGACTATTCACCCTTAACTACCATAGAGTTGGATAAAATCCAAGAAATCCACTCGCATCATACTCAATCATTAATTTTGTTTTAATTTAGATGTTATTTTAAATTTAGAAACATTTATAATTTTAAAATAAAATTACATAAGCGAGAAAAATAATAATTAAGATAAACCTTGAAAGGTACTATTAAACTATGATTAAAAAAATATAAACCAACTTAAACTAGTGTTGTGAATTTTTTCCAAGCCGAAACTGACCACTGATCACGACCTATGAAAATTCTCCAAGCCGAAACTGACCAAAACTAGTGTTGTGAAGACGTACGAACACCCCACGGGTCTTGTCAATCGCTTCATCTTCAGTTAAACCCTCTTTGTCATTCAACGCATTGTTAAAGAGCCTCTGAAATCCTACACACTTTGTTGGGATAACCACAAACCATGAAGTTATTTGACAAACATACGATGGTTTTCACCTACTTGTTGACAGAACTGTGTCAAAACCGTGTTCCAAAACGAGAATGAACCTTGAGGCTTCCCATCACTACGACATGCACCCACCTGTTGTCAAAGAGATGTCATTTTCCTTGGTCCAGCGTCTTGTTATTTGAAAATTGATGAACACAAAATATTGGGAGAAGAAGAATTTAGAGTGAGTTTTGTAAAGTTTTGGAATGAGTTGTGGTTTGAATGAGTTTCTAAAGGTTTTAAAATAAAAAAATAAGTTTTTTTAATTATACAATTGTTGAATGGTTAAAAAGGAGGGATCCACAATTTCTACCGTTCCCGTCGTAAAGGAGACAATGAAATAAAGGATTCTAGGGGCTTTATCACGCCACATTAACGTCACGTAGACCGAGGTCTTTATGACTTTCCACCCTTAACTACCATGCAGTTTGATAAATTCACATAATCCACTCTCATCATACTCAATCATTAATTTTTTTTAATTTAGATGTTATTTTAAATTTAAAAACATAACTAATTTTAAAATAAAATTAGATAATCTAGAAAAATAATAATTAAGATAAAACTTTAAAGGTACTTGTTATGGGTAACCCATATCCCCATAATATATCCTGAATTTATGTTTCTAATCTGTGACCAGGATACTGAACAAGGATATTGGTAACATCCTTCAGAAGTATCTTGCTCGTTACTAATGGTTTGTTTGTATACTTTAATTGCAAGTGACTAACGTTAACAAGGACTAGGTCTACCCGAAGACTCGCTCAAAGTGGTTGGAAGATGAATGTTGATAGCGGAAGAAACGGTCTACAAAGGTCACAAGGGGATATTCTCTGTATTCCAGAATTGTAGGATATTTAGTTAGAATTTAAAAACTATATAAGGGGAACCGGATCATTAGAAAATCACATGTAATCTCGTACACACACCAATTACTTGCTATATTCTGTAACACCCCAAAATCCTCATATATATGTTATATATATATGTGTGTGTGTGTGTGTGTATGACAATGTTAAGGCAAGAATGTAAATAAAAGTTAAACTTAAACGGAATGGTTTAAGCTAAGAATAATATGAACTCCATAATTGAGGGGCCATAAATGCATAAGTTAAAAGTTTAGTGCATAAATTACAATCAAAACACAATTACACACACACCTGATGTGTGTATCGATCAAGCAGAGGGAAAAAGGGGAAAACCCTTGTTCTACACAAATTAGCAAAATTTATAAGGAATTGAAGTTATAATTGATGCACATCCTTGGTTTCTTGATCATCTAAGCATACTAAACTATAAGGTAAGTGGAATTTTATCTTTTGATGATCTTGTGTGAAGTGGGTTCAAACAAACAACAATTTATGAGAAATTTGTATGAGTATGAATTAGAAGCATCACATAGGACAGGAATTATGCTTGAATTCAACTAAATTGATGTTTCGAGTGAAAACCCACTTGAAGTAGGAGCATTGTATAGAGTAATGAGGAATATGTGCAAAATTTGTGTAGTAGTTATGTATGATGTTGCTTATAATGAATATTGGAATGATGAAACTGAATTTGAATGAGTATTGTATGAGATTAGTTAAATAAGATAACCTTGATATGTATAAGTAGGAATATGCATAAGATACTTGTACTTTGTGCTTTGCTAGTGGTATGCACTCCAGGTGTTCGATGAAATGCCTGGGTATTGGTTTTAAGTAATAAAGATCAATTTATATGCATATGATGGTAATTGATTTAAAATAAGTAAATGTTGAGTTGTAAGCTCACTATGTTAGTATAAATGCGAAGATGAGAGCATGAGAATTGAAAGAATGTTGAATGTGATATTGTAGGTGTAAAGGAAGAAGATACAAGTCAATCGGGTTCGCAAGTAACGCAAAACAAAGGTAAGTTCACTTGAACTTCATTTCATATTAGCACTACTTGTTAATTAGAGTTATGAATGGTAATGTAAAATGATGAACCTAGAGGAATTTGCTAAATGCTAGTATTTAAATGTATGTGCATTAACCCATTGTAAATGGGTTAGAATGAGTGGTTAGTAAGGTGATAGAAATTTTGATCATGAAGACTCGTAGAAAACGTGTCAATAAGAATGAAGTGTTTGTTGCATGAACCCGTAAGATCGGGTCGGATGAAAGGTGTAAATGTAACATAAGAATGTAAAATTACGATTTCGTTGTAGGCGAAATTTGTTATAAGAATGAAATGTAAGTAGAAAGAATGCTTCAATATCATGATCTTGATTACGGGTCAAATAAGGGATTAAAGGATGGATGAATTTTTATGTTAACAAGTTATCTAACAAATGCGTTTGTGTTTGTATGATAGGTAAATCGCAAAATTGATAACGGCGTACTTGGAATGAACACACACCGCATCGCCTCATTTTCACGCTTCTGTCTCAAGTTTTGATGCCAACGGGTCAAGGAAATACTTTTGGGATGTAATGTCATTCTAAATACACTTGTGACTTCGTGTGTAAACTTAAAGTCTAAAATTGGTACAGTAAATTAGGTTATGCCCCATAAATTTTATAAACTTGTGTTAGATTTGTAAGAATAGGAGGGGCAAATTTTGGTCAAAGTTTTACATTATGTTATGAAAGCTTAAAATATAATACAATTTTACCTTACGGTGAAATGGGTGTTACATATTCACAGTCATTCACTCATATTTCACAATCATTGTAAAACTTAGAGCTGATCTGTGCATTATCCTAAAGCTGTATCATGATATTTCAATCGACAAGAAGAACAAAGGCAGCTGGCAGTTGTCAGCTCCCGAGGTTTTGTGCCGGCGATCTAGATAAATCAAGGGCTTTCCTCGTACATCCCGTGTTAATCCTTACTTTTATTGTTCTTTGCTTGATAATTTATATAGTTTGTTATCCTGAAATTTTTTCTTTATTAATCAACTTAACCCATTCTTGCAAATCTCTATAGCACACTACCATACAAACTAAATTTGATCACTTAATTGCTTCGGTAATTTTTGACCAAAACAATTTGGCGCCCACCGTGGGGCAAGTGGTGCTATATTTATTCAAAACTTTTTTAAAATCATTAATCGGTTTTTTGTTCTCAAAACCTTTTACAAAACTATTTTCAATGGCCTCTCAATCAAATTTGAGCTCTTCTTTCATGCCTGCTTCAACCTCTGCTGCGACTAGTTCATTGCCTCCTCCACCTCCACAAGTTCAAGCTTTCCAAAGGAGAAACGAAAGCCAAACACCTCGAGAAACTTCTGTTACTCAGAATGTTTCTAGATCTGGAGTTTCAGGGAGAACTCCTGTCTTTGCTTCTAATGATGAGATTTTGTCTTTGTTTAGAAGCATACAGGATTAATGAAAAATCAGTAGGAAATCAACCACGTTATAATGAAGGAGATACAACTTTTAAAGTCAAAAATCCAAGAAACCTGCTGAGGATGCAGCTACTCCTTTACAGCAGAAGATGTTGAACTTTAGTTCGGCAGCATTCACCAAAGATAATCAAGGCAACATGATACCAAGTCATTCCCGAAGCAATATACTGGAAATATCCCCAACGGCCAGGATATCGACCATGAGGGATCCAGGATATGGTCTAGGCTATGGCCAATATCGCCAGGCTGGTAACGCATCTATTAACACCAGTATCCCTACTACTAATAATCTTGAATCATTGCATGATGCAAGTGTAACATCAGCATTAACAAAAGAACTTCAAAAATTGAAGGATATGATATCGAGTGTGCCTGGGGTAGTGCAGCCTATACCAGAAGTATCCCAGGATCGCCACAAGATATCCCGATTTGCTTACCCCGTTTGTAATGTAGAAATCCCAAAGAGATTCCAGACTCCCAACATGAAGCTATATGATGGGATGACAGATCCTGAGGAGCATGTTGCCCTGTATAGGGAAAGGATAGAAATAAATCCAATCCCACCAGAACTCAAAGAGGCATACTTATGCAAAGGCTTTGGTTCCACTTTGACAGGATTAGCCTTAAAATGGCTTTAAAATATTCCACCTCATTCTATTACATCTTTTGCTCATTTAGTTAACTTATTTAACAGTCAATTTTCTTGTAGCAGGAGCTTTGAGAAACTAACGAGTGATCTTTACAGGATAATGCAGGGATCACAAGAATCCGTAAGGGATTATGTTAACAAATTTAGTAGAGAGAATACCTGTATATCCCGAACCTTGATGTTGCCACGACAATACAAGCGTTCAAAATAGGATTACAAAAGGATTCTCAATTTTACCAAGACCTTGTAATGAATCCTTGTGGGAATCTGGATGAAGCTCGAAGTAGGGCCATGAGATACATAAGGCTTGAAGACGATAGGAAAATGTAGGAAAGGATGAACACATCCTCAACGTATGAATCAACGAATAGGAAGTCAGAATCCTCATACGAACAATACCGATCCAAGCCATATGCTAAGAACAACAACAAAAGAGTTAATGCTATTGAGGATGAAGAAGAATATCTTCAACTTTCAAAATATTGTGTTTCAATAATTGTTCCTGAACTAATGTATGTTATGCAGGGATTGGGGGACAAAGCAAGATGGCCGAAAAAGAATCCAAAAAATGCTGATTGGAGGGACAAATCAAAGTGGGGTGCCTTTCATCAAGATTGTGGGCACACAAAGGAGGATCGTATAGCCTACAGAAAACAGATCAGCTATTTACTATGTAAAGGTTATCTAAAGGAACTTCTTGGCAAAAAGAAGAACAAGACTTAGGATACTTATAGGAATCCTTAAAGAGCTACATCTCCACCACCTGATGCAAAGATAATCAACTTCATCTCCGGAGGATCGGACATATGTGGAACTTCTTACTCTGCGGGCCAAAAGACATGCTAAAGAGGCCAAAGCAGAAAAGGGAGATAAGCCGACAAGAATGACAATGCTCACGGATGATAAAGTGATAACTTTCAAAAGTGATGATCGGGATAACATCCAGGATCCCCATCATGATGAGTTGGCAATTACTTTATATGTTGCTAACCATTTTGTACGTAGGATACTGGTAGATAATGGAAGCTCAATCAATATTATCCAGTTGGAGACATTGAAGAGGATGAATATCATGGAAGCTGATATTACTTCAAAATCCACTATACTTGTAGGATTCAATGGGGAAACGAAGAACACTGTTAGGGAAATCAAGCTACCTGTCTATGTTGAAGGGATGAACTTGTTACAACGCTTCTGTGTTATGGATTCATTATCCTGCTACAACATAATATTAGGCAGGCCTTGGATTCATGACATGAAAGTCGTACCCTCCACTTACCATCAATGTGTAAAGATACCTACTCCTTTGGGAATGGTGAAGGTTGAAAGTGACCAGCAGGCAGCAAAAGAGTGTTACTCTTCCTCGACGAAAGCATCAGCAAAATCTCGAGAAGGATAGAAATCAAAGATACAAGCACAACATATTATGGAAGCTTCTGAACAAGATGTCAAGAAAATCATCCTTGATGAAGATACTCCAGATATCAATGCTTGTAGGATTCAATATTCTTGAGGATATTGAGAAACAACTTATTAACTTTTTAAAATGCAGGATGTCTACATTTGCATGGAAGCATGAGGATATGACAGGTATATCAAAGGATATTATAACCTATAAACTGGGAATTGATAAATCTTTCAGGCATATTCAACAAAAAAGAAGAAAGTTCGCTCCTGAAAGGAATGCTATCATCCAAGAAGAAGTGGAGAGGCTGTTGAAATCCAAGATGATAAGGGAGGTCAAATTCCCAAAGTAGTTAGCAAATGTAGTGGTAGTGTAGAAGAAGAATGGGAAATGGAGAGTCTGTGTTGATTACACAGACCTTATCAAAGCATGTCCAAAGGATCCATTCCCACTACCTCACATTTACTCCATGGTAGATGCAACTACTGGACACGAAATGCTGACTTTCATGGATGCATCCTTAGGATTTCAACAAATCCAAATGGAACCATCCGACCAAGAGGATACAACATTTATGACACCTACAGGTATATATTGTTATACTGCTATGCCATTTGGTTTGAAAAATACAAGTACAACATATCAGAGGCTAGTCAACATGATGTTTAAGGATAAATTGGGGGATGCTATGGAAGTATACAACAACGATATGGTGGTGAAATCTAAGAAAGCTGAGAATCATCTCCAAGACTTGGAAAGTTCCTTCAACTGAATCCTGCAAAATGCCACTTTGGAGTGGGGGCAGGAAAAGTTTTTGGATATATGGTAACCAAAACAGGAATAGAAGCAAGCCTGGAGCAGATCAGATCTATTCTAGATCTCAAACCCCCATCCAATATGAAAGATGTTCAAAGATTAACTGGAAGGGTAGCAGCATTAAACAGATTTATATCAAGATCCTCTGAAAAATGTACTAAATTCTATGATATCCTGAAAAAGAACAAGAAATTCGAATGGGAAGAAAAATATGAAGCTGCTCTACAAGCATTAAAGCAGTATCTCTTAAGTGCACCCCTTCTAATGTAGCCTGGAGATGGTGAACCCCTATCGCTATATCTTGCAGTGTCAGGAAATGCAGTAAGTGCAGTCTTGGTTAAAGATCATGAAGGTCGGCAGTAACCCGTCTATTATGTTAGTAAAGGTTTATTATGTTGAAACTAGATACTTTCATCTAGGAAAATTAATATTAGCTTTAGTTATGGTATCAACTAAACTTAGACACTATTATGAAACAAATAGGATACATATTAAATCCAACTATCCTATTAAAAAATGTTCTTAGAAAACCCGAGATGTCTGGTAGAATGGCAAAGTGGTCTGTGAAACTGAGTGCTTATGATTTAGTGTATGAACCTAGGAATGCTATAAAGTCTTAGGCCTTAGTAGACTTTGTGGCTGATTTTAGTAGCGATATACAAGAAGCTGGTTTAGGAGTACAACAACTAGGTAAGAGCGTAGAATTTTGGACACTACATACTGACGGTGTGTCCAATGAAAGAGGTGTAGGATTAGGAATTCTACTAAAATCGCCATAGGGGGACATATTACCCCAGGCCATTAGATGTGAGTTTACTGCTACGAATAATGAAGCTTTAATAGCAGGATTAGAAGTAGCCAAGGATATGAATATTAAATGTTTACAAGTATATGTTGATTCCTTGTTAATTACTAACCATTTCAATGGATCTTATGCAGTAAAAGGCGAAAATTTAGCCGAATATCTTGAAATTGTTAAAAAAATTAGCAGGATATTTTGAAATATTTTCACTTGAACAGGTACCAAGGGAAGAGAATGCTGAAGCAGATGCTTTAGCAAACTTAGGATCTATTATCAGGATATCGGAAGGAACTTGGATACCAATAGTTCATATCTTGCACCCTGTGATGGAACATTTAAATCTCAGGATAAACAAGTATCGAGTATCCAGGACCCTGGTGATGGCTATCCTAAGAAGTATCCTGAATCCTGGATGACTCCAATCGTTAATTACCTACAAGAGGGAGATATCCCAAATGATGAAAACCCTAGAGCTTTTAGAATGAAGGTATCTCGTTTTACTTTAATAAATAATATATTGTATAAGAAATCTCTTGCGGGATCATACTTGAGGTGCTTGGAGGATCCCGAAACTAAAGAAGTACTCAAGGATATACACGAAGGAGACTACGGCAACCATACTGGGGGCATAGCTTTATATTCAAAAGTACTGAGAATAAGATATTATTGGCCAACTATGAGAAAGCATGCTATGGAATATACCCCGAAATGTGATGCATGTTAGAGACATAGAAACATACTATATCAACCTATAGAACCATTATATCCTATTACATCTCCATGGCCATTTATGAAATTGGGGATGGATATAGTGGGAAAGCTTCCTAAGGCTCTAGGAGGAAAAGTGTTTATGTTAGCAATGACAGATTACTTCTCTAAATCGGTTGAAGCAGAAGCTTTTGTCCAAGTCAGGGATCAAGAAAGTGGTATCCTTCATAAAAAGGAATATACTAACAAGATTCGGGATACCGGCCAAGATAATTTGTGACAATGGCTCTCAATTCATCAGCAAGAGAACTACAAACTTTTGTAAGAGTTGGAGCATAAAGATGATTACATCAACACCGGTGCATCCTCAAGCCAATAGGCAGGCAGAATCCTCGAACAAGATAATTGTCAATAATTTGAAAAAGAGATCAGGTGCTAAAAAAGAAAATGGGTTGAGGAACTACCATTTATCCTATGGACAGATAGAACAACTGCAAAAAATGCTCACTAGTATTTGGGGCGAAAGCAGTGATTCCAACTGAAATGATGATACCTACAACTAGATCAAATCTACGAAATCCTGATTTGAATCCTGAAGCCTTATGCCAAGAGTTGGATACCGTTGATGAAATAAGAGATGCAGCAAGCATACCAGCAGGTGATAGCCAAGTCTTACAACAAGAATATAAGGACAAGAAGGTTCCAAGTTAGGGATTGGGTATTGAGAAAGGCATTTCATAACCCAACTAATCCTGCCGATGGGAAATTATCCCCAAAATGGGAAGGAACATATGAGATAGAATCAGAATCCGGAAAGGGAGCATATAGGCTCAAGACTATGGAGGGGGATGTGCTACCAAGATCCTGGAATGCCATACACCACAAAGCTTATGACAAGTGAGTTTGGAATTTAAATTCTATCTCGGGATGATATGAACTTTAGCTTATTTAAATTTATTTAATTTATTATTTTATATTTTTGAAACCCTATACTGACTTAAGCATCGGAGGGGTGTTAGCCAAGCTAACACCTACTCTCACCCTAGTTTGAAGATGTTTTGTCGGGTTACGTTTAAGGATGATACTCTAGGATATTTACTCAAGATAAAATCGAAAGACTAGAGGATTGGCCCGCTCTCTCACGTTTAAGGGTGTTACATCCCTTCTAAGGTTTAAAGGTATTCACCTTTCTCTCGAATTGAGCTTAAACACTCCGCCTGGAGTGTACGTTGCCGGATATAGTTCAAGATGGCGGGACCAGTTCATGTAACAGTGCCAGACAATTTCGTCGTTATTGGCTATATCATGAATTCTTATGGTATATGAGGACTGATCACACTCTCTCATGTGAAGGGTATTTTTTTACTCTCTAAGGTTTAAAGGTTTTCACCTTTCTAAGTCTTGGAATTCATACATTCCCGCCTGTAGTGCATGAAAAATGGGTTTATCCCCAGTGAAACAAAAGATTTTGGATAATCCCAAGAGTATCTTAAAACACAATTGTGTTTAATATATTTTTCTTGATGGAAGAAAATTGTAAAGCTCAATTACCAAGTGAAAGATTACATAAGCAAAATATATCCTGATGCAACATGTTGATCCTGCACAGACAGTGGACATCTCTGCTAGGGCTAAATGTAACAAATGCTGACAATATTTCCTGCTGGGGACATTACAAATGATCCTAAGGTTTATCAAAAACTTTCTACTTAAACGTCTCTGGTATGGATTCTTATTTTTTTCTAAGTTTAAAGGCCTTATTTAAATAAATGGGATTTATTAACTATGAAATTTTTTTCCTACAGAATTTTTATAAAGCATTTTTTTAAACATAAATGGAAAACAATATAGATACCACTAATATCCTAACCAGGATACTTAGTCTAACTTTTTGCAAACAACATATAACATAAGGATAAGGCCAAAAGATTGGATTCATGTTAACAAGTCAAAATGTTACACCATTGGCCTTGTTTCAAACCGAAACCCATCCACCAAGTGTGTAAGTTGTACAAAAGCATATTAACGTTAACGATTAAAGGCTTCATCCTGAAACACGAGGATCCTTCCACCTCCAATCATTATATTATTCTAAAATCTAAAGTGCAGGAAAAGTAAATTGTTCAGCATGCAGAAAAGGTAAATTGTTCAACAGACATTAACCATCAGAATTAAAAAAGTGGGATCAGTCCTAAGCAATAACATCCATCATCGCCCACTTTGCTGCCCACTCACGGGGTAGCACTAACCACACCATCATCTCCACCGGCACCTGCTCCACCATCTTCACCAGCCTTGCCACCTGCCTCCGCCGCTGCCTCAGCCATCTTAGAGGACTCGCTAGCCCTAGGTTTATCAGGATACTCTACAAGGTTACCTGCCAGATCCTTCAGCTTGGCTTCCCAATCATCTACAGTCTAGGATGGGCATTCATAGCCTGCTTCCTTGGCCTCATAAGCCATCTTGATGACGACCTGGAGAAGTGAGATCACAACCGAATTTTGAGGCCATCCCTGAAGGAGACCATTCCCTGCTCATGGTTAACCTGGATGGTGACTAACTTGAGTTTAGCATCCACAGTCACCTTCTTCAGCTTATCCTCGTAGTGCTGGATCTTGGCGGCAGCGATCTTCCCATGATCCTCATTGGTGACCTCGGCTTTCTTCAACTTGGCCTCTAGAAACTTGACTGCTTCACAAGCCTCGTTGTGAAGAAGCGCCAGGCGGTCCAGACCCTACAAAACAAAATGCAAGTGTCAAAAAATATAACCTAACCAGGATACAGGTCCAGCATACATGTGTAGGATGCAGGATACGGGATGCGGATATTTACCTGATTGAGGAATGTGGTCATGGGACCAATGGATTCCATAAAGCTAAGACCTTCATAGGAAAGGGCTTCGGCAGCAGTAGCACGGAGGTCAGAACCCTTCCTCTTTTTGGATCCCGAGGCCCGGAACCTTGTCAGCGGAGAGGGGCTTAGGAGCAGCAGAGGTCTTAGAGCTGATGGTAATAGAGGGCTCCTTTTTCACCAAGGCAGGCTTGGAGAAGCTGTCAAGATCCTCAAGATCGAAAGTAGCGGGGACCTTGATGGAATCTACATAAAAGGGAGTAATTCCAGTCTTATCACATAATAATATCCTGATTAACCAAACATATGCATGAATGTTCAAAGCAGATATCGTTACCAAACATGATGGAAGTAGAATGTTGGCTAGAACTCGGATGGCTAAGCAGAAAGGTTCTTTCGATCTTCGACAACTTGTAAATGGCCTTAATCCGTGTCTATGACTCTGGAGTTGAGGGAGCTAGTTTCTTGAAATCCGCTGCGCAAAAAACAAGGATATAAGTTAGGGATGTCATAGAAGGATACATTTGGGGATATTCCTAAAACCCTAAGTCCTACCCTTGGTCAACCACTCCACCGGGAAATCACCGCCATTGACGATGGACTCCCACTTAACAAAGAAGAACTTCCACTTCCACTCATCCTCATTCTTAGTAGATCGGAGAATGAGAGGACTGTTGGAGGTAGAAAACAACAAGAACCGACTAGATCCATGGGACCTCAAACGGTAGCCAAGGGTAAATCCTCGATACTGAGATCAGGGGCGTGGTTGGTTTTGGTCTGACCAAACATAAGATCCTCCAAACCATAGGCATGGTTTGGGAAAAGCTCAGACCAGCGACACAAAAGAACTCCATGATAAACTCTAGAAATGGGAACCTAAGACCTATGAAAAAAGGGTACGCCAAGAAACAAAGCCATTCAGTCGAAGACACGTCCGATCGATGATTCCGATCGTATGGTCAAAGATGGCGCCGACCAGGAAAGCACCGGAGAATCGGAGAGCAGCTATATCAGCATTATCAAAGCTACAAACCTCCTGCTCGGGATTTTTGAGCAGGTTCTATGCAACGGATGTTGGAGTAGAATCGTCGGTGCAAGATTGTGTGCATTTGGCCATGGAGAATTAATGGTGAAGAAGACGAAATGCAGAGGAAATGATTTAAAGGAAAGAGAGAATAATACCTGAATGCAATGAGATAGCAGAAGGATTTGGGAGAAGATATAGGGAAAAGACTAGCTAATTATGAAGAAATATTGCCTTGGAAATTGCACCAAGTAACATCAATATTCCACTAAATATTTTGAACAACTAAAAATATATTCGTTGAAATCGGGATATCCAACAACTATATTTTTGGGGACAATTGTTATAGGTGGAATTTTGAACATATATCCGATAATATATCCTGACTTTATGTTTCTAATCTGCGACCAGGATACTGAACCAGGATATTGGTAACATCCTGCAGAAGTATCTTGCTCGTTACTAATGGTTTGTTTGTATACTTCAGTTGCAAGTGACCAACGTTAACAAGGACTAGGTCTACCCAAAGACTCACTCAAAGTGGTTGAAAGGTGAATGTTGATAGCGGAAGAAAGGGTCTACAACGGTCACAAGGGGATATTCTCCGTATCCCGGAATTGTAGGATATTCTGTTAGAACTTAAAAACTATATAAGGGGATGTCGGATCATTAGAAAAACACATGTGATCTCGTACACACATCAATTACTCACTATATTCACAATCATTCACTCACATTTCACAATCATTTTAACACTTAGAGCTGATCCATGCATTATCCTAAAGCTATAACACAATCATTGTAACAATCATTCACTCACATTTCAATCAATAAGAAGAACAAAGGCAGCTGGCAGTTGTCAGCTCTCGAGGTTCTGTGCCGGCGATCTAGATAGATCAAGGGCTTTCTTCGTACATCCCGTGTCAATCCATACTTTTATTATTCATTGCTTGATAATTGATACAGTTTGTTGTCCTGAAACTATATCCTGAAACTGTTTTCTTTATTAATCAACTTAACACATTTTTGCAAATCTCTATAGCACGCTACCTCATAAACTAAATTTGATCACTTAATTGCCTCGGTAATTTTTATCCAAACAGTACTATTAAACTATAAATAAAAAAAGACAAACCAACTTAAACTAGTGTTGTGAAATTTCTCCAAGCTGAAACTAACCACCGATCACGACATCTGAAAATTCTACAGCCGAAACTAACCAAAACTAGTGTTGTGAAGACGTACGAACGCCCCACGAGTCGCGCCAATCACTTCATCTTCAGTTAAACCCTCTTCGTTCTTCAAGGCATTGTAAAAGAGCCTCTCAAATCCTACACACTTTGTTGGGATAACCACAAACCATGAAGTTATTTGACGAACATACCATGGTTTTTACCTACTTGTTGACAGAACTGTGTCAAAACCGTGTTCCAAAACGAGAACAAACCTTCAGGATGCTCGTCACTACGATATGCACCTACCCGTAGTCAAAGAGATGTCCTTTTCCTCGGTCCAACGTCTTATTATTTGAAAATTGATGAACACAAAATATTAGGAGAAGAAAAATTTAGAATGAGTTGTGTGAAAGTTTTTTGAATGAGTTGTGGTTTGAGTGAGTATCTAAATGTTTTAAAATAAAAAATAAGTTTTTTTAATCTGACCATTGTTCAATGGTTAAAAAGGTGGGACCCACGATTTCTATCATTGCTGCTCGTGAAGGAGACAATGAAATGAAGGATCCTAGGGGCTTTATCACGCCACATTAACGTCACGTAGACAGCTGTCTTTATGACTATTCACCCTTAACTACCATGAAGTTGGATAGAATCCCAAAAATCCACTCTCATCATACTCAATCATTAATTTTGTTTAATTTAGATGTTATTTTAAATTTAGAAACATTTATAATTTTAAAATAAAATTACATAAGCCAGACAAATAATAATTAAGGTAAAACTTGAAAGGTACTATTAAACTATAATTTAAAAAAACACAAACCAACTTAAACTAGTGTTGTGAAATTTCTTCAAACCGAAACGGACCACCGATCACGACCTCTAAAAATTCTACAAGCTGAAACTGACCACCGATTACGACCTCTGAAAATTCTACAAGCCAAAACTAACCAAAACTAGTGTTGTGAAGACGTACGAACACCCCACGGGTCGCGTCAATCGCTTCATCTTCAGTTAAACCCTCTTTGTCATTCAACGCATTGTTAAAGAGCCTCTCAAATCCTACACACTTTGTTGGGATAACCACAAACCATGAAGTTATTTGACAAACATACGATGGTTTTCACCTACTTGTTGACAGAACTGTGTCAAAACCGTGTTCCAAAACGAGAATGAACCTTGAGGCTTCCCATCACTACGACATGCACCCACCTGTTGTCAAAGAGATGTCATTTTCCTTGGTCCAGCGTCTTGTTATTTGAAAATTGATGAACACAAAATAGTGGGAGAAGAAGAATTTAGAGTGAGTTGTGTGAAAGTTTTGCAATGAGTTGTGGTTTAAATGAGTATCCAAGGTTTTAAAATAAAATAAAAAATAAGTTTTTTTATAATTTGACCATTGTTCAACAGTAAAAAAGGAGGTTAACAATTTGTACCGTTGGTGCTCGCGAAGGAGACAATGAAATGAAGGATAATGCCCCCCTCCCCCCCCCCCCCCCGGACCCCTCTTAACGCCGCTATGAGGGTGAGGTGACATGGGGCATTGAGCCACACCGTGTAACCTTATTAGCATGAAATATCAAATGTATATAAATAATAACGACAACATAAAGTTGATTGATATAGGAAAATCTACAAAAATAAATATCATAACATAACGTAAATGATTAATTTGCTGATATTATGAGGGCTTTGTAAATTGATGAATGTATGGTTGCTATGAACCCTAAAATCGAATTGTAGGGACAGCAAAATTGTGTTCTTGTGGTATGAAGGGCCTGAAAAAGACCTGATGAAGAGTCTACCCTATCTCATATATCATTTGGTTTGAAATTGAAGCAACTCTTGCTCTCTAACTCCACAAAAAATGTGAGTGGACCAGTTTTTCTATGACCCCATGCCTTTAGGTTGGAGTTGATTTTGTTGTTGTTGAAAGAGGGGGTCGACTTTGAGATATGTTTGTTAACTTTAACAAAATCGTCTCTTATATCTATTTGGTATATTGTCTGTTAGGTGTGTGAGTTTTTTTTTATCAATTTCGAAGACCGTTGTTTATGAAATCATTTGATTAAAAATATTGTTGTTATTCTCATAAAACTTATCTCAAACTTACCCTAAAAACCAACTTGAAAGTTAAAAACATAATATACCCTCGATTGATTTTGCCAATTTCATACTGTAATTTTTTAATTTATTTAACAATTTCATAATTCTTAGTCTTATATATTTTATAAAGTTTATATAATATATTAATATACTTAGTCTTGAAGCGAGTAAATGGGTGTGAGATTGGTTTGGAGTAATCAGACATATATCAACTAATATCATAGTAGTCAAAACCCGTGTAAAATTTTATAATATGATGGTGTACTTGAATACATTTCTCGAATGTTACAAGTTTACTTTATCCCATCTAGCATGTATTTGTTTGCCATTCCTAAAAGTGGTCTAAAAAAACTAAATGCGGTCTAAGAAACTTAAATTAGAAATTTCATGAACCGGTTTTAGATTAGTTTAGGTATACCCTGCATGTGATTGTCTTTGTGTATCTATGTCTATATTTTATATATTTGTTTCCATTTCACTATGTTGCCCCTACAACATTTCTTATGTTATTTGGTATTGTTCTATTTCTAGATTTTAGGTATGTGGGTTAGTGTAATGTTTTTTAGTGTTGAGGGTTTCTCTGAAAATAGTTTCTCTATGTCTATGAATTGATGTTAGGTTTGTCTATATTTTATCTTTTTTAGATTCTAACAATAGCTTGCTATTTGTGAGATTTTATAAATGATTGTTGTTAATTTACTAACTTTTGTTTGGAGCAACAAGGTTTGCTATCATCATTTGTTTTATATGGTGTTATTTTTCTTTTTAAAAAAGAAATGGAACCTTTTCAAAAAAAAAAAAAGTAGTGTACGTGATTATTTATTTATATATTAAATCATTAAATAATTAATGATTTTGTTAGCTAGAAGTCAAACAACAAATATTACTAAATCTACAAGTGTTTGGTGTTTATAAGTTTATAGTATATATATATGTACTCAGGTAAGGTGCACGGATTTTTTTTTTAAATCTGGTTTCGGGTATATACTTGGGTACACTATGATTAAGTTTTGACTTTAGGGTATTGATCATATCTTGGTTTCGGTCGGGTTCGGGTCCGGGTATTGACCAAAAAATCTATACCATGTGTATCTGGGTTTGGGTTTTCAATATCCGGGCATTAAAATACCCTATTTCTAGGTCCAAATGGGGTTCGGGTATAGATCGGGTTTTTTGATTCATTTTTTGGCTTAAAACTTAGAAATATAATGGAAACCTTTATTTATACGTATCGTATGCCTTGAATTCTGCCCAAAAATACCTCATACAAGCTCTAAACATTCAAAAAAAATTGTTGTACACAAGGGGTTCGGGTATTTCAAAAACCCGTGTCCGGGTATCACGAAAACCCGGTTACGGGTATTACAAAAACTCGGGTACGTGTTTTATGGAAACCCGTGTACGCTAAAAACCCCGGTATAAACCGGGTATGAAAAAACGCGGGTTCGGGTTTAGGTATTGAACAGAAAATAGATACCTAGTCCCTACCCTACAGGTAGGGTCGAATTCGGATTTAACAAACCCAGTTTTTCTAATACCCGAGTTCGCGGTTTTTTTCGGGTTTGGATCTGGTTTCAGGCTTTTTGTGCACCTCTAAATAAGAGTAGTGTCATGTAGTCAGGTAAGTCATGGTCAAGTACATAAGCCCGTTCTTTAACCCATTAGATTGATGTGTTCTCTTAAGGTTTTGATATAAGCTGTATTATATACCAGGGCCAATCCAGCCCTGAGCCCTGTTTTGTGGGTTTTCATAAACTCACTTCTTGTGGAAAAAATGAAAAAAATTAATAAGAAGAACCTTGTATGATTTGAAAAAAAAAATAGTAAAAATCTATCAAAAATAATGAACCAACTGGACAAATTCCCTAGATCAGCCACTAGATATATATGGTAAGCTTCCACTTAAAGAAAATGTAAAATAATAGGTGGGACATGTACATGCGCCGGTTTTACATACAAAATATATATACATTCGTTTATGTAACTCGTCTACGAGTTTTCACGAAATGCACTTAGCTCGTCTAACCTTGAGCTTAGCTCGTTTACAAGCAGTTCAAGTTCGACTCGTTTTGTTTCAAGTTCTGTATCTATCACTAATAATTTTAGAAAGTAGAGCTCAGCTCGTACTTAATTCTCTTGTTATATATATTAAATAATTAATTATTTTCTATACCTATATAATTATTTACACATACTATATAATATACATTTGTATAATTATAATTTTACGCATAATAATACATTAATTGTTTTATTATGTAAAATTAGGATCGTAAACCTGGTCAAACTCGATAGGTAATGTTCAGGCTCTAGCTCGTTAATAAAGTGACCTCCAATTTAGGCTTGAGATTGTTTCGAGCTTTTTACAAGTCGATCTCCATTAGCTCACATGTGGTTTTCCTCCTTTATACCCTTAAACACACCTGCAAGGTTTGACATGGAAACGAGTTAAGACGCATCATGTAACGCATAATCAAAACCCAATATAGACTTGAGCACTTGGGTGGATCATGTAAATGGGATGGATAAGTCGTCGTACTAGGTCTGGACCATGGTTGTAAAACAAGGTCTCCAAGGTCGAGTACTCCTCGAGTAGTCGCTACAAAGTAGGTCGTTTATGCGACTTTCTTTAACTCCGCCTAATTACTCGGAATCGATCAAACATGGTCAATATCGACCAAAATCGGATCTAGTAAGTCAACTCGGGCCGAGTTTAACTTTAAAAAATAAACATAATTTCTATGCTTATTATATTAAAGAATGAATATCATTTTTACGTGTTGTATTATAATTATTAGTAAATACATGTTATTTGACATACATTTAATTTCTGAATACTAATTTCTTTTTAATTTAACATGTCCGAGTACTCCCTTAGTACTATTCGCCTAGACCAAGTACTCTCAACTTCCTGATCAACCGACTAATGGGCGTCTAGCGACTTTTGCAACCATGGTCTGGACACATCTTCTGTTGCATATTGCATTGCGTCAGAACTTCTAAAGTACCTTAAAAAATTCTTGTTATCTTATCTCATTTCTAAAATTAATGACTCAGATGTCGAAATATACATAAATCATCAAGTTCTTGCTATCTTATCCCCTTGCCAATATAGATGCTAGCCCTAAGAAGAAGACAACCATCGATCAACATGTTAGCATAAAAGTGGAAAAATAGGATTATTTGTGATCTGTGAACACATTTCATCCACCTTATTTCTTCAAAGCCTGATCGATGTTACTTCTTGAAGAACATCAGATCCGTTGACTTCGTCCCCATTAACCCAATTACCATGATTATTCCTTTTCTTGTACCATCATGATTACTTCTTGAAACGATAATTGGTAAGTATGCTCTTATCAATTTTGGGTCCTCAATACCAATTACCTGTGCATAGAAAAACCACTTACAAGTCACATCCCACCATATATTCCTGCCATCTTTATAATGTCCTTGTCACTCCACATATTATAGAAGAATAAATTTTTTTCTTTATCATTTATATAAAGAGTTCCATTGAATTTGTCAACCCTTGTTTTTCCTAAACGGATATCAAAACCAATCAAATCCTCCTCAGCTGTCAAAAACCATACAAAATATATATCTAACCCAAACAATATACCCATTTAACTCTTTATCCAACCCGCCTAATATGCAATGATCCCTTTCAATTTGTCCCACATCCAAACACCATTTAGAATTATACCTCTAGCTAGGGGATTGGTAGTTTAAGTAGAATGAAACAAATGTAGATGAACATATAACATTGAGAACCAAGAAAATGACCTAAAGCAAGAAGACAACAAATATGATTATTTATGTTTTACCTTATCAATCAATATAAGGCACCAAATGTGCCAAGCAACTTTAACTAGAGTGTCCCTAATGGACATCTGGTGATTAAGTGATGTATCACATAATTAAAAGGTTTTAAGTTCAAATTCTATAGAGTACAGGTATTACTAGTGTATTTATCCTAATAAATCTAGAAATTATTATTAAAAAAACTTTAACTAAAGTAAGTCCTCTACTTCTCCATGTTTGGTCAAAAGCAAAGGTTCATAGTTGGTTGAGTTTCCTCTGTATGTTGGAGTTATTAGAAAACAAAAGAAGCTTTGTGTCCTTTAACTTTAAGATAGGCTTCTAGACGATGAAACCAATCAGCTTAACTTATCTTTTACCTTAACTTGAGTGAATGTTTCATCTGAATTTCTGATCTTAGGTTAGGGGGAGTAGCATCATTGCAAATTAGGCGATAATTTCTAACATAATTCGAAACTACGACACAAAAATAAATATATTTTGGGTCATCTCTAGGGAAAAGTTCCGGTACAAACAGCCTTGTTGTACGAAAGGCGTGAAAAGGTACAAAAAACACGGTGGTATTTTTGTAATTATTTACTCGTATAGTAATTATCAAAATTACCCTACAAATGATCTTGTGGGGTAATTTTGTAAATGTGCCTGTAGGGTAATTATCAAAATTACTCTACAAGTGCATTAAAATTACTCTACTGGTTTATCAAACAACATACAATTCAAAATTACCCTACAAAATCAAAATTACCTTACAAAATTATTTGTAGAGTAATTATGATACTCTGCAAAATTACCTAGAAAGATCAAAATTACCCTACAAGATTATTTTCACAAAAGTGCCCTACAATATCAAAATTACCCTATAAGATCATTTGTAGGGTAATTTTGATAATTACTCTACGAGTAAATAATTACGAAAATGTCATCGTGTTTTTTCAGCAAAACCTTCCGTTCGTACGTTTTGTACGTTAAAAATATTTGTATTTGATCTTTACCCGTTTCATAATCACGTCGTGTTTGAGTTGCCCTTCTACTGTACGTAAGTTTACACTATGTCATTTATGCCTTTTGTAATATGTTCTTTTCGTTAACATAATAATAATTGCTGCCTTTTGTAATATGTTAAATGCAAAATTGGAGTTGCTCGAAAATACTTTTCAGCTTCGTGTCTTTGTGCCTCTAGGCCTCTTAGGTCTTGCCCTCTGTTGTGCCACACTTGAGTTTTGCTGGTTTGGGCTTTTGGACCCACTAAATATTTTTGTTTAGGGCCTATCATTCATGTACTCTTTTAACATTAATTATTAAGCCCACTTTTAATTGTCTTTGTCTATGCATCTTGTTTTCTGTTTGTTATTAAACAAATTCACATATAAATATTAAGAATGTCCACTCAAATAGTTGTTAATAATTTTATTCTCTTACTGACTCTAGCGGGATGAATGGATAAAGGTGTAATTTAGTTGCAAAATCTTGTCAATTGGAATGTCACTCTAGTTAACTCAAATTCTAAGTATTTCTATCAATTTTTAGATACATGTGACTCTGATGTCTTATTTATCTTTTATATTAAATAATAATAATTTTAAATAAAAATTGATAAGAATAAATATTTATTTTTAATAAATATTTTTTTAAAAAAATAGATAAGGATAAACGTTTGTTTTTTTATATAATCATAAAGTTATATCGCGAATATAATAAGTAGATATATATACTTTAGAGTTCGATAATTGAAATTATGGTAAATCAGTAATCAAGGGTTTCTGTTTGATATATACTAAATAATCGTATTATTGTTTTTTCACTAGAATAAATAATTATTCTAGGTCGGGGTATATGCTTCTATAAAACTATACGCGTTTTAGATGCATCGCTATAATGGTTTGAACTCACCATTATAGTCGTACAAATCTTTCAAGTGTCAAATCTAGAAAACTTAGTTTCATATTCGTAATGTTAGGCGTACTTTTATAATTGGTTTAAACCCGTCATTTTATCGCACATTGCATCAAAATTCAGAAAGAACGCCATTTTTAAATATAACAATTCTTGAATACAAGTTTGAGACGAGTGTTTTATGAATGAAATAAACAAATAAGCATGAATGTAAACATATGACATTATATTTTATTCAACATGTGTAATACACGCGTTTTTTTTAAAGATATCTCTTTTTTTATTATTTGTATATAACATTACATTTATGCAGCCCGTGTATTACACGGGGTTTAAACCTAGTTGTTTATGAAAAGAAGTAACTTAACTATAATAACAGTTTTAACACGTTAATTATATATAAGAAAAAAAGGGTTCAAACCTAGTTGTTTATGAAAAGAAATCACTTTATTATAATAACAGTTTTAACACGTTAATTATAATAAGAGAAAGTATTGAAAGGACCAAAAGAATTGAGGGCTACCTAATGTGTAAAAAAAATTATTTCTTTGACGTGTTAATAATTTGGAGTGTAATTAAACAATCTATAATTACCAAACTCCGTTATACTTCAAAATGTATGTAACAATCCATATAGTGTTATTGAGAGGCGGAGTCCCACATAGTTCCAAGAATGTACATGAGCAATGCATAAGCCCACGAATACCTTCTATTTGTATCTATGCAACACACGAGTTAGGCGCACAATTTCATGAGATATCGATTTGGTATTTAATGAAAACCCAATATAACTAAAAGGAGTATAGGAAACTCGATGGGTAAAAGAAAAGATGGATATACATGAGAAATTTTTTGATAAGTAGGTTAGTTAAAACTCGACTTATTGTAAATTACAAACGAAGTTTTCAATGTTTTTGAGCTCGGCCTACCTCCTCCCTATCCTTCCCTTTTGTTACGTTGGACAGTGAACGAATCCCCTAACTCGTCTATATGTGCATGCTTAGAGTATGCGAGATCTTTTGTAAAGATATAAAAACCTAAATATTTATATTTGGCATGCTAGAATATAATGAGACTCGGTTGAAGCCTAATGGCATTTCGATTCATATGTGTAGAACTCTAACGACAAAATCGACTAATCAAGTAGTATAGATTGTCGGGAAGTGTCACACCCTCAAATTTGCACATGCAGGGTTTTACTGCGAGGCACCTGACATACCAGGATCAAGCAGCTAATCATGTTAAACTATTTCAAATTAATGGTAAAATGTTTAACTACAACATTCAACATGAATAGTGATAATAGTTTTAGATGTTCGAAAACGTAAGTTTAAGTTAACAGCGGAAGCAAAAGTATAAAATCCAGACATGATCAACACCATAGTTATTTAGTATAAATAATGAAAATAGTTTAACCAAAAATCATGACACTCTCCAAACTGCCTGTTCCCATGTGCGTTGTACCTAACGATCTACAAAGCATGCTAAAGTGTATCAAGATAAAGTTGCAAGTTCAGAGTTTTAGTTCAATAAAAAGCTGTTTAAGTTCAAGAGTTTAAAAAAATATGTCATAGATAGATAACCTATCGTTAAGTAACTAAATTGGTGGTGCCTAATATTGACGTAGTAAGTTTTGTGCCCCACATCAATGTCTATCACCATTGATGCAATAGGAAAGGTCAGAAGTTCACACTCGGCTCCCAGCACGGTGTGAGGTTTGTCAAACCTAATAGCGCTATTGACTAATACCATGCTTGTACCCGACAACTGATCGGTATAAAGGTATGGACTTTCATGATAGAGTTTCATTTAGCTTACTAAAGAATGTAATTAAATAGTAGTATCCCTCCTATGAATATAAGGTGGTCCCAAATCAGGGATAATATAGTCCCCAAATCAGGGATGCGTGCTTTTAGAAAAGTAGTAGTGAAATCACCTATGAGTGCTCGGTAAGAATTATGTGACTAGGGTTAAGTGTGATCAACCACGTCCTGGTATGGTTACCGTTAATCATTAGTTACTAATTACATAAGTCACATTAATTCTATATGTATTCTACCCTATAATATGCATACATGTTGCTACTTAGTTATCCATTTTTGTGGTTATATTCATGTATTCATCTCATAATATAATGCATCCAATGATGTTCACCAAGTTTCCAAATATGCAAAAACACTCAAAATAAACAATTATATACACTTTTAAATCTTTACACAATATTCCAACCAAATTTGTTAAATGTAAGTTTTTGTGTTGTTTTGTGGAATTTATTTAAAATAGTAACGGACTAGAAAATCTACGATATTTTTGTGAGACATATTAATTTGTCCATTTGACCTTGTGTATTTTTCTATCCCATTCTGTCGACAGTTTACGGTTTCTTTTATATAAAAATCCCTATCGTTCCGATTGACGAAATTCCAGTTTGAGGATTTGACGACCTCCTAGAACTATCTACTGTAAAACTTTGACATATTAACACCAATCCTAGACCAAGTGCTGGCTCCCATAACAAGCTGCATTTTCTACATAAAAACGCAGCCTGCACCTATCTTTCCGTTTTAACCTTTTAAAGTACCAAAGCTTGTCGAAAAATTATGAATCCAGTGGGGTTTGAAAGCTATTTCGTTTAACTACATTTTAGACTTAAGAACCACACCATTTAGTTAATATTTGATCGCGTTATAGCTAATACAAGTCGGCTATAAAAACCTGGATAGAATCTGTCTGCGATCAGCTCATGTTCAAAACGTGATTAGGGTTCTTTAATCATGATTTTCGGCTAATAAAACATATATAACATCACATACATCAGATTGGAGATTAGTTATCATCAAGATCATTATACAAATTGAAACCTTAGCATACATGTACATCTATACGTAATATCTTCATCACAAATCGCATAACCCATCAAAAACTTTATTCTATCCAATCTAAAATTTAAGTAATCACAAAATCAACAAAACGTAGCCATGAACTATATACATGCGATTCAAGAAGTATAGACGGGATTAGGTTATATATGTTACTGAGAGATGGGAGCCAAGAGAGATGGAGATTGAGAGTGTTCTTGAATCCGAGAGAAACTTGGTGGGACTTGTGTGTCATCGACCAGAGGAGAGGGAGACGATATAGGGCTGAAGTCACTAGGGTTTTGGGATTGCATGCACGCACATGTTTTTTTATAAAAATATAAAGGGTTGGGGCGATGTAGGTCACAAGGGTTTGGGCCGCACAAAGGGTTTTGGCCGCAAAGGGTTTGGGCTGTAAAAGGTTTGGAGACGGTGTGTGGTTTGGGCCGAAGGCCATAGGGCCATTTGGGGTTTTCATGAGTTAAGGGACGCGAAGGTTATGTTTCGAGTTGCGCTAGTCGCGAAAGTTACATGTTGCGGGGGTTGTAAATTTAATAGAGCCGAAGAATTATGAGTGTCGTTTGCTTAAACACGAATCTTAGTCCCTCAATTTTATAAAACTATCTTGGGTAAAAAGTTATTTTAGATAGCTTTGCGTTTTGATGAGATAAATTTCTTGTGTGTCCAAGCTTTACCGTTTGTATAGAAAGTTAATCACGTTAACTTTATATGTATGTACGAACTATCGCGTGTTATCACTTGCATGTTAATTATAATTACACGTATAATATAACTGTGTTTATGAGTATAAATCATGAAGATTTAACATGTAACACCTTGTAACGTGTCCAATAATATAGTGACACGTATCATATTTTTATTATAAGTCTATGAAAGACTAATAAGGACTAAAAGTGTCAACATGCTCAAACTAAGTCTCTGAGTGACCTTCTGATGTCAACATGCATAAACCAAGCCTCTGAGTGACCATTAGTGTCAACATGCTTAAAACTTAGCCTCTGAGTGACCATTAGTGTCAACATGCTTAACCTTGGCCTCTGAGTGACCATTTTATCAACGTGCCCAGCCTCTGAATGACATCGGAGTCAACATGCTTATACTGAGCCTCTGAGTGATCCTTTACGAAGTCATAACTCTCCATGTGCCATTTGTGGGACGAGAGGGATTAATTCTGTAAATATGTTAAATTTGGACAATGGAGGGGTTAAAAGTGTCAACATGTTAATTTATACCTCTGAGTGACCTTTTAACAAACCGAGAGCTCGACAATGTCCGGGCATACTCCCGGGTACTCCAAATATTGGTTACGGAGGGCTAACTATGCTATAAAGATGTTTTAGGGGTTTTATAAATTTAGGGGCTAAATGTGACAAGTTTGGAAAGTTTCCATAGGGTGCTCGCGGCACGCGAGAGACCCTAGCCATGTCTCTCGTGGCCCGCAAGAAGCCTGTATCTTCAGAAAATTGCCTTATCCTCCACACATGTTGCCAAAAACCTTTAGATTCGAAACCATGGACTTCCAAACTGCTATGCCACATTTTAGGACACTTGTAAGCTCCCTCTAACACCCCTTAACACCTGGCATCACCTTCTTCAAGCTCTCCAACTATAAATAGGTGCACTAGTTCACCATTTGAATTTGCACCTTTCTCATTTCATTCTATCTTCCTCCTCTGGAAGTTCCTAACTTAAAGGATCATCCAACTTAATTCTATTTCATCCTAGGAAGCACTTGTAAGTGTTCCTTTCTCTTGCATTTTCGTTTATAGGCTTTTATAGCCAAAAGTCAAGCGTTTTACGGAAAACGCCTTGACTTTCGGTTAAGACCATTATGGTTCAGCTATTGTTCATAATGAACATGGCTAAGTGATCGTAATAAGGTAGATATTAGTCCCTATTAAGGGCACCTCTTAAAGATCACGTTTGCTAGACCAATTGACGGGTCAAAGTATAAATATTAAAAAGTCAAACAAGCCATTTTTCGGAAATAGTATAATCTGAGTTTATATATGTTATGAAACATGTTTTGACACTTAAAAAAGTTTGTAGTAATTATTAGAACATGTTCGGCTCGTCAATCTCAGTTCTAGGGTCGATTCGCAACCGAAAGTCGCAAAGTTTGACTTCTGCTTTGACTTTTGATTCTGACTCAATTTAGATTAGTTAGCTACTGATCTAAGGTAGCATTATGATCGTAATATATATCATAATCAGAATCTAAGTTTATGCACAAGTTCCGTAATTATGCCTTTTTGACCAAAATGCCCTTTTTGCATAAAATGAGGTTTAATCAATAACAAACTTGAAAATAAACCACCTACTGATGTAATATCATAAGTAGGATTATTTGGGATGTCAAATCAGATTATAAACTGAGTTTATGAACAAGTCCTTGCATTATGCTTATAAATGACGATAAGGCCCTTGTGGCTCATAAAATGGTTTTAATCATACTTTTTCATAACAAATATTTTACCTACTGATATGTTATATTAAGTAACATATCTAAAACAATTAAACGTGGTCTTAACATCAGTTTTTACTAAACTTCACAGAAATCGTCATTTTACGACAAAAGCGCCGTTTCGGCGCATAGTATGGTTTTAAACCATATATATCAACCAAGCCTTGTTACCTACTGATTTTAAATCTTATTTTAATATTTTACAGTAGGTATATGATATAAACTCAGAATCCCAAATAATTCATAAAACTATGTGTAAAATGACCAAAATGCCCTTTCGGTGCATAGTTTGGTCATGAAAGATAAATTACACATATAATCAATATCCTACTGATATTATATCATTTATTAATTATTTTTTCAGAATACTTATGATCGTAACATTAAAACATATTCCTCTTATACGGTATATAATTACAGAAACGCCCTTATGAGGCATAGTTTCGTTTAAAACCTTAACGGGGATATAAGTTGATACCCTATTGATATTACAACTTATTTAATATATAATGGCATATAGAACTTGTCCATGACTTATCCGGTTAACCGATATCGCTTATTTGCGCACGGTTAAGTATATGTGACTAGTTTATGGAAATTAATCGAAACGGGTTTAACCTTATCATTCAAGTCTCAAAATCCAGAATGTTTATGGTTTACCCATATTATGCAAGCGACAGTACTTGTTGGGTTTAAGCTACATTCTATCCGGTCATCGTTTAATCTAGCGTATTATACCGATTTGATCATGTACGCTAGTCGGTCTAAGTCTATGACTTAATTAAGAACGTTAGCATTTAATTTGTTAGCTTATGCTATAATCCAGACTAGAGCCTTTCGGTAAATGCTATCTGCACTTAGATCATTTTGGATACGGCTGAGATATTAAATCTTGCATATTAAAATCAAGACTAACTCAAGTAAATACTTTCGACTTATTTCCCCTATACGGGCTTGGGTTACGGTAAACTATTACCGCTTGGTCGGAAATGGGATCAATCGAATGCCGGATTGTGGCTAGTAAATTCGCATATTCCGTTTTAATCAGTTTTGTTTGATAACTTAAACATCGAGGGTTAACTACCGTGTCCTGGATATCCTCGGTTCATTACATTAGATAATGGCCACGACCTAAGCGCGCGGTGTAGGCATACACCTGATAGACGCTCATGCTAAAAACTTTACCCCCAAAGTTGGGGATAACTCATTCGTGAGTTCATAAGTGGTGAGTACATTAATCATGTCTCAGTCTCCGTACTGGGCCCTGTATGTATGGACAAACATGTGAATCTGTTAACAAGGTTACAAAGTAACTTTCCCAGTTATAAAAGATTTTGTGCCATGTGCACTTAAAATCATTTTCAAATGTTTTCAAAATGAGTCAGTTGGGTGTATTTAGCAGCGAAAGCTGACGTATTTTCAAAAGACTAAGCTAACAGGTACAATACGAAATAGGCTGGAAGCTGCTCAGTAGTGATATAAGAGGATCTTGCAAATCCTTAGATCTGCCCTAAGTTCTGTTATACATTTTTTAACATTTTACGATCCGCATATGGATCCTCTATTACAAGCCGTCTGTATATTACATTGTACTTTGAACATTTGGTTTGTAATAGTTATGTAACTCCAAGACTTCCATTGTGCTGTGTTTAATTGACTATGATGATATCAACTTACGTCACGATATTCCCCAGCCGGGCCCACCGGTGGTTGGCTGTAGAATACGGGGTGTGACATAACAGAAAGAGTTAACGGCGCTAACCTGAAAGTGCGGATTGTCACAGTAAGAGAGATGAATGGATATGCCTTGTACTAGTCTTTAGTTTCTATTTTTCTTCATTATTAGTAACTCACTTGACCAAGTAGGGTAGATCAACACGATATGGAAACGTTTCCACAAACGTTGATTAAGTAGGGTAGATCCCATTGGTTAAATAGTATCATTGGTTGTATGTGTGTCCATTCACTGAAAATGGACACTTTCCGTTCAGTGAGGAATATTGGAGACTATTGGAGAACATTGATGTCATTTAGTGAACCGGGTGGTCCACTGTTGGTGCATAATGTCTATTGCCTACATCTAGGATATGTTGTTTATGTATATAGGGCTTAGAACGTCAATTTGTATATGTTTATGTATATTTTATTTGTTTTGTGGTTGACTCGTACGAGTGAGTCTTATGACTCGTACGAGTGACACTCTATCACTCGTACGAGGCTCCACTCGCATGAGTCACACTCAGTTACACACTCTCCTGTGCGAGTCATGTCGGCCTATAAATAGAAGACTGTTGTGTCAGAACTAAAAGCGGTTGGTGTGGCGAAGCCCTGTTGAACTGTTTACTTGCTTTGTACTTGTTCTCGTTTATCAATATAATTCAAGGTATTTAATCAGTATACCTCACTTGTTTGTTTGTCAAACTCACTAACAATGAATTCCACCTCTGTTAGCTGAGTCAGATCTGTCTGGTGCTCATTGGAGGAGAGCCGATCCCCTCTCATAAGTGGTATCAGAGCCTTGAGGCCTGATCTGTTGACAAACTTCAAGTTTCTACATACTACCAACAATTTCAGATTCAGATTTACCATTGGAGCTTTCTACCTCTACACTTTCCCATACAGATCTTGGAAGTGGACAAATTCATGGACAAAATTGACTAGGATTTTAGGATATCACGTTAAAATCAATTCTAACCAATCCTTGACAATTTCAGATCTAAAATCGAACTTAATCATGTTAAAATTGGTAAAATTCATCCGTTTCGTGAACTGAGTTGTTTCGTAGGGGGAGAGAGACAACTCGTACGAACGGCTATCCGTTCAAATTAAGTCTTTCGTACGAATGAACAAACAAGCTTTTCTAAAAACTTACAAGTTTAAAAACAAGTCATTCGCACCAAGCTATGATTTGCACGAACCAGTCATTCGCACGAACCAGTCACTCGCACGAGTAACCTTTCACTCGCACGAACATCTTATTCGTATGAATCTCTGACTCTCACAAGTTTATCACTCGCACGACCATCCCAGTCGGACGAGCATTTTTGTCATCCGCACGAATCATTCTAATCAGTTTTTCGAAAGTGTGTTTCTATAATTTTTGCAGAAAAAATGGCAGAAGAGTTTTACAACGCATTTGCTGCCTCAGCTATCACAACTACTGTAGCTCAAAACATGAACTTCGAGAATGAGATGGGTACGATGACAAAGCCGCCAAAGTTGATGAACCTTGAAGACTTTGACAGTTGGAGTGAACGTTTTATGAATTGTGTTCAGGCGAATCATTTTACCTGCTGGTTTGCCATCAAAGAAAAGTATCAAGCTCCTGTTGGAGAAAACGGTCTCAAAAAGACATTGGCTCAACTCTAAGATTTTGAAAGAGAGAAGTTCATAAATGAGAAGAAAATGTTAAACATTTTACAACAAGCCATCAAGGAAGACATATTGGCGCTTTTGCAACATGATGATGACGCACAATCGTTATGGAATGCTCTAAGGTTGAAATTCCAGGGAAGTACACAGTTGCGAAAAGGGAAGAGGGCATTGTTAAGTAAAGAATTTGACATCTTTACTTTGATCAAAGGAGAGACAGTGAAACAACTAATTGAATGATACTGTCATCTGGTTGTGCAAATGAAGCGAATGGGAATCATAAAGACGAATGAAAAATTAGTCGATAAACTGGCAGATTCCTTACCAGAAGGCGAAGGGTCTACCTAGTTGACCATTCTGAAGAATGGAACTGAATATGGTAATTTCTCATTACCTTGATTCATTGAGAGATTGGAAGGACATGAACTCGAAATGCAGAATATAGCGAGAAACAAAGGCGGCCAAATGCAACAAGACGTAAATCTATATTACAAAGGAAGTTATGCTGCTCAGATACAGTCTCCAAAGATCCAAATTTCCTTCAGCGCTTACAACACACCGAGCCCACCGTCAAATCAACACAGTGGTTTTCATCCTTTGCTTTGGTCAAACCGAACACGCCTCAAAGCCCACAATCATCACATGGTTCGTATAATCCCCAGATCAACTAGAACAATCAATCAAATTCTACTCAAAGGGTGCTACAGTGCAATATCGCTGTTGATTTCCAGAATGCACAAAGCTTCAACGAGAACACTGCCAAGCAACATATGTCACTATTAGCTTCGGTTCTCGAATCTTATGACAGTCTTGAAGCAGGCAAAATTGGAAATTCAGAGATGACTAGAGAAGACTATGATTAGATTGATCCGGTTGAGATGGAGTTGATCGACATCAAATGGTGTATGGCGTCCATTGTCAGAAGAACGCAACGTTTCATGGAAATCACCGGGAAAGAGAATTTGGGTGGATTAGATGGAAAACTTGGCTTCAATAAATCAAAAGTCACATGTTTCAAGTGTCGTGAAAAGGGGCATTTTAAACGCGAATGTCCAACCAGAGAAGCTCAGGGTAATCGAAACCCGTTTGCCGACGACTACTACAAGAAAGCCATCTATCATCGTCCTCAACCAAAAACAAGAATGGTGCATATCGAAGATAGACAGCCAGAATCCAAAGACAAAGCGCTTGTCGTGACTCAAGAAGACGAAGGCTTTAACTTGAACAAGTACATCTCCAAGAATGAGAGTTAGGCGTTGGTCACAGAAATAATCGAAGAACCTGAAGAATATGCAAAGGCATCTTTTGACGAGGCTCCCGAAGAATACTATTACACGTCATCAGAAGAAGAGGAATTGTTAAACAGTGCTTTTAAACATCGCCTGCCTAATGATATTTTTAAAACTTTTACAGGTTATTTTGAGCCAAGCCATCGATCATCTTGTGACGAAAAGAAGAAGCTGGAAGTTGAAGCAAAGAAAGTTGATGAAGAGTTGGAAAAACCAACTGACGAGACCAACAAAGCTTGTATGGCAAATATGAATGAGATAAACGTGTCGGAAAGTGAGTTTGTGATAGAAAAATCGTGCTTGAAATGCAACGAGCCATGTAGTGAATGTGCTATTAAAGACACAAGATACAATGAGCTCAAATGTCTAACAGATAATTTGTCAAGTAACTATAAATCAACAAAAGAAGCTTACGACAAATTAAGAAAATCTGTTAAACAATATGAAAAAGTGCTCAGAGAAAATGACAGAACACTTTGGATGCTTAAAGCGACTGTGATGGACAAACAAATGGCCATTAACATTCATTTAAACACAATCGGAGCTAAAAAGTGAACTTGAGAAGATGAAAATAGAAACCGAACGGGTTAACAAATTGTTAATAAGTTATTCTACAAGTTCATACGTCATTGATCATATTCTACCCAAGATCAAAAGCAAAGAAGAATCTAAAGATGATGAAAACAAAAGTGCAAGTTATGATTGTGTTCCACCACCCATGTGGAATAGTTATGCCAAAAAACCAACGGGGGTGGAAAAGGTGCTCAACTTAAAATTGAAAACTAAACAATCAAACGAGCTGCCTACGAACATTGATGTAACTTACACAAAATCTGAAAATGAATGTGATTCTGATGTGGTTAAAACCGTGGTTGAATGTGTTTTGAAAAGTGAGTAAAAAATGTGAATCGAATGTTGAAACATCGGAAAATAATTTAAACACTGATCCAAACATCATCATTTACAAAATGCATGGATCTGATAAGCTATATTCTGATGAAGATTTTCCAATCCAGAATGCCAATCTAGATCATGTTGAAAAGTTGTTCAAGCATGTTGAGGTAAGCCATTCTGATTTGAAAAACACGATGCACCATTTTATTCTAAATCATAATGTGTTAATAAACCCTACCATCATAAAAATAGAGATTATCCTTAGATCAGGAGGGCTGGTTTGGGTTTTCAAAAGAAAGAACAAACAACAAGTTTCAAAAGTTGAACTTAAAAGAAAGTTAACTTTGTTTTTGGAACAACTACAGAACAAGAAAAAGAGATCATTTGTACACAATCCAATGATGAGTTAAAAAAGAAAAAGAGAGTAGAAAACAAGTTTTAGATTCCTCTGTCCGAAAAGACAGCAGGACGTGCTATAAGTGTAAAAATGTTGGGCATATTGCATGACATTGTTCTAAAAAATAACCAAAACATGTTTCTAACTCCAACAGATCTAGCAAAGATGTGAAGCAAAAGGCACCTATGGTTGAACCTAAGCAAATTTTGAAAAGAAACAATGAATCCAACAAAAATGTTAAATCAATGATTCGACTGAATTCTAAATTTGAAAGGTGAAACTTCCACCAAAAATCGTCAAAGTCAAAATGATTCAAAGTTTTATTCAAAAAGGGCCAATTTGAAAACACAAACTTGGGTTACAAAAGTCAAACTATCTAAAGTAGATCTGAAACCACCTGTTCCAACCAAAACAGAGCCTAAACAGAATGTCAAAAACAAAGTTGGTCCGAAATTTGATATTCCGAACCCACCCAAGACCAAATAGGCTTGGGTTTCTTTGTTTAAATAGTTTCTTCCTCATGTGTGTAGGGACACCCCAGATCAATCATGTCAAAATGGATTATAGATAGTGGAGCTTCCCGACACATGACCGGGATGCTTGCGTCGTTACACGATGTCAAGGTTATCCGAGGAGGTTACATGTGTTTCGCTGGAACACAAGGTGGTAGAATCGTTGGAGAGGGTATTCTTACCAATGGAGTGGTTTCGTTTGACAAAGTGAACTATTTTGGAGCTAGAGAATAATTTGCCGAGTATTTTGCAAATTTGTGACAAAGAGTTTACAACACACTTCAACGACAAAGAATGCTTGATTTTAAAGCCGGGATTCAAGATTCCTGAGGAATGGATTCTTATGCGTGCTCCGAGAGAGAATGATCTTTATGTCCTTGATATGAGCGTTGCATCTACAACATCAAAGAAGGTTCAGTGTTTCGTGTCTAAAGCAACCGAGAAGGAGTCTATCTTATGGAATAGGAAGATGGGGCACATTCATCATCTGAGAAAGATGAATTATCTAGTGCACAACAACCTAGTAGAGGGTGTTAATCTGAAGAACTTTCAGTTATCTCATGATTGTCTGAGCTGTAAGAAGGGGAAACAACATAAGAAATCACACCCAAGAAAGCTTCTAAATTCTATCAAGCTACCACTAGAGAGGCTTCATATGGATCTTTTTGTGCTAGTAAACGTCAAAAGCATTTCTGGAGATCTATATTGCCTGGTCGTTACAGATGATTTCTCAAGATTCTCATGGGTTTTCTTTCTAGAGAGCAAAGATGAAACCTTTGAAAGTCAAATGATTCTTTTCAGGAAGCTTGACAACCTGTATCACTTGCCTATCAAGAGAATCCGCAATGACCATGGTACCAAGTTCAAGAACAAGAGAATGCTCGAATTCTGCAACGAAAAAGGGATTCTTCATGAATTCAGCACCCCCTATACTCCTCAACAAAATGGAGTTGCTGAACTTAAGAATCACACACTGACCGAGACTGCCAGAACCATGCTTGCTGATTCAAAGATTCCAATTAGTTTCTGGATCAAAGCAGTCGCATTAGCGTGTTACACCCTTAATCGTGTGTTAACAGTCAAGCCTTACAACAAGACCTGTTTTGAGTTGCTAAACCATCAGAAGCCTAACCTTGCGTTTCTGGAGCCTTTTGGATCACCGTGTACAGTTTTGGACCCGGATGGTAAATTTGGAGCCAAATCCTTGGAAGGATTTTTCGTCGGAGCTACTCCACAAAAATGTGTCTTCTTGCCAAGTCTGAACCAGGTTATTCTTGAATAGCATGTTAATTATCAACGTTATACTACGCCTACTCAGAAACCTGGGGATCCATGGCTGTTCAACTACGACGATTTGTGGAATTCATTTGACCTTCCAGACGTGCTATCTGAAGAAGAACTTGTTATGCTCTTTCAACCGCATTAAATCTTTAATCAAGAGCAAGTTACTAGACCGTTGGTGATTTCCCCATCACTTCCTGTCAACACTTCTGATGTAGGTCCGAGCACTATTCTTAAGGAATCATCTCTGTACCTATCTTGAACACTGTTGAATCATCTATCCAACAACTCCCTAATGCTGACTCTGATCGTGAACCGACTTTTGATGATGGAGGATCTAGTTCTGATGAAGGATCTGAGCACATGAAAGCTTCCTGAATGCTCAAGCTGATCAACCAAATGTCAGAAATGAAGCTACATCTTCTATACCGGTTGTTGATGAAGTGATCACAAATTTGCAAACTCAAGTGGATGTTCCGAGTGAAGTAATGCCAAGGACATTATCTTACCATCCATCGGAGAATATCATCGGCAGCTTACAAACCGGAGTGCAAACTCGCAATCAGATCAACAAGGATCTAAGCTGTTTTTATACCCGTATTGCTCCATTACAAACTAGAATTTCTTACAGTTGTTTTGTTTCACAGGTTGAACCTGGAAACTAGAAAGACGCGTTAAAAGAAGAAAGCTGGGTGTAGGCAATGCCGGAGGAATTGCTTCAATTCCAGAAGCTAGGAGTCTGGAAGCTTGTTGACCTACTAGATCATCACAAAAAGATAAACACTAGATGGGTCTTCAAGTGCAAACGCGATGACAGAGGATAGTGGTCCGAAACAAAGCTTGACTCGTGGTCCAGGGCTTTCATCAGCAAGACGGGATAGACTACACTGATGTCTATGCCCCAGTCGCTCGTCTCGAAACTATTCGCACATTCTTGGCCTTTACCTCTTGGAAAGGGTTCAAGGTGTACCAGTTGGATGTCAAATATGCTTTCCTTTACGGAAAAGTCAAAGAGGAGGTGTATGTTGGCCAACCACCAGGGTTCGTCGATCCTATATACAAGGATAAAGTCTACCTTCTTAACAAAGCTTTATATGGTCTTCACCAAGCCCCTAGAGCTTGGTATGAAACGCTTTCAAGACATCTTCTTGACAATGGCTTTCTCAGAGGAACTGTATATTCTACCCTCTTAACCAAGGAAGTGATGGACATCTGATTATTGTGCAAATATATGTGGATGATATTATCTTTGGATCGACAAATGATAAGCAGTGTAAAGGCTTCGAAGAAGTCATGAAGAAGAAATTCGAAATGAGTGCGATGGGGAGATGAAGTTCTTTTTAGGACTTCAGGTTGATCAATTGCCTGATGGTATCTTCAATAATCAGACGAAGTATGTTCATGACATATTAGAGAAACTTGATATGCCAGGAACTAAGACAGCATCTACCCCATTAGCTCCACATCACGGCATTTGTCCAGACATTCATGGAGTCAAAGTTGATGAAACATTATATTGCTCCATGATCGGATCCTTCATGTATCTTACAGTTTCGCGACCTGATATAATGTATACTACATGCCTATGCGCCCATTTTCAGTCCAGTGCAAGAGATTCGCACTTGCTAGCCATTAAACGTATCATAAGATATTTGAAAGGATGTCCAAGCATCGGCTTGTGGTATCCTCGTCACGACAACTTCAATCTTACGGGTTACTCGGATTCTGATTTCGGCTGTTGCAAGCTTAATGCCAAATCTACTACGGCTGGTTGCCAGTTCTTCGAAACTTGTTTGGTAACGTGGAAATGCAAGAAAAAGACCGCGGTCGCTCTCTCTACATGTGAAGCTGAATACGTTTCAGCATCCAGTTGTTGTTCCTAGACACTCTGGATACAACAGCAGATGAGAGACTTCGGACTGCAATTTCTTAACACGCCCATATATGTAGATAATCAGGCTGCTGTTGATATCACTAAAAACTCTTGTCAACACTCACGCACTAAACATATTGAGATTGGACACTACTTTATCCGTGACTACTACAAGAAAAAGTTGGTTAGAATTGAAAAAATCCACACAGATGACCAAAAAGCAGATTTTTATACCAAAGCATTTGATCTTTCAAGATTTAAAAATCTTTTAAAATTACATCGTTTAAGAAATCTGGCATCAGGGGGTATGTGAATGGGGGATCGACTCCGCCGATGAGCAACCGATGATCCAACTCAACTAATAGAGGCGGAATTCATTATTAGTGAGGTAGGCAAATGAACAAGTGAGATCTACTGCATAAATGCCTTTGATATATTGATAGACGTGTACAAAGTACAATGCAAGTAAATAGTTCAGTAGGGATTCGCCACACCAACAGGATTAACACTACTAGGCTCTGACACAACACTCCTCTGTTTATAGGTCGACATGACTTGCACATGAGAGTATGTAGCAGAGAGTGTGACTCTATGCGAGTGGCTGCCTCGTATGAGTGACAGAGTGTCACTTGTATGAGTCAAGTGACTCACTCGTACGAGCCAACTACAAAACACATAAATCAAACAATAACATTTACAAATTGACATTCTAAGCCCTATATACAAAATCAACATATCCTAAACGTAGGCAATAGACATTATATACCAACAAACTCCCCCTTGGATGTTGCCGCAATCTTGGATAGTCTTTAAAAACTTCATAAGATTTAACGTTTATCGACCAAAGAACCGCTTCGATGGCTTGCGATGCTCCTCAAAAGTTATAGGCGTTTGATCTGTTGGAGTAAGTCGGTTAACTGTATTGCCAAATTGAAAACTTCTCAGCGACGCTATACGCGCTTGCTCTGCAATCCTCTCTTCCTTCTTATCTTTCATTCTTTGCTCTGTCTCCTCCAGTTCCTACATGAAGTGTTCCATGTCGATCCAGAATGTATATTGTTGGCGAAACAAACATTAACAATCTTCTGAAACTGGAGTGCTTGTTCTTTATCTTTCTCTTCGTAGTTGATTTTGTTGTAGAACAAAAAATCTATATCTTTCTTCGAACAATTTACTAGCCACATTGGGTCTAGTACTCGAATGCCACGCCACAGCGCATATATTCGTTTGTGTGCTATGACGGCTTCGGTAAGCTCCTCTGTTATCTTCCACGAATCATCATCAGGGTACACACAAATAACAGCTTCTCCTATATTAGAATCGTAGTGCCACCACTTGAAGATTTTGTGAAAGTCTTGCTCCATCTGAATCATAGGCATATTCTTCATTACCTTTGGCCTCTTCACGATGAGAGTAACATCTTTTTCTTTTGTAATCGGATCAATCTTCATAATACGCTTCGGAAAATGAGGTTTCCAGTGTATAAATCCATATGTAGCTTCAAGCTTAATCAACTTCCATAGCCGTTGATCGTGAAATTTCATCTTCAGATTTATTATCTTCGTTTGCATGAGCTCTACGGCAAGGATTTGATGTCGCTCAAGTATCTGAAGTACTGGATCCCAAACTCCCTCTTGATAGCGCAAACATTACGTTCCTCGATCTATCCCCAGCTAATTATATCCCCTAGAGAAATATCTGCATCACGTGTAAAGAATGCTAGAGGACGCTTGAACTTTCGCTCGGCTAGAGAAACTTTGAACCATTTCTTCCTCATTTCTGCAATTTCAGCTCTATTCAAGTCTTGAGGAATGGTACCGTGTTTGGTAGCTTCTTCAACTTTACGTTTCAGAACATCAACATTTTCCGCTGCAAACAACTCACTAAAAGTTGGGGAGTCATCTGTACCCTGATCGGCAAGATTAGTAACATCATCATCACAATCATCCTCCAAGACAACTCTATCATAATCATTTGCATCTTCAACATGCTCGAAGAAATAGTCAACTGGCTCGAAAGCACTCATATCATTCAGCTCGTCTTCAAAATCAAACACAAATTCTTCTTCGTTCATTCCCAGCATTTCAGTAATCTTTTCTCTAGTGTAGCTGTGAATGAACTCTCCTTCCTCAACATCGTGCTCAAGATACAAAATCTTCAGCTTTGGCACGACAGGAACGGTAGATATATCAGTTACCGTGAGAATTCCTGCCTGCTGAGCACTTTTAGATCCTTCTGACCTTCCCTGATCTCTATCTTCACTTACCTGATTTGCAGAGTCATCCAAGTAAGCAGAATAATCAATATCTTCATTTAAAACAGATTCTGTTACACGGACACCCATACCACCTACATCATCATCATTATCATCACTATCATGATTAGATTCATCAGAAAATTAATCATCTAAGTCCTCTTTCTCTTTGTCAGCATCCTCAACAAACTCATCAACCTCGACATCAATCTCTTTCTCTAACTTATTCTTGATTAGCCATTCCCGATGTCTTGCTGAAAGATTAGACATATCAATATAAACATCTTTTGGCTTGCCTACTAGCAGAAACTTCTTCGTCATCATATAAACCACAATATCAATAATAACTGGCGCAGATTCAGCTTCTGGCTCAGTTGTAACATTCACAGAATCCTCACCGACTTTAGCTTTGCCTTTGCCATGTGCGTTAGATAATTATTTAGCAAGTCGTTCGCGCTCAGCAACCCGCTCTCTCGCTTCAGCTGTTTCTACTTTGTCAATCTCAGCAGCAATATTATACCCAGCTTCTTAGTCAGTATCTTCTCGAATAAATTCATCCTTTTGTCGCTCCTGAGTCGTTCTTCTTTATATTCAGCCATACGAATCCATAAACGCTCATTTTCAGATATAGTGCTGGCTAACATCGCTTCACCTGCTGTTTGTCTTCGTATATCACATTGAGCTGTTCCTGTAACTCTCCAATCTTGACGGTGTTTAACATGACCTGCTTCTGTAACTCTTCAACGCGTGGGTCATTAAACATGTCAGCAGTAAAGTCTTCGTCCCCAGGTATGTCACCAAAGTCGAAATCAAAATCAAAATGAGGCTGTAACTGTGAGGGTTGAGGCAAAGGCTGCGCTGTCAGTTGTGTTGCTTGCTGTTGTGGTGGAGATGGTGCTGGCTGAGGTGTTTGTTGTCGAGCTGGTGATGGTGGTGTTAGTGGAGTTGGTTCAACATGCACCTCTTCGACAGTCTATTTTTGCACCTTCTCTTTTGATTTGTCTTTAGGAGAATCAGTGCTTCTCTCAGCCGATCGTTTGACATCAAGATTTCTTCTTGCCAGGCTTGCGCACAGGAGTATCATAATCAGAACCCGAAGGTATATAAGTCGAATCTTCTTCACCTGTCGCTTTTCTCTTTTTCTCTTAAGCTTTACACTTTATTTCAGCCTGACGTTTAGCTTCTCTTTCTTTCGTCCTTTCTTTTTCTCCAGCTCTTCTATCCTCAGAATCAGTGCTAGAAGACGACGCTTCTTCAGCCACTTTTTCATGACCAAATGCTTGTCTCGCAGTGTCAGCAGCCATATCTTCTATATTTTCTTCAGGCTCTGGTTCATCTATTAATCTTGAACTTTCTGTAGCTTTCTTTTTCTTCTGAGGAGTAGAAGAAGAAGATGTAGTCGTAGGCTTCCTCTTTGTTCCCTTTTCCCCATCTTTGACAAATCAAGCATTACGCTTTGCAACAAAACCATCAAGTGCTGTAATCTCTTCATTCCCGTTACCACTATCTTCCTTTCTCCACTTTCCTAGTGTTGGAGAGACATAATCTTTGTCAATGATTGCGCCAAACACATGCTTCGTGTTCGGGAATGTCTTAAGATGTAGATTCATCTTCTTCAGAGTAGAGACATCCATGTGTTCCAACTTCAGCACATCATCTTTCGCTTTCTTTAAGTTTGGGTGCAAATGATCTAGCAGCATCTGGATGAAACGTGGGTACTGCGGAAATTTCTCTCTCTGAATATTCTGGACCATCTGAGAGAATATCACCTTCGAAAAGTTATACGGAAGATTCAAAACAAGCGCGGTGATGATGCACATCTTGTAGTCAACTATATCATCAAAACCTCCTTTTCGGTGACTTAGTGCATGTATCACGCAATGTGCGATTTATCGAAAAGGCGCACTCAGGTTACCCTTCTTGAAAGGGGCAGCATTCACAAACCCGGCGTAACCCATGCGATAGAAACATCCCTTCACCATATATTCCGAAAAACCCGTCGGATCATCTTCATGGTCTTTAAAATCCAGCACCTTTCTGATCAACTCTTCTGTGACTTTCACTTGAATATCTTTATCTCCAATCCTCACAGCCGAGACAATCACATTCTCCTCAGTATCAAATTCTGCTGCATTCTGTGATATCCCGGGTTTTCCGGATAACTTACACGTGATATTTGTCGAATATATATAGGCTAAGTATGCATGAATTAAATACGTGTTGTGTGTTGTGTGGATTTTTAGTTATATGTATGTATAATAAATACGTACACGAACCGAACCGCGACACGAACCAAAGAGATTCATGGTGACTCTAGGAGTTCACAAAGTTTAAACCTAGACCTAGAGTTCCAACTACTCGGCCAAGAACAACCTAAACGGAAAAAAAACCGTTGCATGCCAAACTAGAACCACTCGGCCAAAAAAAAAACCCAAACCAAACCAACTCACTTTAACCATTGGCCGCGAGATCAAGCCCAAACCCAAAACCGAGAACAAGTCCAAACAAGATTCGGCCAAGATCAAAACTCAAATCAAATTAACTCACCCTAGTCTCTTGGCCGCAAGATAAAACCCAAACCGAACCCACCCTATCCAAACCAAACTAACTCACTTAAGTCCCTCGACCGCGAACACTTATCTAAAACCGTAACCCCTATCATCTTGCTTCACCTATATATACAACTCACATGCACTCATTCACAAAAACACAAAACCCTAGTTCAGGAATTCAGCCGTCGGCAGCCAAGTCTTCACCTTGTGATCGCGAGCAGCTTGCATCTCAACCTGATCAGCCTTTGTTCATTCCATTCGATCGTAGACAGCCTTTGTTCACCTTCATTAGGTCGCGAGATCAGCCCACTTGTTCCCTGCAGCGATCACAAACAGCCCACATCATCTTCCGAACGCAGCAGCTCTCGTCATCTTCCTTAGCATACCCACGGTTCGATTACCATATCATCTAGAATTTACCATATGTTGCTAGATCATAGTCGAGTAAATATGTGTTTGATTGTATTGTCTCCGATAAATATGCATGCTTGAATGTTTAAGTTGTTTCGGATTATATGCATATGTAGGTTGTCCGCAAGTATATAGAGACTTGAAAGTTCTGAGTTATGTGTGTTGATTTTGTTGTTGTTTCGGATTGATTTATTGATTGAAACGATCGTGTGTTTTCGGAGTATACATGTGTTAATCGGCTGATGTATCATAGTTACAGGTAGGGTTGTTTTCGGAAGATAAAAGCTGGCCAAGCATGATTGAACGAGATGTTAGATTAGTCGATTTGTCGATGATGTTTACACTGAATGATCTCATTGTTCGGATTGGTTACACTAGGTTGAATGTATAGACTGTGTTTTGTTATAATAACTAGAAGTTATTAAGTAGGGTTGCATGGATAGATTATTAGTATTAATCTAGGATTAAAAATCGAATCTTGATCGCCTTGGCTAGTCACATGAACGAGTTATACGAACTTAGTATAAGGAGATGCAGAAAACAGCATGCTGAGTGAAAGTTTCAGCCGACTTTATCAGGCTGTAACTTGGTCGTTAGTTGTCGAAAAACGGATTTTCTGAGGTCTAAAACCTAGAGATTTGAATAAGGAATCCAATGGCGCTGGATTCATAATTTTCTGAAATCATTTGATATTTTTAAGGGGTTAAACAAGTTCGGTAGGTAAAGCTGTTAAAATTCTGGAATTTTGTTGGTTGTTTATCAAGCTAGATTTTAAAATCAGTAGAGAGTTGAGTCATGATTTTTGTACAGCAACTAGGTATAGAAATTTCCGGGCAACTCCAACTGGAATTTTGTTAATCGGACGATCCGTGATTTTTAAATAAATTCTTCCGTGGACTGCAGTCAGAAAGCGGTAAATCTGACTGCAGCTTAGTGAATTAATATTTATGGTTAATTGGTGAAGATTTAGGACTTGAGAAAATTATATAAATTTCTATGGTATAAATGTCACCTACTGTAAAAATATGGGAATTTTTAGAATGCTGGAACTATTTTATAAAAATCCTAGAAAACAGCTGAATAATTGAGTGTTAAGCAGAAAGTTGTTAACTTGTGATTTTATGCATTAAAGTGTTGCATGGATTAGGAATGTGTTCATGATAAGTTGTTTGATTACTATGATCATATGAGAATACTTGCATGCATGTTTGAAGTGTTAGTTATGTTGTTTGTGTGTATCACTTTGTGAGTAAATTACGTGTGGAATTTGTATTGGTGTGATTACACACTGACATGGAATTAATTGGTTTGTTAGGACGCAACTAGCGGTCCCATCTCTTATAATATCTTTGCCACACTAACCGAGCTAATAAAGGTGAGTTCACGGCCCCTAACTTTATACGGTTTTTAAACAACAGGGGGAGAAACATGTATACGTTCTTAAACTCAAACCCTTTACGTTATCCGAATGTAACGTCACATAACTATGCGGTAACTAAGTTAATGTTAATGTAATGTTATGGTCACTATGCAGCTTTATCACTTAAGTCCTCGACAATCTCCTCGGATCGTTAGTATTTGGGTTAAGTAGTGGGGGAATTATAAGTAGTACTACTGGGTCTGACGAGCCCCATCCGAGCTAGTCGCGCTAGCCGACCGGGTATGGTCAACGGGTGTATGATTGGCCTAACATCGCCATGGTCATGTGATAGACCTGGCAAAACGGAGGCACAACTGTCAGCTTCGATCGCGAACACTTAGTGACATGACTTTAGGCTAGCTACCTATATACATTAATATTGAACTTAATTACGGAACAACTTAATATTCCGGGTTTGGAATATTGGAACATCAACGTATTATCCCGGGTTGGGGATAATGGAAACACAACTTAATATTCCGGTTTGGGAATATTGGAAGCAACAACTTATTATTCCGGGTTTGGAATAATGCAACTGATATGTTATCCCGGGTTGGGGATAACGGAGTAACAAACTAAAACCGAACAACAAATTTACGAAAACCTGTGAACTCACTCATCTTTAATGTTGACACTTGTTTCTTTACATGTTTCTCAGGACGCTAGGAGCTCTAGGTGCACGCACACGCATTGAACAAGACATCATTATAGAGTCTCATTTATTAATATTGTTTTGGGATTTTACCTTTGTTTTGGCGTTTGTGTTGGCGCCGCATCACTACTTATTTATGCTTCCGCTCAAACTTTAAAAACTGATACTCATGCTAAATATTGGTAATCTAAAATTTACAACAAATGATTTTGGAAAACGTATTATCAAATCATATAGAGTCGTTCGACGTACTAGTGTCTTAGATTCTGGTTTGTTCACACGTCTCGCGGTAGAACTCCGCAAGTGGAAATTGAGGGTGTGACACATTCTAGAAGAACTCTATATGTGATCTATAAGCAACATGGCGATCCGTCAGAGCCTTCGTAATTGGAATTCTGCCCAAAAAATCTAAAACTTCCCGGTAGGCAGCAATCTCTGGAATAGACTCATCAAGAAGACAGCAAACATTGTGGAACGGAGAAAAAGAAGATTTCTTGACCTGTACACATAGACATTTCAAACCATTAGAAACTTTTTCCAATAATTTCAACTTTGAAAATCACTCGTATGACCCATTCTTTGTAACGAGTCAACACTTAGACAATTTTAAAGTTTGGGTAAAATCTTCACTCGTACGAGTCACTACTTCGTACGAGTGACCAAATACTTAGAAACTTTTTAAAGATTTTGACCAAACTGCTTCGTACGGATGATGCCTCATACGAGGGAAAAAGATATAACATTTTGAAATACGAGTTGTAAACCATATCAAATAACATCAAGTTAAACCGAACTTAAAACATGTTTTCTTTAACAAATTGAAGGTTGATTTATAGGTTATTGAGGCTGATTTTAACGGTTTTAAGTTCAATTTTGTGTTTCACCGGTCCAATTTCCCTAAAACTATGTTTTATGTCCGTTTGGTCTAAATCCGACATTATAACGACTAATGACAAGCATTAGTACCTTTGCCATTGTAAGAGGTGTGCTGTCACACCCTCAATTTCCACATGCGGAGTATTACCGTGAGGCATGTGATCAAACCAGAATCTCAGACACTAGAAATAGCGAACGACTCTATATGATTTATTTAAACGTTTTCCAAAAACATTTGTTGTAAAAAGGCATAGTCATTTTCAAAATATCAAGGTTTCAAAGTTTAGCAGAAGCATTAAAATAAAGTAACGGGCGCCAACATAAACGCCAAACCAAAATCCCAAAAATTATTCGTAAATAAAGACTCGATAAAAATGTCTTGATCATAATTGCAAGTGAGTGCACCTAGCGCTCCTAGCGTCCAGAGAAACATGCAAAGAAACAAGTGTCAACATTAAAGAAGAATGAGTTCACAAGTTTTTATAAGTTCACAAGTTCGGTTTAAAAGATTGTTTTTCTCTGTTATCCCTAACCCAGGATAACGACATAGTTCCATTATTCCTAACCTGGAATAATAATGTTGGCTCGTAAATAAGTTCAATGTTAACATGTAGGTAGCGAGCCTAAAGTTACGTCACGTAAGAGTTCGCGATCGAAGCTGACTGTTGTTGCCTCTGTGTTGCCAGGTCTATCACTGACCATGGCGAAAGTTAGGCCAAATTAATCACCCGTTGACCATTCCCGGTCGGCTATCGCGACTAGCTCGGGTGGGGCTTGTCGGGCCCAGTAGTACAACTATAATTTCCCCGCTATCTAACCCAATACCAACGATCCGAGAGTTGGTTGAGGACTTCCGTGATAAAGCTACTTAGTGACCATAACATACATGAACATTAACTTAGTTACCGAATAGTTAACGGCGTTAATTTCGTATAACGTAAAAAGATTGAGTTGTAGAGCGTATACATGTTTCTCCCCCTGTTGTTCAAAACCGGATAAAATAGGGGCCGTGAACTCACCTTAAATTGCTCGGTTAGATAAACGCAAAAGAAGCAAATGATGGAACCGCTAATCGCGTCCTAACATGTCAACCGATTTAAAGTTAGTGTGTGAACACACTGACACAAAACCCTACGCGTAACTAACACACAGTATGGCACACGTAATAACCAATTGGAAACCATAATCATGCATGCAAAGTATCACCATACAAAATAACAATCAAACCAACTTGTCATAAACACAGGTTAACTCATACAACACTTAGGTACACACAAACGCAAGTTATCATGTTTCAGCTTGTACGCTCATAACTGGGCTCTTTTCAAGGATTTTTATAAAATAGTTCCAACGTTCCAAAAATTCCAATTTTTTTACAGGAGGTGTCAATTAGACTGTAGAATTTGTGTAAAATTTTCAAATCCTAAATCTTTACCAATTATTTATAAACATTTATATACTAGGCTGCAGTCAGATTCGTCACTTTCTGACTGCAGTCCACGAGAAAAATTATTTAAAAATCATCATTAACGAAATTCCAGTGGGGGAATTTCGGAAATTCCCGTCTCCAGTCACTATACAGATATCGTGACCTAACTCCATACAGACTATGAGATCCGACTCGATAAACAACCTGCAAACTCTGCAGAATTTACGCAGCTTTAGTTGCTGCACTAAATGACCATTTAAAAATAGCAAACTATCTTAGAAAAATATGAATCTGGTGCCATTTGAAGCGTTTTTCAAAAATACACGTTTTAGGCTTTAGAAAAATCCACTTTTCGATAAATAATGATCAGGTTACAGCTAACTGAAGTTGGCTGTAAATGTCAATCTGCTTACTGTTTTCGACTTAATCGCATTAGAACATATTTAAACGGCCATGACGCTTAGTTGTATTGATTAACAGCAGGTTAACTTGTCAAATATCATCATATATATCAATATTTATGCAAACCCTAAATATATATCATGATCCTAATCGATAAAACGCAGCCTACGATTTTAATATTCAACATATCATCACAACCGCAAAGATTCGCATATTCATCCGAACTAATCATACACCACAACACTTTTTCATAATAATAATCCTACAAGAACATAATCATGATTAAGATTACACAAAACCTAGTGTGAATCGCAATACAATTAAACCCTAACCTTGAAACGAAGACAATTAGCGAAGCGGGACAAGCTTGGAATCGATCCGAGAGGTCTAGAGTTTGCACGACCGTGAGAGGGGGGGGCTGCCGTCGAGTTCACTAGGGTATTAGGGATTTGTATTTTTTTTCCATAACATGCATGTACAAATAATATAAGAGGGGGTCGCGATAGGGGGGGGCGGTTTGGGTTAGTTCCTTGGGCCGCAAGGATGGGTCGCAAGGAAGTGTGGGCCGCAAGGGGGTGTGGGTGGCGGGTTGGGTTTGCTTGGTCGCGAAGTCGAGACGTTTCACAGGCTTGGTTCGGTTTATAAATAGAAGTTACTAAAATATTATTCACGACACGGAGTTTATAAAATATTAAATCACGTGTTTGGAGTGAGACGCAACAGATTCACAAACGTCTAACAACACATAGCATGTAATTCAGATACAACCCGTCTAATAACACATAGCACGTAATTCACCCAATAAATTCACAAGGTTAGCGTAGTTATTGCGAGCGTGTAATTTAATTCTCCGAATTAAATCAGCGTAGGATGAATAACAATATAGTAACGCGTTTAACATACCTGAAAAGCCGGGATGTCACATTATCCCCATGTTGAAAGAATTTTCGTCCCGAAAATTGAGTAAACGCGGTTTAGAATGCAACGCACAAAGATTCAGTTTGTTAGAATGGTACAAGTAAATCCCAGGCTGTCATATCATCCCCATGTTGAAAGAATTTTGTCCCGAAATTCAGTTGGCGGTAACGTCAGGTTGCTGCTCAGCTGTGAAAAGGTGTGGATATTTGCTTTTCATTTGGTCCTCTCTTTCCCACGTGAACTCTGGTCCACGCTTAGAGTTCCAACGAACCTTGACGATCGGTATCTTGCTATGCCTTCGAGTCTTGATCTCACGGTCCATGATCTCGATAGGTTGTTCCACAAAATGCAGTTGCTCATCCACTTGAATCTCGTCCAATGGAATGACTAGGGTCTCATCTGATAGACACTTCTTCAGATTGGACACGTGAAAAACGTTGTGAACTCCACTGAGTTCGGCAGGAAGGTCTAACTGATAAGCTACGGGCCCGATACGCTTCGAAATCACAAATGGGCCTACGTACCGTGGATTTAGTTTGCCTCGTTTCCCAAAACGAATTACACCCTTCCAGGGTGACACTTTCAGTAGGACGCGGTCACCTACTTGAAATTCGAGCGGTTTGCGTCGTTGATCAGCGTAACTTTTCTGTCGATCTCGTGCCGCTGCCATGCGGTTTCTGATTTGCACAATCTTTTCAGTAGCCTCAAGTATCAACTCAGGACCGGTGAGTTGACTGTCACCGACTTCTGCCCAACAGACCGGTGATCTACATTTGCGACTGTTGTTATACGAGAATTCCACTAAAGGCAGATGGATTTCCCAACTGTTCCCGAAGTTTACCACGCATGCCCTAAGCATCTCCTCCAAGGTCTGAATGGTCCTTTCACTTTGACCATCCGTCTGAGGGTGGTAAGTTGTGCTCATATCTAAGCGTGTACCCAACGCTTTCTGAAGTGACCGCCAAAAGTTGGACGTGAAACGAGCATCTCTGTCTGAGATGATGGACGTTGGCACCCTGTGCTGAGAAACCACTTCCTTAATGTAGATGCGAGTCAACTTATCCATCTTATCTGTTTCTTTGGTCGCTAGGAAGTGTGCAGACTTAGTTAGACGATCCACGATTACCCAGATGGTATCGCAACCACCCGGAGTTCGCGGGAGTTTAGTGATAAAGTCCATCGAGATCTGATCCCATTTCCACACTGGGATCTCAGGTTGTTGAAGTAGCCCTGATGGCTTCTGGTATTCCACCTTGACTTTCGCAAAAGTCAAACACTTGCTCACGTAGGTGGCTATATCCACTTTCATGTTGGGCCACCAGTACGCGGCTTTAAGGTCTTGATACATCTTATCTGAACCAGGATGGACAGAGTATCGGGATTTGTGAGCTTCGTCCATAACTAGCTTCCTGAGTTTCCGTAGAGAGGTACCCATATACGGTTCATGAAATACCGGGTACCATTGGGTTTCACTTCCCAATCGCGTTCCACCTTTCCCACAGATTCGGCCTTGATATTCTCTTCCTTAACTGCTTCTAGCTGCGCGTCGCGTATCTGTTCGGGTAACCCAGAATGAATTGTGAACTGTAGTGCTCGTACCCGACGAGGTTTCAAGTGCTCCTTCCGACTGAGGGCATCAGCTACCACGTTAGCTTTACCCGGGTGATATTGAATGGCACATTCATAATCGTTCAGGAGTTCGACCCAGCGACGCTGTCCCATGTTCAACTCCTTCTGGTCAAAAATATGCTGGAGGCTCTTGTGATCCATATAGATTGTGCACCTTGTTCCATATAGGTAGTGTCTCCAAATCTTAAGTGCAAACACAACTGCTCCCAATTCCAAGTCATGTGTCATGTAGTTCTTCTCGTGGACCTTAAACTGTCGGGATGCATACGCGATAACCTTATCACGTTGCATGAGCACACATCCAAATCCTTGAATGGAAGCGTCACAATATACCACAAAATCATCCGTCCCCTATGGCAAGGACAAAATGGGCGCACTGCAAAGCTTCTGCTTCAGTAATTGAAATGCTGCTTCCTGTTTGTCACCCTAAGCATACTTGGTGCCCTTCTGAGTGAGAGTGGTAAGCGGTTGTGCGATCTTGGAAAATCCCTCGATGAAACGTCTGTAGTAACCAGCCAAACCCAAAACTTGGCGGATCTCTGTTAGTGTCCTGGGTGCTTCCCAGTTCTTGATAGCATCGATCTTGGCGGGATCAACGTGTATACCCTTTTCATTCACGATATGCCCGAGGAACTGAACTTCCCGAATCCAGAAATCACACTTCGAAAACTTGGCATATAGTTTCTCCTGTTGAAGTAGTTCCATTAATAACCGCAGATGCTCAGCATGTTCTTCTTCACCCTTAGAGTAGATGAGTATATCATCGATGAACACAATGACAAACTTGTCGAGGTATGGCGTACACGGTTCATGAGGTCCATGAACGCGGGTGCATTGGTGAGACCGAAGGGCATGACCAAGAACTCGTAATGGCCATACCGAGTGCGAAATGCCGTCTTGGAGATATCCTCCTCCCTGACGCGTAGCTAGTGATAACCGGACCGTAGATCAATCTTGGAGTAGTAGCATGACCCTTGAAGCTAGTCGAAAAGATCGTCGATGCGAAGTAAGGGGTATCGGTTCTTGACGGTAACCTTATTGAGTTCCCTGTAGTCGATGCACATGCGGAAGGTCCCGTCCTTCTTCTTGACAAAAAGGACCGGAGCTCCCCATGGCGAAGTACTGGGTCGGATAAATCCTTTTTCCAACAATTCTTGAAGTTGGGTAGACAGCTCTTGCAGCTCTGCTGGAGCTAAGCGGTACGGGGCCTTGGTGATAGGGGTCGCATGGCTCGCCAATTCGATTTCAAACTCTACTTGTCGATGTGGTGGAAGGCCGAGTAACTCCTCTGGAAACACATCGGGAAAGTCACGGACGATGGGGATATCTTCAATCCGCTTCTCGTCCTTAGACTGCTCAGTGACCAGCGCGAGCAAAGCAAAAGAGTTCTTCCTCCGAAGATACTTCTGAGCTTGCATGTAAGAGATGATGTTCGTGACGACGCCTGCCTTCTCGCCTTGCCCCATCAAGACTTCGTCGTTAGAGAGCGGAATACGGTTAGCTTTCTCGAAACAGAGAACTTCAACTCGGACGTCGGATAGCCAGTCCATTCCGGCTACCACATCAAAACTACCCAGAGTAGTTGTCATCAGATCAACAGTAAAGGTGTGACCCGCGAGTTTAAGTTGACAGCCGGTCACTAGATGAGTCACATCTACCGATTTGCCATCGGCTAGTTCTATGACATAAGGGGTCTCTAGGGGTTTAGGTGTGAGATTTAGGTTCTTTCTAAAAGACTCAGATATAAAACTCTTATCCGCACCTGTATCAAAAAGTACAGTAGCAAAATGATCGTTAAGTGGAAACTTACCGGTGACCACATTCGAGTCGTTTCTGGCCTCTCCACGGCCTAGCGTGAATGCACGTCCTTCCTCACCCCCTGTGCCACCATTTCCATTGTTGCCATTGTTGTTATTGTTGTTGTTGTTGTTGTTGTTGTTGTTGTTGTTGTTACTCCCACCATTGTTGTTGTTGCGAAGTTGCGGGCAGGCTTGCTTGAAATGGGTAGTGCAACCACACTAATAGCATCCATGGTTATTACCTTACTGCTGACCCTGGTGCTGGTTCTGATTCTGTCATGACATAATCCCCCGCGACAATCCTTTGCCGTGTGTCCTGCTTTGCCACATCGTTGGCAGTGATTTCTGGCGCAAGGGCCGTGATGATGGAGGTTACAACGATTACATTGTGGCTTTCGACCCGCATAGCCGCTCGAGTTTTGGGTGTTGTTGACAGACTGATTGTTGTGACCCTGATTGTTGTTGAAGTTGTTGGACCGCTTTTGGTTTCCTTGTTGTGGCTGGGCTGATGAAGACTGTCGAGCAGGTGAGTCTTCAAATTTCCTTTTGTTATCATGGACAATTTTAGTTGCACCCCTAGGTGGTAACTTCCTTTGCTCCACCGCCTTATCGGTGAGTTTATGTGCTAGTCTAATCGCTTGATGCTCCGTCGTAGGGTTGCTAGACATTACCATGCCCTGGATCTCAGGGACCAGACCCCCAAGATAAAACTCAAGTCGTTTATTGACGGTGTTAGCCAAATTGGGACAAAGGAACACCAGATCATGATGTCTTGCCGTGTACGCTTCAATTTCTGACCCGACCATCTTGTGGTTCCAAAACGCTTATTCCAATTGCTGAACTCTGTCCCGCGGACAGTATTCCTTCTTGATTAGAGCTTTGAATTCGGTCCAGGCCATTGCGTTCACCGTAGCAAGTCCACGCGTTTGGTCTTGTGGTGTTCCACCAGGTTAATGCCCCATCTTCCAACGTCGAGGCAGCATACTTGACCTTATTAGCTTCGAGGCAATTGCACATTTCGAAAACCGATTCAGACTTTTCGACCCAATGGACCAGTCCTATGGGTCCTTCAACTCCCGTGAACTTGCTCGGTTTCGCATCCAGGAAAATCTTGTAGGGGTTAAGACCCCCTCCTGAGGATAGAGGATAGGTAGTCAGCGAGAAAGTATACTAGCCAAACTATTAGATTTTCCCATGAAAATTTAATAATGGTTACCTGCTGGTGGGTTAGGAACACCTGCCAGAGCAGCATTCAAGTGTTCTTGGATTAAAGCGGCCAATTCTTCAGTTGACATGTTGAGATTTCCGCGGCGACCGGTTGCCATTTCAGATCTTTGCAAGACAACACAAACACACACCGATAAGTATATATCCAATATAGTTATCAAATTCCACACTTCAATGATCACACAATTTATGTCAACCCAACAAATTAAACAATCAAAAGGAACATTCGATTAAATAAATTGTAATGTCTCACAAAATACCAACCAAACATATCAGTTTAATTATAAAATTTCCAAGTTCAAACATAAGTGGAAACAAGCAAACTAAAGGAAACAAAACGGAGATCGGCGAGACGAGTTAGTCATCTATGTCTCCATCTCCCAAGTCGCTATCACTGTCGTCTTCCTCTTCAGCGTTTTCAGCTTCAACAGCCGGGTCCTGTTCCGGCTCTTCTTCCTCCGGGTCTTCCTCTGGATCCTCCTCTTCGTCCTCTACCGGCGCTGGAGGTGCCGGTGCTGGTGCGGGTACTGGGATAGGTGGTGCTTGGTTCTGCTCTAGTTCGTGAATCCTCCAACTGGACTCAAGAACTCTGTCTTCGAGCCAATCAGCCCTCAGCTGCTCAGCACGAAGATCCTTAGCTAAAATGCTTCGAACTCTCCTATTCTCATCTTGCTCTTCCTCGAGCTCTTCAGTTTTACCAGTCAGCTGACGTATCAGCCATCCCTGTGCTTCGATAGTCTCCTGCATTCTCTCCAGCTGTTCCTGTTGTTTCCTTAACACATCCCTAAGTAGATCGTCCCCCACTCCTGAAGAGTTGACCGGTTTGACCAGTATAGCGGTGGTCAGACGGGAGGACGACTCCCCTCCTAGAGCGAGTCTTTTCCTAGCAGCTGAGTGTGTCTCCACACCACGAGGGGGTGAGGGTTCGACCATGGGTGCCTTCCCTGGCGCCCTTGATTGTCGAGATCTGTTGGATGATGATGAGACATAGCCTGCAGGGTTGGTGTAGTTAGTTACGAGCTGCGTATATGACAATATGCATGTATATTTATGTCGCATAGAACAATTGTAGTATAACCCATAACAAGATATCACAGTTCGGTGCCAACTAAGTCTAGTGTCGTGTAACAGCTATAGTTTAGGTCTACTTTAAATGCAAACCTGGTTCTCTATAGCTAGAGGCTCTGATACCAATCTGTCACATCCTCAATTTCCACTTGCGGAGTATTACCGCGAGGCGTGTGATCAAACCAGAATCTCAGACACTAGCAATATCGAACGACTCTATATGATTTATTTAAACGTTTTCCAAAAACATTTGTTGTAAACAGGCATAGTCATTTTCAAAATATCAAGGTTTCAAAGTTTAGCGGAAGCATTAAAATAAAGTAACGGGCGCCAACATAAACGCCAAAACCAAAATCCCAAAAATTATTCGTAAATAAAGACTCGATAAAAATGTCTTGAGCGCTCCTAGCGTCCTGAGAAACATGCAAAGAAACAAGTGTCAACATTAAAGAAGAGTGAGTTCACAGGTTTTTATAACTTCACAAGTTCGGTTTAAAAGATTGTTTTTCTCCGTTATCCCTAACCCGGGATAACGACATAGTTCCATTATTCCTAACCTGGAATAATAATGTTGGTTCGTAAATTAGTTCACTGTTAACATGTAGGTAGCGAGCCTAAAGTTACGTCACGTAAGAGTTCGCGATCGAAGCTGACTATTGTTGCCTCTGTGTTGCCAGGTCTATCACTGACCATGACGAAAGTTAGGCCAAATTAATCACCCGTTGACCATTCCCGGTCGGCTAGCGCGACTAGCTCGGGTGGGGCTTGTCGGGCCCAGTAGTACTACTATAATTTCCCCGCTATCTAACCCAATTCTAACGATCCGAGAGTTGGTTGAGGACTTCCGTGATAAAGCTACTTAGTGACCATAACATACATCAACATTAACTTAGTTACCGAATAGTTAACGGCGTTAATTTCGCATAACGTAAATCTCCCCCTGTTGTTCAAAACCGGATAAAATAGGGGCCGTGAACTCACCTTAAATCGCTCGGTTAGATAAACGCAAAAGAAGCAAATGATGGAACCGCTAATCGCGTCCTAACATGTCAACCGACTTAAAGTTAGTGTGTGAACACACTGACACAAAACCCTACGCATAACTAATACACAGTACGGCACACATAATAACCAATTCGAAACCATAATCATGCATGCAAAGTATCACCATACAAAATAACGATCAAACCAACTTGTCATAAACACAGGTTAACTCATACAACACTTAGGTACACACAAACGCAAGTTATCATGTTTCAGCTTGTACGCTCATAACTGGGCTGTTGTTGAGGATTTTTATAAAATAGTTCCAATGTTCCAAAAATTCCAATTTTTTTACAGAAGGTGTCAATTTGACTTTAGAATTTTGTGTGAAATTTTCAAATCCTAAATCTTTATCAATTATTTATAAAAATTTATATACTAGGCTGCAGTCAGATTCGTCGCTTTCTGACTGCAGTCCACGAGAAAAATTATCTAAAAATCATCGTTCATCCGATTAACGAAATTCCAGTGGGTGATTTTCGGAAATTCCCTTCTCCAGTAACTGTACAGATTTCGTGACCTAACCCCATACAGACTATGAGATCCGACTCGATAAACAACCTGCAAACTCTGCAGAATTTACGCAGCTTCAGCTTCTGCACTAAATGACCATTTAAAAATAGCAAACGACCTAAGAAAAATATGAATCCGTTCCATTTGAAGCGTTTTTCAAAAATACACGTTTTAGGCTTCAGAAAATCCACTTTTCGATAAATAATGATCAAGTTACAGCCAACTGAAGTTGGCTGTAAATGTCAATCAGCTTACTGTTTTCGACTTTATCGCATTAGAACATGTTTAAACGGCCATGACGCTTAGTTGTATTGATTAACAGCAGGTTAACTTGTCAAATATCATCATATATATCAATATTCATGCAAACCCTAAATATATATCATGATCTTTATCGATAAAACACAGCCTACGATTTTAATATTCAACATATCATCACAACCGCAAAGATTCGCATATTCATCCGAACTAATCATACACCACAACACTTTTTCATAATAATAATCATACAAGCACATAATCATGATCAAGATTACACAAAACCTAGTGTGAATCACAATACAATTAAACCCTAACCTTGAAACATTGACAATTAGCGAACCAGGACAAGCTTGGAATCGATCCGAGAGGTGTAGAGTTTGCGCGACCGTGAGGGGGGGGGTTGCCGTCGACTTCACTAGGGTATTAGGGTTTTGTTTTTTTTCCACAACATGCATGTACACATAATATAAGAGGGGGGTCGCGATAGGGGGGGCGGTTTGGGTTAGTTCCTTGGGCTGCAAGGATGGGCCGCAAGGGGGTGTGGGTGGCGGGTTGGGTTAGCTTGGTCGCGAAGTCGAAACGTTTCACAGGCCTGGTTCAGTTTATAAACAAAAGTTACTAAAATATTATTCGCGACACAGAGTTTATAAAATATTAAATCACGTGTTTGGAGTGAGACGCAATAGATTCACAAACGTCTAATAACACATAGCACGTAATTCTGATACAACCCGTCTAATAACACATAGCACGTAATTCACCCAATAAATTCACAAGGTTAGCGTAGTTATTGCGAGCGTGTAATTTAATTCCCCGAATTAAATCAGCGTAGGATGAATAACAATAAAGTAGCGCGTTTAAGATACCTGAAAAGCCGGGATTTCACATGTGCGAATCGACCTCCCTAATGTATTGGTACGTAGAATATGTCTAGAAAAATAAAGTATAGAACTGGTTCGCACAAAGTTCTCTCTCAATTTCATAGTGACATTTGGCTGACTCGTGCGAATGAATGAGCCTTTTATACTAATTCAGTATCGCTCGTACAAATCAATGACTCGTGCGAATGAATACAAATGTCATTCGTATGAGTCAGTGCCATTCATACGAGTCAGTTCTGATACTTGTAAACTTTTTTGATTTTTATGAATTTTATCTATTGAAAGCCCACTCAGTTAACCAAGTCCATGTTAATGACCCTGGTTGTCTGATTTGCCTACCAAGTCCAAGTTAATGACCTTGGTTGACCATTGTTTGACCAAAATAAATTTATTTTAAAATGTAAAGTTTCAAATTAAAGAACTTTGTTGACATTCAGGTAATTTCTTCTCTTGATTAGCTCCCAACCCATGGTCTTCAGCATTCCTTCAGCAAGTGTCGCCATGACTTGAACTATCGGTGTTTTAATCATTGGTAGACTAAAACTACAATACTAAGAAAACTGAAAATCTTTTTTGGGTTTTGGGATTTTTCCGAAAAGAAATAACAAGTAAAGATGTATATACATACATATTTTTGTGGGTTTTGTGTTAAGAGAATCATATCAAGTTTTTAACAAATCGCCAGTACCGTTGATCTTGGTATACTCATTAAGCTTTTAACCTGATTTACTTAGATTGCCAATATACTTATCCACTTAAACCTCTTCTTGTTTCTCAATTGTTTCAAGATATGTTAGGTAATATTAGGGAACATGAAATAACTGTGTTTCCCATCTCAGAAATACTCCCGCATTGAGATTCCCAAAATTTCATTTCACAAGTGAATATCCAATTGATATCCGTAAAGGGGTGAATTGCGAGACCTTTAGAGCTCACCTTAGTATTTCCATACAGACAAAGAGATGAAGGCTCGTCTTTAGGTGGTGTTCCATTAAGGAATCTTTTGAACTGCAAATGTCACAAAGCTTATGACATAATTATTTTTTATGCAACTTTTGTAGGCGAAAAATGCGTAAAGTATTATACAAGTTCTAGGCCATTGCTGACGCAAAATCAGAAGAACTCGGATAATACCTCGGATATCGATCAAATATAAAGACCTAGTATTGCAGAATCTGGCATTCTCTCAAACGAAATTTTGGAGTACTAAGTCCATATATCGGGAGATGTTTACCCACAAGTTACTCAGTTTTTCTTTTAGGTATATATCTTGAAAAACAATTTACTGAACGAGTGAAGCCTATTAACAGATCCTTAGTAAGACTTGTTTAATTACTTGTATAAACATTCCATATCTTTAGCATACTGTGATTGTCATATTGATATAATATGATATATCTTTTTACCAAAACACTTTTTAACTTTTTTATGTTTTTGTATTTTCCCGAACTTTCTCCCCCTAAAATAAAAAACAAATTTTTGGATTTTTAGAATTTTAAGAAAGTAATTACAGAAAACATGTCAAATTGATGAGAATCACGTCAAGTCCTCGTCATCCTCAAACTCAACCTCATGAATATCCCCTGATGCCAGATTTCTTAAACCATTTAATTTTAAAAGATTTTTAAATCTTGAATGATCAAATGCTTTGGTGTAAAAATCTGCTTTTTGGTCATCAGTGTGGATTTTTTCAAATCTAACCAAATTTTTCTCTTAGCAGTCACGGATAAAGTGGTGTCGAATCTCAATATGTTTAGTGCGTGAGTGTTGACATGAGTTTTTAGTGATATCAATTGCAGCCTGATTATCTACATAAATGAGCATGTCAAGAAATTGCAGTCCGAAGTCTCTCATCTTCTATTGAATCCAGAGAATCTGGGACAACAACTGGATGCTAAAACGTATTCAGCTTCACAGGTAGAAGAGCGACCGCGGTCTGTTTCTTGCATTGCCACATTACCAAACGGGTTCCGAAGAACTGGCAACCAGTTGTAGTAGATTTGGTGTTAAGTTTGCAACAACCAAACTCAGAATCCGAGTAACCTGCAAGATTGAACTCAGCGTGTTGAGGATACCACAAGCCAGTGCTTGGAAATCCTTTCAAATATCTCATGATACGTTTGACGGTGAGCAAGTGCGAATCTCTTGGACTGGACTGAAAACGGGCGCACAGGCACGTAGGATACATGATATCAGGTCGAGAAGTAGTTAGATACATCAAGGATCCGATCATGGAGCGATATAATGTTTCATTAACTTTAACTCTATGAGCGTCTGGAAAAATGCCGTGATTTGGAGCTAACGGGGTAGATGTTGGCTTAGTTCTTGTCATATCAAATTTCTCCAATATGTCGTTAACATACTTCTTTTTTATGGATGATCCATCGGACAATTGGTTAACCTGAAGTCCTAAAAGGAATTTCATCTCCCCCATTGCACTCATTTCAAATTTGCGCTTCATGACTTCTTTGAAGTCTTTACACAGCTTATCATTTGTCGATCCGAAGATGATATCATCCACATATATTTGCACAATAATCAAATATCCATCCACTTCCTTGGTAAAGAGGGTAGAATCTACAGTTCATATGAGAAAGCCGTTGTCTAGAATATGTCATGAAAGCGTTTCATACCAAGCTCTCAGGGCTTGATGAAGACCATATACGGCTTTTTCAGAAGGTAGACTTTGTCTTTGTGTATGGGATCGACAAACCCCGGTGGTTGTCCGATATACACCTCCTCTTTGACTTTTCCATACAGGAAAGCAGATTTGACATCCAACTGGTACACCTTGAACCCTTTCCAAGAGGCAAAGGCCAAGAATATGCGGATTGCTTAGACGAGCGACTGGGGCATAGATTTCGGTGTAGTCTATCCCTTCCTGCCGATGAAAGACTTGTACCACAAGTCAAGCTTTGTTGCTCACTATGATCCCTTTGTCATCACGTTTGCACTTGAAGACCCATCTAGTGTTTATCTTTATGTGATGATCTGGTAGGTCAACAAGCTTCTAGACTCCTAACTTCTTGAATTGAAGCAATTCCTCCTGCATTGCCTCCACCCAACTTTCTTCTTTTAATGCGTCTCTCCAGTTCCTAGGTTCAACCTGTGAAACAAAACAACTGTAAGAAATTCGGGTTTGTAATGGTGCAAAACAGTATAAAAATAGCTTAGGTCTGTATTGATCTGATTGCGAGTTTGCACTCTTGTTTGTAAGCTGCCGATAATATTCTCCGATGGATGATATGAAAGTGTTCTCGGCATCACTTCACTGGGAACATCCACTTGAGTCTGCAAATTCGTGATCACTTCATCAACAACCGGAGCAGAAGATGTAGCTGCATTCCTGACGTCTGATTGCTCAGCTTAAGTATTCATGAAGCTTTCAATATGTTCAGATCCTTCATCGGAACTAGATCCTTCATCATCAAAAGTTGGTTCTCGATCGGAGTCGGCATTAGGTGGTTGATGGGCAGATGATTCAGTAGTGTTCATCAATGGTACAGAAACAAAGTCTTGAAGAGTAGTGCTCGGACCAACATCAGAAGTGTTAGACACAGGAAGTGACGGGGAAATCACCAATAGTCTGGTAACTTGCTCTTGATTAGAGATTTGATGCTGTTGAAAGAGCATAGCAAGTTCTTCTTAAGATGGCATGTCTGGTAGGTTGAAAGAATTCCACAAACCATCATAGTTAAACAGCCATGGATCCCCAGGTTTCTGCGTAGGCGTAGAATAATGTTGACATTCAACATTCTGAGCAAGAATGACCTGGTTCAGACTCAGCAAAAAGACACGTTTTTGTGGAGTAGCATAGCCGAAAAAAATCCTTCCAAGGATTTGGCTACAAATTTACCATTTGGGTCCAATACAGTACACGGTGATCCAAAAGGCTCTAAAAACGCAAGATTAGGTTTCTGTTGATTTAACAACTCAAAACAAGCTTTTTGTGAGGCTTGACTGTTAACACACGATTAAGGGTGTAACACGCTGATGCGACTGCTTCACTCCAGAAACTAATTAGTAATTTCGAATCGGCGAGCATGATTCTGGCAGTCTCGATCAGTGTGCGATTCTTTCGTTCAGCTACTCCATTTTGTTGTGGAGTAGCACTGAATTCATGAAGAATCCCCTTTTCATTTCGTTGCAGAACTCGAGCATCCGTTTGTTCTTGAACTCTATACCGTTATCACTGCAGATTCTCTTGATTGGTAGATGATACAAGTTTTGAAGCTTCCTGAAGAGAATCATTAGACTTTCAAACGTTTCATCTTTGCTCTCTAGAAAGAAAACCCATGAGAATCTTGAAAAATCATCTATAACGACAAGGAAATATAGATCTCCAGAAATGCTTTTGACGTTTACTGGCCCGAATAGATCCATATGTAGCCTTTCTAGTGGTCGCCTGATAGAATTTAGAAGCTTTCATGGGTGTGATTTCTTGTGTTGTTTCCCCTTTTTACAACTCAGACAATCATCAGATAAATGAAAATTTTTCAGATTAACACCCTCCACTAGGTCATTGTGCACAAGATAATTCATCTTTCTCACATGAATATGCCACATCTTCCTATGCCATAGAATAGACTCCTTCTCGGTAGCTTTAGAAATAATGCACTGAACCTTCTTTGATGTTGTAGATGTGATACTCATATCAAGAACATAAAGATCATTCTCGATTGGAGCACACATAAGAATCCATTCCTTAGGAATCTTGAATCCCGGCTTTAAGATTAAGCATTCTTTGTCGTTGAAGTGAGTAGTGAACTTTTTATCACAAATTTGCGAAATACTCAGCAGATTGTTCTCTAGCTCCGCAATGTAGTTCACTTTGTCAAACAAAACTACTCCATTCGTGAGTACCCTCTCCAACGATTCTACCACCTTGTGTTCCAGCGAAACACACGTAACCTCCTCGGATAGCCTTGACGTCGTGTAACGACCCAAGCATCCCGATCATGTGTCGGGAAGCTCCACTATCCATAATCCATTTAGACATGATCGATCGCGGGAGCCCCTACACACATGAGGAAGAAACTTATTTAAACAAAGAAATCCAAGCCTGCTTGGTTTTGGGTGGGTTCGGAATGTCAAATTCCGGACCAACTTTATTTTTGATGTTCTGTTTAGGCTCGGATTTGTTTGGAATAGATGGTTTCAGTCTTACCTTAGATGGTTTAACGTTTGCAACCCATGTTTGCCTTTTCAAATTAGCCCTTTTTGAATAAAAATTTGAATCCATTTGACGATACTTAGTTGATGTTTCACCAATTTCATATTTAGAATTAGATCGAATCGTTGGTTTAACATTTTTGTGGAATTCAATGTGTCTTTTCAAAATTTGCTTTGGTGCAACCATAGGTGCCTTTTGTTTTTCATCCTTGGTAGATCTGGTGAAGTTAGACACAGGTTTTGGATGTGTTTGTTAGCAATATCATGCAATATGCCCAACCTTTTACATTTATAACACGTCCTACTGTCCTTTCAAACAAAGGAATAAAAACTTGTTTCCTACTTTCTTTTTCTTTCTTGAATTGATCATTGGATTGTGTTCCAATGATCTCCTTTTCCTTTTCTGTTGTTGTCCCAAAAACAAAATTGATTTTCTTTGTAAAGTTTAGCTTTTGGGACTTGTTCATTCTTTGCTTTTGAAAACCCAAACCAGCTCTTCTATTCTCCGGATAATCTCTATTTCTCTAATTGTAGGGTATGGTGACACATTTTGATTTAGAATAATATGATGCATTATGTTTATCTAAATCAGAATGTCTTACCTCGATTAGCTTGAACAACTTTTCGACTCGATCCATATTGACATTTTGGATCGGAAAATCTTCATCAGAATATAGTTTATGAGATCCATACATTTTGTAAACTATGACGTATGTATCAATATTTAAACTATTTTCCGATGTTTCAACATCAGATTTAGGTTTTTCAGATTCACCTTTTAGAACACTTTCAACCACTGTTTTAACTACCTCAGAATCACATTCACTTTCAGATTTTGTGTAAGTTACGTCGATGTTCATAGGCAGCTCGTTTGACTGTTCGGTTTTCAATTTTAAATTGAGCGCCTTTTCCACCCTGATGGCTTTTTACAAGCATAGCTATTCCACATGGATGGTGGAACACGATCATAACTTACACTCTTTTTATCATCTTTTTTAGATTGTTCTTTGTTTTCAGTTTTTTGGTAAAATGTGATCAATGACGTATGAGCTAGTGGAATAACTGGTTAACAATTTGTTAACCCGTTCTGTTTCTATTGTTATTTTCTCAAGCTCACTTTTTAGCTAAGCGATAGTATTTAAATGAATATTAATGGCCATTTGGTTGTCCATTACTGTCGTTTTAAGCATAGAAAGTGCTCCGTTATTTTCTTGAGAGCTTTTTCATATTGTTTAACAGTTTTGCTCAATTTGTCATAAGCTTCTTTTGTGGCTTTATAGTCACATGACAAATTATCTGTTGAACTTTTAAGCTCAATATATCGTGTGACTTTTACAACACATTCACTGCATGGCTCAGCACATTTCAAACATGGTTTTTCTACCACAGACTCACATTTAGACTCAGTTACCTCTTTTACATTTGCCATACATGCTTTGCTGGTCTCATCAATCAACTTCTCCAACTTTTCATCAACTCTCTGTTCAACATCAGGCATCTTCTGTTCTTCACAAGATGATCGATGGCTTGGTCCAAAGTAACCTGCAAAAGTTTTCAAGATATCATTAGGCAGGAGATGTTTAAAAGCACTGTTTAAAAGTTCCTCCTCTTCTGATGATGTGTGATAGTAATAATCATCTTCTGGATCCTCATCAAAAGATGCCTCTGATCCTTCTTCAGGTTCTTCGATTATTTCAGCAACCAATGCCAAACTCTCACTCATGGAAATGTATTGGTTCCAGTTAAAGCCCTCATCTTCTCGAGTTACTACAAGCGCTTTGTCTTTGGTTTATAGCTGTCTATCTTCAATCTGCACCATTCGAGTTCTTGGTTGAGGACGGTGGTAGATAGCTTTCTTGTAATAGTCATCGGCAAATGGTTTCTGATAACCCTGAACTTCTCTGTTTGGACATTCACGTTTAAAATGTCCCTTCTCCTGACACTTGAAACAAGTAACTTTGGACTTGTCAAATCCAAGTTTTCCATCCAAACCTCCCCAGTTCTCTTTCCCGGTGATTTCCATGAAGCGTTGTGCGCGTCTAACAATAGATGCCATACACCATTTGATGTCGACCAGCTCCATCCCTACCGGATCAATCTGATCATTGTCCTCTCTGGTCATTTCTTAATTTCCAGTCTTTCCTGCTACAAGACTGTCATAAGATTCGAGAACCGATGCTAATAGTGACAGATGCTGCTTTGTGGTCTTCTCATCAAAGTTTTGTGCATTCTGGAAATCAATAGCGATATTGCACTGTAGTACCCTTTGAGTAGGATGTGACTGACTGTTCTGGTTGATCTACAGATTTCTTGAACCATGTGATGACTGTGGGCTTTGAGACGCATTCGGATTGACCGTAGCAAATGATTGAAAACCACTATTTTGATTTAACGGTGTGCTTGGTGTGCTATAAGCGCTGAAGGCAGTCTGGATCTTTGGAGACTGTATCTGAGCAGCAGAACTATTCTTGAAAGAAAGATTAACATCTTGTTACACTTGGATGTTTTTGTTCTTCGCCATTTTCTACATTTCAAGTTCATGTCCCTTCAATCTCTCAATGAGTCGTGGTAATGAGAAATTACCATATTCAGTTCCATTCTTCAAAATGGTCAAATAGGTAGACCATTCGCCTTGTAGTAAGGAATCGGCGAGTTTATCAACCAGTTCTTTGTTTGTCTTTATGATTCCTATTTGCTTCATTTGCACGACCAAATGACAATATCTTTCAGTCAGTTGTTTTACTGTCTCTCCTTTGATCAAAGTAAAGATGTCAAATTCTTTACACAACAATGCCCTCTTCCCTTTACGAAATTGGGCACTTCACTGGAATTTTAAGCAAAGAGCGTTCCATAATGATTGTGCGTCATCATCACGTTGTAACAGCGCCAGTATGTCCTCTTTGATGGATTGTTGCAAAATATTCATCATTTTCTTCTCATTGATAAAGTTCTCTCTTTCATAATCCGAAAGTCGAGATAATGTTTTTTCGAGACCGTTCTCTCCAACAGGAGATTGATACTTTTCTTCGATAGTAAACCAACAGGTAAAATAATTTGCCTATGGATCTTGACAGAATCGTCTATCTAATTTAGAGTGCAGAATCCCCTAGATCAGATTTCACAGAAACAAGAACACGAACAAGAAGAATTTCCTTCAAAACAGTCTTCTATTGATATCTAACACAAAGTCTTTACAACCAATTCAAGACTCTCTCTCAACTCTCTCTGAACAACTAAAACATCAAAACAACAATAGAACCAGCAACCCAAACCCTAATGCAAACCTCCCTTTATATAGAGATAGGTTATGCAACTGGGCTAGGGTTTCCTACATGGACTGCTAATGGGTTTAAGGCCCAATTCGCCTACCATGTTCTATTTAGCATCTAGTTCAGCCCAATTACTTCTAACTAACTATTACAAAACTAAACCCGCTAACTGTTTATCATTTTACTAATTACAAGATATCCAAAGACCAAATCTAATTTGTTGTCACAAATATGCACCAACAAACTCCCCCTTGACAATAGCTTCATAAAATAACTTAGTCTTCAATCTTCTTGCAATCTTCAACATCTTTGAAAAATGTTGGTCTTCGGATAGCTTCAACTTTAACAGCTTCTGTCAGCAACAGACTCCCCCTAAGCTTATGTATCCAATCACCAAATCTTCTAAATCGTTAGCATTTGAGTAAACTCCAGTTTAGTACTTGCATAGCAATCTTCAAAACTCTTCAACTTTGTCTACAATGTAGAAAGGAGGTTCTACCATGCATCCAAGCAAACTCCGCTTCACCAAACTTCGCAGCAACACACTGCTACAATCTGTATACTATAAAACAAACATCTTGGGAAACCATAAGAATTTTTCAACACAAGTTAAACAAATTATTATTATTCAAGAGATAGTAAAACTGTATCACAGATTAACCACTTCTCAACTCAAACCATATACTCAAAATTTTAAACACCAGCTTCTAACATCGTCTCCCCCTATCGGTAACAACTCCTCCATGAACAACCATATCCCGTACATTAAGAATATACAAGAAAATGAATTATTTTTGGATTTTTATATTTTCTGAAAGCAAATAAATAATGAAATAATAAACACTCTGGTTTTGTGAGATTAACAGTTAAGAAGATCATATCAGCAACGTCAAACTGTTTTCACACTATTTTATAATTCTATTCATGAAAAGCAGTTCAAAACTATTACCAGTATTGTTTATCCACTTAAACAAAATACATGAACATTTCAAGTACCATTACCTTGTGATAAATTTAGATAATTTATACTTATATACTAGTGTGTCCCACTTCAGGACATACCCCCGCGATCAAGGTATGCACAAAAATTCATCGTAGTAGGTGAGTATACCGAAATTCATCCTACAACGTTAGATAATTGGTGATCAGATTAGTACTTCCGTACAGCAAAGAGACCAATATCCAATGAGGGTTAGGGCAAATACCAAATTTTTGTACGATTAATGCAATTTGCACATTTGAATGACTCTCTAGGAGAGCTTCTTCAATTTTGGAATTTGGCATTTTAGCTCTTTTAAGATATCTTGGTTGTGCCTAGGTCAGCATATATCTGGATGCAGCAGAAGGACAACCTGGATACCACGGATGAAATAACGATATAAAGACCTAAAACCTCAGATTTTGGTAATATATCAACGCAAGATTTAAGGTTATAAAACCATACGCCACTGATATGTTACCCACTCATACACAGTTTATTATATTTGTATCATAAAGGTAAGTTGATTATTTCATGCCTTTTGCCTACTGGTACATCATATGATGAAGCTGCTATCACACTTAAGCAATTTTAAATTTAATTTAGTGTGACAGTCTAACTTGCTGATGTACTATCATTTCCTCTTTTTCACACAGTGAAAACTCATTTTTGGTTTTATATTTTTTTATGTTTTTGTTTTTTGAAAAGCTTAAATTATTTACAAACTATTTTTATGGAACAATGGTTATTCAGGATTCCTCATCCCGTTGAGTTCAACTAAATGTTCAAAATGAGCCCTGTCAAATGCTTTTGTGTAAAGATCTGCAAGGTTATCAAGTGTGTCTACTCGATGTAGTTCAATTAATTTCTTTTTAGCACAATCCCGTATAAAATGATGACGAATGTCAATATGTTTTGTGCGACTGTGTTTTACGGGATTGTTGGTGTTGATATAGTGGCATTATTGTCTATCATAATAGGAGTACGAGTGAAATTTAAACCGTAATCGCGCATCTGCTGTTGGATCTAGAGAACCTGAGAGCAACAGCTACCCGCAACAATATATCCAGCTTCACACGTCGAGATAGACACGCAAGACTGCTTCTTGCATTGCCATGACACGAGCCTACCTCCTAAGAACTGACAACCACCTGTGGTAGACTTCCTTGTAGATTTGCATCCCCCAAAGTCCAAATCAGTGAAAGCAACAAACTTCAAATCACTAGCAGTTGGATACCATAACCCAAGTTTAGGTTTCCCCTTCAAGTAACGAAGAATTTGCTTCACCGCTTTCATGTGGGACTCCTTTGGATTCGCTTGATATCTGGCACAAAGACATACTGCGAACATGATGTCGGGTCTTGAAGCAGTCAAGTACATCAGAGAACAATCATTGCCCTATATTGAGTTGGATCAACATCCTCCATACTCTCATGATCTGGACCAAGATTGTAATTCTCACAGATAGGGGTATTGAAAGTAGCGCAATCCTCCATTTTGAAACGAGACAAAATGTCATACACATACTTCGTCTGATGTATAAACATCCCATCCTTCTTATGTTCAACTTGTAAACCCAGAAAGTAGGATAGCTCACCCATCGCACTCATCTCAAACTTGCTCTTCATTACCTCCTCGAAATCATGACACATGTTCTCATCAGATGACCCAAAAATGATGTCATCTATGTATACATGTACCAGCAGAAAGTCTTCCTTCTTCCTTTTAATGAAAAGTGTACTGTCAATCTGGCCTCTTTTAAACCATGTTTTAACAAATGTGCTGACAGTGTCTCATACCACGCCCTAGGTGCCTGATGCAACCTATACAATGCCTTATCAAGTCGATAGACTCGATCTGGATAGTCTGGATTAGTAAACCCGTCTGGTTGTGAGACATACACCACTTCTTGGACTTTCCCGTAAAGAAATGCACTCTTCACGTCAAGTTGGTAAACTTTGAAGCCCTTGAATGAAACAAAAGCTAGGAACAAACGAATTGCTTCCAACCTTGCTACTGGTGCAAACACTTCAGTGTAATCAATCCCCTCTTGCTGATTGAACCCTTTCACTACCAACCGAGCCTTATTCTTTATCATGATCCCTCGGTCGTCTTTCTTGCACTTGAACACCCACTTGGTGCCTATTTCTTTCTCTCCGACAGGCAAGTCAACTAGCTCCCAAACTTTTAACTTCTTGAACTAAGCTAGTTCCTCTTTCATAACTTCAACCCAACAGTTCTCTTTTAGAGCCATATGAACATTCTTCGGCTCCTCTTGGGCAATAAAGCAGCTATACAGACACTCATGAATCAAACCAGTCTTCTGAATCAAAGTAAACAAACAGGGACCTTCAAGCACACCTCTTCTTGTCTGAACACCTGCAGTAGCATCACCAATGATGTTTTCAACTGGTTGATCTCTGTTTATAGGTGTGGTAGTAATGGTGTCAACAACCAGATTATCTCTCAGATTTGATCTAGCCTCCCCCTGAATGTTAGCATTAGCAAAAGGATTAGTGAAATCCTCCCCCTGAATAGGTTCATACTCACTATCACTGGAGTCTTGTGGAGCTGCACTGGAAGAAGATTCTGGAGCATCTGTCATTGATATACTCGATCTAGGCATGAAGTCACACTCTCCATCTTCACTGATAATATAGTAGGACCATCTGCATTAGAAAAATAAGCTTATTAAATGATTTAAAAACACTGTCATAATCATATAATATAGCAGGACCACTCGTTGATTGTTGAGGTGAATAACTAGTGATTTCCATGTTAAACACAACCTCAATTTTACCTGTTTTTAGATTGAAAACCCTTTTATTCGTGTTCCAGGCATATAGCCTAGAAAGTAACCATCATCAGCTACCTCACCGAATTTTTTTTTATCTTTGTTTCGCACTATGGTGCAGGGTAATCCAATGGTTCAAAGCCTTTTAAGTTTGGTTTTCGGTTAAATAATAGTTCGTGACATGTTTTGTTAAACAGTTTAACCGTCAAAACTTTGTTCAGGACATAGCAAGCTGTGTTCCCAGCTTCTCCCTAGAAAAGAACTAGAAGCTTTGAATCAGATAGCCTAGTCCTTGCAGCTTCAATCAACGTCCTGTTTTTCCTCTCAGCGACAAAATTCTGTTGAGGTGTATAAGGAGCATAATTGATGTTCAATTCCCTTGCGAAGACAATAGAGCTCTAGAACTTGATTCTTGAATTCCGTGCCATTACCACTCCTTATCCTCTTGATCCGAGCATCATGTACGTTCTCCAATTTTGTAAAAAGAACTATCAGCATCTCCGCTTTCTCATTTTTTGTACCTAAAACGAAAACCCATGAATATCGTGAGCAATCATCAGTGACAACTAATCAATAGTACTTTCCACCTATGCTCCTTACGTTCACTGGACCGAATAGATCCATATGAAGTAATTCATAAGGGGCATCTATGGAATTTACTGTTTTAGACTTGTGAGGTTTCTTATGTTGTTTTCCCTTTTGACATGGAAGACATTTATCTTCCACGTGAAACATCTACACTAGCACCCCTTCCACAAACCATTCTTAATAATATAATTCATTTTTCGGTAGTGGATGTGGGCCATGCGTCTGTGCCACAACAATGACTCAGCCTCAGATGCTTTTGATAGTAAACACGCCACCATAGTGGAAGAATCCTTAGCACCCATGTCCATGACATAAGTTTCGTTCCTCCTTGGCGCTCTCATCACTATCCAATCATCCAGTATCACCAAACTAGGTTTCAGCACCAAAGCTTCAGACTTTGTAAAGTGGACCGAGTGACCCTTGTCGCAGACTTGAGACACGCTCATTAGATTGTGCTTCAGGTGCTCAACATAGTTCACTTTGTCCAGTGTGATCTTCCCGTTATTCACTTTCCCTCGACCTGTAATGTGCCCTCCTTTAGCACCTGTAAAATTCACATAACCACCATCTATATTCTCAAACTCAGTCCCGTCATGTGCCTGGAGCAGCCACTATCAACATACCACAAGTTGATAATCCTCCTTAGCAGCTCCTGCACATCCCAACAGAATTAGTTAGAATGGGGGACCCAAGCCTTAACGGTCTTGGGTCTTCCAGATTCATCAACAACGGGAACATCCATCCAGTATCCATCACTCCTAACAGTAGTCTTGGATCTTAGACCTGTTGATGGAAATGGTTTTTGATTTCCACTAGGTCTGTGGTCCTGAGGTTTCCTAACCATGTTTGGACTTTGCGACCTATTGAAATTATGATTTTGGTTGCATGAATTTTGAGATGATAATTTCTAAAGCCATCATTATAAAAATTTCGACTACCAACATTCTAGTATCGAGTTTGATATTGACCTTGACTTCTGAAACTATTTGATTGACCATTAAAGTTATTCATTATTGGTGAACTACTTCTAGGTCTTTCATATCTGCCTGATGTAGATGCAGGCTGAAATTTTTGTTGATTTCTTTGAAAGCGAGGAACTTGGTGAGTTCCTTTTTCAGCCTTATCTACACCCTCAGCAACACTCTGTTGCCTGGTAGCAGATATCTTTGGTGAGTTAACCTTCTTTTCACCATCACCACTTTTTGCTGGTGATTTTTCTCTCTCTTTCACACTTACTTGTGCTTCACTCTTTTTGTTAGGACAGCAGCTAGCTACATGTCCCTTTTCGTGACATTTGAAACATGATTTTCTAGCCGAAGACTTCTTAATTGAAGCCTCTTGCTTAGATTCATCAGGCGATGATGATGACGATGCCTTCGAAGGATCTTGTTTAGTTTGCTTAACTTCTGATTTTTCTTTGTTTTTATTCTTAGCAAACTGCACATTTGACTCTTTTGTAATAACAGTGACCTCTTCCTTCATATCACTCCCCTTAATAAAATCAACTTTTTTAACAAAAATTTGTTTTTGATTCTTAGGGTGTGTATTCTTTGTTTTCAAAATGTTGTCTCTGTTATTATCCTTCTTGGCATTCTCAGAACCATCAACATCCTCTGATGTGGAACTACCAGGTGTAGTTGACACAAAGTCTGTAAGCTCTTCTTCATCTGGCAAGAAAGAATAGTCGTGACCAGGAGGTGGTGGAACTTCATTCAAACCTTTGAAGCCCACACAAGTCTTGTCATTACTCTTCTTCAGGCCATTCATCATGTGTTTCATGACAAAAGATGAATCTCTGAATTGATTTAATTTCTTTTCAAGTTCACAAATTTTAAGTTGTGCTTCAGACAACTCTTCGCGTTTTTTAGAAATTTCTTTTGTTTTCTCACTCATCGTATCATGAGCTAAATCAATAACTTGAATTCGTTTAGCTTACAGGTTAGAATATTGATTTCTTCTTCATAACCTTTAATTTTCTTCAATTATAATGACTCATTTCGTTTTACGAAAATGTTTGATTCTTTTAGGTTCGAGAGCTCATTGGCCAGACTTTGGTTTTGTTTTGTTAACGTGTCAACTTCACTTTGCAGTTCACGACACTTCAAACAAACAGAACTACCAGAGTTAGAATATACCTCGCTTGTTGACTTGCTTAGATCAGCCATGAAAGCATCAAAATCAGCAGCCATCTTCTTCTCTGTAGCATTCTGTTCTCCATCAGCTTTTTTAGCTACCTTCTCTTGCTCCTCCTCAGTATCAGCTTTCACTCCTTCATCAACAACTAGAGCTATCTCAGCCATAAACGCCTGTTATGTGTTGTTATAACTCTCCAGATGAACACTCCAATCATAAGAACCCTCTCTGGCAGTAGAAATCACGGCCTTTGATCCAGTGTTGTTTGACGCATTCCTGTTGCTTGAACCATGACCATGAGAATCTTGAAAAGATGAATTAGAACGAGATTTGGTTTTTGGTCGTTGACATTCTCTAGCAAAATGTCCATAGTTATGACAATTGTAACACTTCACTTTCGACTTGTCAAAGCCCACACTCTTTCCAACGAACTCCCGGCCCGTTCTGTTCATGAACCTCTTCACCCTTCTAGAGATCATGGCCATCTGCCCTTGCAAATCCATCTCCTCTAAGTCATCAGGGTCGATCTGATCATAATCTTCATCAAATGTAGCAGGATCAGATATTTTTCCCTGAACGTAGTTCTCATAGGAAACAACAAAAGAAGCAAGCAATGTCAGGTGATCATCAGCACTTTTGACACTCAGAGGCATAGACTTAGAACTGCTGTTATTTGATTGTTGTCTCTTAGCCCCTGTCAAGCCTCCTGAAGCAGCAACAAAACATACTTCATCCTCAGCATTTGTCACAATCTGCTCATTCTCACATGAGAGAAACGCAATTGCAGTATCACTAGAAGCATTGTTGGAAGATGAAGGTGTAAGACCTTTATAAATCCTCGGATCTTGATCCTGATCATAACCCGTTTCCTTCTTCTTCAGATTGAGCTCATAAGCTCTCAACTTCGCAACAACCTCTTCTAAGTCTTTCTTTTCATAATCAGCTTCACCTTTTATCATCAAAATATAGATACCCCACTTTGCAGGTAAAGCATCCAGCAACTTGTCGTTTATCTCCAGATCTGTGTATCCCTCTATGTCATAATTATCTAATTCTGACATCAGATGATAATATCTCGTGATAATATCTTCAAGGGATTCATTTCTCATTCCTTTGAACACAGCAAACTGTTTCTTCAGCAGGTCAACCTTGTTCTTCTTCACATCGGCATTGCCCTCATACCTTTTCTCTAGGGCAACCCACATCTCCTTCGATGTTGTATAACGCTTAAATGTATGTTTGATTCCATCAGATAACGACATCTTTATAACAGCTAAGGATTTCTTCTCTGACTCATACATCAATGTGTCCTGATATTCAATGTATGTTTGATGGTTAGCATACCCATCTTGAATACAGATCCACATCCGTGTGTCCTGATATTCAATGTGACTGAAAATTGTCCTTCCATGTAAGATAGTTTTCTACCATCAGCATCTTTGTAGGTTTGTTTGTGGTGCCAGCCTCGTGTTCCATTCTTAATAGCTCATTTAGGCTAGACATATTCGACATTTTTACCGAACCGGCTCGTTAAAAACGTTAAAACTTGTCCGAAATGAGTGGTTACCAAATTATATTGTTAGACTCGTCTCGACGATACGATTCTAATGATGTATATTGTCCGATTATGATTTTAGGAATTTTCATGCCTTTTTTTGTTTTTTTTTTTTTTTTGTTTTTTGTCCTAAAATTCACACGAGTCTAACTGTCCAATCGGTTCCTCAAAATTGTCTATGGATCAATTCTATGTCCGAAAATGTTTAACTCTGGTTACTTCGGCTGGTTAACTTTCCACCTTTTTATGTACAACTCGGAACAGTGTCAAATCCGGAACAATAACTCGGATTGACAATCCGAGATGAAAATCCTGAACAGTAATCCGAATTGATAATCCGAAATGGTGATCCGGAATAGTGATCCGAGATGAAATCCGAAATGCATTGTTCTGGTCCGAAATGGAATCCGGAATAAACTATTCTGATCCAAGATGGAATCCGTAATAGACTATTCTGATCCGAGATGGAATTCGGATTACACTTCGGATCCGAAATGGCTTTTCTGATCCGAATTGCAAGTATGATGATCCGAAATGCAGATTTCTGATCCGAAATTCAAGTCTTCAATTCGGAATACGGTGCTTTTTTATCCGGAATGCAAGTCTTCAATCCGAAATTCCTGCTGGGAATCCAAAATCACTGTAGAAGCCCTAAAACAGCCGCCGAAACCCCAATTCAGCCGTTACAAACTCCAAAACAACCTCCAAAAAGTCCAAAAACCCAATCTTTCTGCTGTCGCGATTCTGAACCGAGCAATAATCAAGAGCCGAATGCTCTAATACAAATTGTAGGTCCCCTAGTCCTTATGGATCTTGACAGAATCGTTTATCTAATCTAGAGTACGCAATCCCCGAGATCAGATTTCACAGAAACAAGAACACGAACAAGAACAATTTCCTTCAAAACAGTCTTCTATTGATTATCTGACACAAAGTGTTTCAACCAATTCAAGACTCTCTCTCAACTCTCTCTAAACAACTAAAACAGAAACACAGTAATAGAACCAGTAACCCAAACCCTAATGCAAACCTCCCTTTATATAGAGATAGGTTATGCAACCTGGCTAGGGTTTCCTACATGGGCTGCTAATGGGTTTAAGGCCCAATTCGCCTACCATGTTCTATTTAGCGTCTAGTTCAGCCCAATTACTTCAAACTAACTATTACAAAACTACCCCGCTAACCGCTTATCATTTTACTAATTACAAGATATCTAAAGACCAAATCTAAGTTGTTGTCACAAATATGCACCAACAAAGAGCGTTCCATAATGATTGTACGTCATCATCATGTTGTAACAGCGCCAGTATGTCCTCCTTGATGGATTGTTGCAAAATGTTGATCATTTTCTTCTCATTGATAAAGTTCTCTCTTTCAAAATCCGAAAGTTGAGATAATGTTTTTCCGAGACCGTTCTCTCCAACAGGAGATTGATACTTTTCTTCGATAGCAAACCAACAGGTAAAATAATTTGCCTAAACCCAATTCATGAAATGTTCACTCCAACTATCGAAGTCTTCGAGGTTCATCAACTTTGGCAGTTTCGTCATCGTACCCATTTCGTTCTCGAGGTTCATGTTTGGTGGTGCAGTAGTCGTGACCGCTGATGTAGCAAATACGTTATAAAATTCTTCTAACATTTTTGTGCAAAGATTTTAGAAACACACTTTTCGGAAAAACTGATTAGAATAATAAAAATTTCTTCGTGCGGATAACAAAAACAGTCCGTGCAACCAAGACTAGTTCAGAAATTCGTGCGAATGAGATGATTCGTATGGAGAAAATGCTCATGCGAACATGTTGTTCGTACGGATGAAAAGGTTGGCTCGTACGAGTGAGTTGCTCATGCGAATAAGTACCTCATGCGAATCATAGTTTTTAACTTGTAAATTTTAAGATCATCTATTTTCTCTATCGTGCGAATGACTTTAAAATTGTATGAACAGTTATTCGTGCGAGTGGTCTCTCTACCTGTACGAACAACTTAGGTCACCATACGGATGAATTTTACCAAATTTGACATGATTAAGTTCAATTTTAGATCTGAAATTGTTAAGGATTGATTAGAATTGATTTTAACGTGATATCCTAGAATTCTAGTCAATTTGGTCCACGAATTCATCCAATTCCGAGATCAGTATGGGAAAGTGTAGAAGTAGAAAACTCCAATGGTAGATTTGAATCAGGAACTGTTGGTAGAAACTTGATGTTTATCAGCAGATCAGGCCTCAAGGCTCTGATAACACTTGTGAATGGGGGATCAAATCCTCCAATGAGCAACCGGACTGATCGAACTCAACTAACAGAGGCGGAATTCTTTGTTAGTGAGGTTGACAAACAACAAGTGAGATCTACTGCTTAAATGCCTTTGATATATTGATAGACGTGAACAAAGTACAGTGCAATTAAACAGTTCAGCAGGGCTTCTCCACACCAACAGGATTAACACTACTAGGCTCTGTGTCACACCCCGGATTTCCAACCTGAAATCCAAACACCGGTGGGCCTGGGTGGGGAGTATCGTGACGCAAGTTGATAACATCATTGTCAATTAAACATAGCACAGCCGAAGTCTTGGAGTAAAATTACTATTACAAACTGAAATATTCGAAATCTAAAATAATATACAGGCTCGTAATAGAAGATCCACAGGCGGATTGTAAATGTACATAGAAAGAATACAAAACAGACTTTAGGCAGATCTAAGGATTTACAAGATCCTCTTATTCTCTACCGAGCTGCTTCCGGCCTATTTCGTATTATACCTGCAGATTAGCCTTTGGAAGATACGTCAGCTTACGCTGGTAAATACACCCAACAGACTCATTTTGAAAACATTAAAAATGATTTTAAGTGCAAATGGCACAAAATATTTTATTAACTTAGGAAGGTTAACTTTGCAATGTACCATGCAATAATAATTTACCGTATCCCAAGCCCTTATAGGGAAAATAAGGTCGAGAGTATTTATCTGAGCTAGTCTTCTTCTTTAATTTTTAAATAACTCAGCCGTATACAAAAGTACCAAGTGCAGATAGCATTTACCGACAAGGCTCTAGTCTGGATTATGGCATAAGCTAGCCATTAAACACTAACGGTCTTATAAACCGAATAGTGTACATGATCATTACGTATAACGCTTGATTAAACGATGACTGGATAGAATGTAGTTTAAACCCGACAAGTACTTGACTTATATAATATGGGTAAACTATAAACATTCTGGATTTTGAAACTAAAATGACAAGGTTAAACCCGTTTCGGTTAATTTCTGCAAAATCGTTACATATACGTAACTATGCGCTTATTGGCGACATCGGGTAACCGGATAAGTCATGGACAAGTTCTATATGCCATTATACATTAAATAAGTTAAGATATCAATATGATATCAACTTGTATGCCCGTTAAGGTTTTAAAACGAAATTATGCCTCATAAGGGCATTTCGGTAATTATATACCGTATAAAAGGAATTTGAATATAATTTAATGTTATAGTTATAAGTATTCTGGAAAAATACTTTTTTTATGATGTAATATCAGTAGGATATCAATTATATGTGTATTTTACCTTTTATGACCAAACTATGCACCGAAGGGGCATTTTGGTCATTTTACACATAGTTTATAAATTATTTGGGATTCTGAGTTTATAACACGTACCTACTATAAATATGTTTAAAATAAGTTATTAATATGGTTTAAAACCATACTATGCGCCGAAATGGCGCTTATGTCGTAAGATGACGTCTTTTGCGATGTTTACGAAAACTGACATTTAGATCAGAGTAAAATGTTTAAAATATGTTATTTAATATAACATATTAGTAGGTAAATGATTTACCTTAAAAAGATTGATTAAAAATCATTTTATGAGTCACAAGGACTAAAACCATCATTTATCGACATAGTTTAAGGACCTTCTTGAAAACTCAGATTATAACTTGGTTTAACATCCCAAATAATCCTACTTATAATATACATTAGCAGGAAACTCATTTTAAAGTTCATTATCATTTAAAACCTTGTTTTATGCAAAAAAGACATTTTGGTCAAAGATGGTATAATTATGGAACTTGTGCATAAACTTAGATTCTGATTATGATCATGTAATATAACCTCAGAGGGTTATGCTACATTATATTATGATGCTAATGCAACTTTAAATCAGTAGGTAACTAATCTAAATCAGGTCAGAATCGAAAGTCAAAGCAGAAGTCAAACTTTGCGACTTTCGGTTGCGAACCGACCCTAGAACTGAAATTGACAAGCCGAACATGTTCATAAAAAATACATGTTCTAATAATTATTACCAACTTGTTTAAGTGTCAAAATAGGTTTCATAACATATATAAGATCAATTTATGATTTTTCCGAAAATGGCTCGTTTAACTTTTTAATAACATAACTTTAACCCGTCAATTGGTCTGGCAAACGTGATCTTCAGGAGGTGCCCTTTATAGGGGCTAACACCCACCTTATTACGATTGCTTAGCCATGTTCATTTTGAACAATGGCTGGACCATAATGGTCTTAAACGAAAGTCAAAGCGTTTGCCATAAAACACTTGACTTTTGGCTATAGAAGCCTATAAACGAAAATGCAAGAGTGAGGAACACTTAAAAGAGGTTCCTACAATGCAAGAGAACTAAGTTGGATGCTCCTTTCAGCTAGGAACTTCCAGAGGAGGGAGAAGAGTTATGTTTAAGAAAGGTGCAAGTTGGAATGAACACTTGAACACCTATTTATAGTTGGAGAATTCAAAGATGGTGAAGCCAGGTGTTTAGGGGAGTAAGAAGAAGCTTACAAGTGTCCCAAAACGTGGCTTAGCAGTTTAGAGAAGCCATGGTTTCGAATTGAATGGTTTTGGAGTTTTGCTTGACCTCCAAACAATTTTTCTGCAGCAGAGCCTGTCTCGTGGGGCGCGAGAGACAAAGGCCATTGTCTCTCGCGGGCCGCGACCGCCCCATGGCCATTTCCAAAGTTTGACACTTTTAACCCGTGAACTATATAAAGCCTCTAAAGGCCTTCTAAAACACCTTTTTAGCACTTTTAGCCCTCCATAGCCAATACTTGGCATACCCGGGATTATGCCCGAACATTGTTGAGCTCTCGGTTCGTTAAAAGGTTACTCAGAGGTATAAATTAACATGTTGACACTTTTAATCCCTCCATTATCCAACTTTCACATATTTACAAAATTGAACCCTCTCATCCAACAAATGCCACGTATGAGAGTAAGGACTTCACAAAGGATCACTCAGAGGCTTATTACAAGCATGTTGATTCTGATGTCACTCAGAGGCTGGGCATGTTGACATATCAGTCACTCAAAGGCCAAGTTTCAAGCATGTTGACGTATCAGTCACTCAGAGACTAATGATTTAAGCATGTTGACATATCAGTCACTCAGAGGCTATTATTTATGCATGTTGACATCGGTTCGTCACTCAGAGGCTCAACTTGAGCATGTTGACGCCTTTAGTCCTTATTGGTCTTTAATAGACTAAATTAAAAATACAACACGTGTCACTATACTATTGGACACGATTTTACAGGGTGTTACATCCTCACCCCCTTAAAAGAAATCTCGACCTTGAGATTTTATTCAAAAAGATGGGGTTATTTTTGTCGCATAGTGGACTCAACCTCCCATGTATACTCAGGACCTCTAAAAGCGTCCCACTTAACCTTTACTATAGGTATCATCTTTCTTCGGAGCTTCTTAACCCGTCGATCCTCGATCGAAATTGGTTTCTCAATGAACCTCAGGTTTTCATCAATTTGAACCTCGTTGTGCGACATTGCTAGCGACTCATCGGCTAGACATTTCTTAAGATTAGATATGTGGAATACATCATGGATTCCATTAAGCTCCTCTGGCAACCTGAGCTTATAAGCTACAGTGCCGACACATTCGATTATCTCGAATGGTCCTATATATCTTGGGCTTAACTTGCCCTTCTTTCCAAAACGCATCACTCCTTTAGAGGGTGATACTTTTAGCATAACTTTGTCCCCTATTTGGAGCTGAAGAGGTTTATGCCTCTTGTCAGCATAGCTTTTCTGCCTATTCCTGGCAGCTTTGAGACGATCACGGATATGCACAATTTTTTCCGTGGTCTCCAGGACAATCTCAGGTCCTGATAGTTGGGCTTCCCCAACTTCTGCCCAGCATACGGGCGTTCTACATTTTCTCCCATATAAGGACTCAAAAGGAGCAACCTTAATGCTAGTATGATAGCTATTATTGTAGGAGAATTCTCTTAGGGGTAAGTGGTCATCCCAACTTCCGCCTAAATCAATCACACATGCCCTAAGCATGTCTTCTAGAGTCTGTATAGTATGTTCACTTTGACCATCAGTCTGCGGATGGTAAGCCGTACTAAAGTTTAGTCGTGTGCCTAAAGATTGTTGGAAACTTTTCCGAAAGTGAGATGTGTATCTAGTATCTCTATCGGATACAATAGATACTAGCACACCGTGTAGGGACACTATCTTGTCCACATACAACATAGCCAATTTATCTGAATTATACGTTTCTTTTATTGGCAAGAAGTGTGCTGACTTGGTCAGCCTATCCACTATGACCCAAATAGTGTCATTTCCACTTTTGGTCTTAGGTAACTTGCTAATCAAGTCCATAGTTACCATTTCCCATTTCCAAGTGGGAATTTCTAATTGTTGTAGTAGTCCTGATGGTTTATGATGTTCAACCTTAACTTGCGAACACGTCAGACACTTAGCTACATAAGTGGCTATGGACTTCTTCAAACCCATCCACCAATAATTCTTCAAATCTTGATACATCTTGTCACCACCCATGTGAACAGAGTATCTTGAATTATGCGCTTCCTGGAGGATTAGATTCCTAAGCCCTCCAAAGATCGGAACCCAAATTCTATCATTAAATCTTAGGATTCCATCCTTTCCAGGCGTTAATTGATCAATGGTTCCGCCTAATCCCTCATTAGGGATGTTAGCCTCTCACAAGGCTTGCTTCTGCGATCTAATAGCTTCTCACTCAAGCTATTTCTAAGCTTAATGCTCTTAGCGTTAATCCTTATAGGTTTCACCTTTTCGTTGCGACTTAAGGCATCGGCAAATACATTTTCCTTGCCTGGATGGTAACGAATCTCACAATCATAATCGTTAAGTGTTTCCATCCATCGACGTTGTCGCATGTTCAATTCTTTCTGATTGAACAGGTGTTGGAGACTTTTATGGTCTGTGTATATAACACACTTTGTGCCATACAAGTAATGTCTCCATAGTTTTAGTGCAAATACATCAGCACCCAGTTCCAAATTATGGGTGGTGTAATTCTTTTCATGCACCTTTAATTGTCATGATGCATAGGCAATCACCTTGCCTTTTTGCATTAGCACACAGCCCATGCCAGTGTGCGATGCATCACAGTAGACTACAAATTCCTCAATACCCTTAGGTAGAGATAACACAGGAGCGTTGCTCAAATTGTGTTTAAGAACCTCAAAAGATTCCTGTTGCTTTGGACCCCAATTATACTTAATATTCTTACGGGTCAAAGAAGTTAAAGGAGTGGCTATCCTTGAAAAGTTCTCAATGAACCTCCTATAGTAACCAGCCAGTCCTAAGAAACTACGAACTTTTGTTGGGGTCTTGGGCACTTCCCAATTTATTATAGCCTCAATTTTGGCGGGATCCACTTGGATACCACGCTCACTTACCATGTGTCCAAGAAATTGGACTTCTCTAAGCCAAAATTCGCAGTTAGAGAACTTCGCATAAAGTTTGTCCTGCCTTAATAATTCTAGGATCACCAAAGATGTTTCTCATGATCATCTTGATTACGAGAATAGATAAGTATCTTCTATGAAGAAAATGACAAACTTATCCAAATATGGCTTGCAGACTCTATTCATGAGATCCATGAATGCTGCTGGTGCATTTGTGAGCCTAAAAGGCATCACTAAGAATTCAAAATGACCATAGCGGGTCCTGAAGGCTGTCTTAGCAACACTTCACTTCTAACCTTGAGTTGATAATATCCTGATCTCAAATCTATTTTAGAAAAGTAACTAGCCCCTTGAAGTTGGTCGAATAATCATCGATCCTGGGGAGAGGATATCTATTCTTAATGGTTAGCTTGTTCAGCTCCCGATAGTCGATGCACATTCGCATCGAACCGTCTTTCTTCTTTACAAACAGAATAGGAGCTCCCCAAGGTGAGGAACTAGGCTGAATAAAGCCTTTTTCTAAAAGTTCATTTAATTGTGTCCTCAATTCCTTCATTTCTATCGGTGCTAACCGATACGAAGCTCTAGCAACAGGCGCTGCTCCTGGTAGGATATCAATCCTAAACTCCACTTGCCTATCTGGAGGTAGGCCTGGTAATTCTTCAGGGAAAACATCGGGAGACTCCGAGATAACTGGTTGATCTTCAAGGTTCGGCTTTGGTTCATTTATGGTAACTTGTGCCATATAGAAGACACAGCCTCTTCTTAAACACTTGGATGCCTTAAATAACGACACCTTGTCTGGCAATCCATAGTGTGCGTCTCCAGGGATGGTGATCGTTTCACCAAATGGGGTCTTAATCTCGATGAGCTTTTTATCGCAGGAATGCGGGCTTGGTTATGAGATAACCAATCCATGCCAAAGACAACATCGAACCGCGCCAATTTCATTGGCAAAAGAGAGATAGGGATGGAATGATTCTTAATGGATATAGAGCATCCATCAAGAATGGAAGAAGCAGTTTCTAAGGTTCCATCGGCGAGTTCTATCTCATAAATTTTATCTAGAGTTCTTATGGGTAAATTTAATAGTTTACTAAACTTATGATCAACAAATGATTTATCCGCACCCGAATCAAGAAGAACTCTAGCATAAATATCATTAATGGGGAAAGTACCTGTTATGACGTCATTGTCATTAACAGCTTCCTTAGCAGTTAGCCAAAAGGCGCGTGCATTCCCCTTCTTGGCCTCACCAGGCTTTGGATTATTATTCTTTGAACTCTTAGGGCAGTTAGTTGCAATGTGCCCTTTTTTGTTGTATATGTAGCATACAACATCCTTAATATCGTTACAATCTAGGGTCTTATGCCCTCTCCTTTTACATATGCCACAAGGTGTAGCTTGTGGATCAGAAGTATATTGTCCCTAGTGTTTGCGGTTGCAAGTCTTGCAAAATGGCATCACAGCCGACTTGCCTTGGTTTCCTTTGAATCCAAATCTCCCTTTGTTTTTCTTATTAAACTTATGGGAGTTGTCATCTTCCCTCTTCCTTTTTCTGTCAGTTTCAGACTTAACTGACTTTTGTCTCACTAGATCAAGGGTGGAGAAAGAGATAGGTCTACAGCAGACCTATAGGTAGTAGGCTGTGCAGCCTTTACCATGCCCTTTATTTCAGGCGCTAACCCATTAATAAACGCGCAGTTAGTTTGAATTCAGGGGCAATTAAATAGGAAACTTACCTAGATAGGGAATTGAAATCGGAAACATATTTCCAACAATCTAGGTTTTTCATGGAAAGAGACAAGAAGTATGTCTCTATTTTCTCCACCTCATGGGTTGGACAATAAGTTTCCTTTACAAGGTCCACAAACTTGGACCATCCCAGATTATACATGTATACCTTACCTGTTGACTGAATCATGGCCTTCCACCATGTTAGGGCATCGCCCTTAAAGGACTGTGATACGTACTTGACCACATCCTTTTCAGCACAGCCGCTGATGTCTACTATAGTCTCCATCTCATCCAGCCACTTTAAGGCTTCTACGGCTCCTTTTTTCCCATTAAAGTCTCAGGGTTTACAGGAGACAAAGTATTTATAGGTACACCCGTCTTTAGCAGAACGAGACCTATCATCAAAGTCTGCTATCCTTGGTTCACTCTTCGCATTTGAAGAGTGAACAGAGCTCTCTTTATGAGCTGAAGATGGTGGAATAGATAGGGATCTAGAGCGAGTGGCACTCGGCTCTCTTAGCCTTTCTATGGCCTTACTCATGGCCCTTTCCACAGCCGCATCAATGCGAGCTTGGAAATCATTATCATTATTTGTGGCTATATTTTCGGCGTCTTTGACGTTCCGATGGCTACTTTGTGCCTCATTAGAATTAGCCATTCTTCAAAGCTTTGGTTCTATATACCAAATAAAATTTCTCTTAGCCATGGTATAATAACCATATCGGCTTTTAAACATTGGATATAAGAAAATCCACTGCCTATACTAGTGTGAATAACATCACAACTCTTAGGCTTAACATATCTATATTTGGCCTAGATCTTAATAGGACCATCGTAGGCAAATTACAATCTGGACATAGTCCATATATTATAGACAGGGGACCACAAAGTCACAACTGTCATTGTCATATTTGACAATTACATATATAGCACATAGGCTTGTCACTAATGGACATATAATAGGGCACATAGGCACTACATCACTAATGGATGTTTAGTCACCACACTGGTGATATCAGCCGGGATCAGGATAGATCACATAGGCTATATAGAATAGATTATAACCCGAAAGGGTAATACATCACTAATGGATGTTTTATTTATCATCGCATTGATGATATTAGCTGGGATCGAACAGAGCACAAGGGCTATATAACCGGGATCAAATAGATTATTATATAAAATACATCTCTAATGTATGTTTAATCACTGCACTGGTGATATTAGCCGGGATCAAACAGATCACAAGGGCTATATAACCGGGATCAAATAGATCACAAGGGTTATATAAAATACATCTATAGTGGATGTTTAATCACCGCACTTGTGATAGTAGCCGAGATCAAACAGATCACAAGGGCTTTTTAGCCGGGATCACACAGATCACAAAGGCTATATAACCGGGATCAAATAGATCACAAGGGTTATATATAAATACATCTCTAATGGATGTTAATCACCGCACTGGTGATATTAGCCGGGATCAAACAGATCACAAAGGCTATATAACCGGGATCAAATAGATCACAAAGTTTTATAAAATACATCTCTAATGGATGTTTAATCACCGCACTAGTGATATTAGCCGGGATCAAACAGATCACAAAGGCTATATAACCGGGATCAAATAGATCACAAAGGTTATATAAAATACATCTCTAATGGACGTTTAATCACCGCACTGGTGATATTAGCCAGGATCAAACAGATCACAAAGGCTATATAACCGGGATCAAATAGATCACAAGGGTTATATAAAATACATCTCTAATTGATGTTTAATTACCGCACTGGTGATTTTAGCCGGGATCAAACAGATCACAAGGGCTATATATAAGGTTAGGACATAGTCCATTACCTTAAAGGTTAGTGTGATTCCTGAAGTCACACAACCAAGAGTATGCACATTATTTGAATGTTAACATAAGAGGATCTTAATGGTTGATTATAAGTCCCGGTCGCATTGACCTTAATGACTTGGAGGCTTAAACTTAGTCCACCACCTCTAGATAGAAGGATAACTTCCCTTAACTATCATATATTTGGCCAAATATGTGGTCTGTGCCACTTGGCAATAATCAAAACCATTAAGATCTTTTTGGAATTATATCGCAGAGCATAAATTTCGAATAAAATCGAGACGCTCGTTTTCAAGAGGATGAATACATATATATATATATATATATATATATATATATATATATATATATATATATATATATATATATATATATATATATATATAATTCCAAAGTACTTCATTAAATTTCCATAAGAAATTATAATACTTGAAACAAATAAATGAAACTGATTGTCCATGCAAGGACTAAAAGAAACAAAATGTCCATGCAGAGACTACATATAATAGAAAAGACTTCACTCGTCTTTCTTTCCCTTGACTAGTTTGGAGAGTTTCTTGAAGAACTTATTTATCTTCTTCTCCGTTTTCTTCGCCTGCTGCTGCATCTCTTTCATTCTTTCTAAGGTCCCATTGATGACCTTAAGTGGTGGCGGAGGTTGTGGTTGGGGTTGTGGCATAACCGGATACTGGTACCCATAAGTTGGATATCCAGTCGGTGGATAAGTAGGTGGGAAAGGAGACGGGTAAAGTGCGTTGTGCATAACCGCCTGCATGTATGGGTCTTGCGACCATGCTTGATAGTCTACCGGTGTAGACGAGTTAAAAGGATCATATCCAGACGTGTCTGGATATGTAGGGATTGGGTTAGTATAACCCGATGGTGGTGGTTGAACTGTAGGTGTTGGTGTTGGTTCCACTATAGGTGGAACATTAGAGGGTCCACGCATTTGTGGGTCCTCTTGAATGGTGGGGTAAGAATTGGGCAAAGGTGGCAGTGATCCCGACCTTTGTCCAGCACGCACCGACATACGTGCTCCACGCTTCCTCCTTGGTGGTTCAGGTGGTTGTTGAGGTTGGTCCACGGGTTCCATGTGGACATCTTCTTGAACTGGGGGTGGTTGAGAGTGATGGGAAGGTGTGTGGGTAAAGGTGAATTGATTCCAGTATTTGTCCCACTCGTTAGGCCTTGGTAGGGCGATCCGGCATATGAGTTTGAATCGCTCGAAATTTCAATGGGATGCACATTTTATCCTGATGGTGGCATCTCCGGGTCGGAGTCCTCGTCCATAGGATGTGGCTGGTCCAACTGATTCTGATCAGCTGGAGTTGTGTTTAAGTAATGGTTAGGGTTAAATTCTTTGTGGTAGGAGTGGTGAGAATGGTAGGAGTGGTGTGAGTGGTAAGAATTATGGGAATGTGAGGGCGAGTGTCTATTAGAGACGGAACGTCTCACTGGTTGCCATGGAGACGAATCTCCTGATTCTTGATATGCATCTGAGTTATGAGGTTGAGGAATACGCCCCGATGGTCCTCCCCTCATTGGACCTTTTCCTCATCCACTTTGTCCTTGTACACGTGTGGCATTTTCCTGTTAGAAATCAATTTAAAAACAATGCTAATAACTTATTAATGAAATGAGTAGTCCTAGGTCAATGCCTAGACTCAGAAGTCTAAGGGATGTGCTCGTGTAAGTTTCAGACTAAACACAAAAGGCTAGTGTTTAATTCTCTCAAACGTTGGCTCTGATACCAACCCTGTCACACCCTGGATTTCCAACCCGAAATCCAAACTCCGGTGGGCCTGGGTGGGGAGTATCGTGACGTAAGTTGATAACATCATTGTCAATTAAACATAGCACAGCGGAAGTCTTGGAGTAAAATTACTATTACAAACCGAAATATTCAAAATCTAAAATAATATACAGGCTCGTAATAGAAGATCCACATGCGGATCGTAAATGTACATAGAAAGAATACAAAACAGACTTTAGGCAGATCTAAGGATTTACAAGATCCTCTTATTCTCTACCGAGCTGCTTCCGGGCTATTTCGTATTATACCTGCAGATTAGCCTTTGGAAGATACGTCAGCTTACGCTGGTAAATGCACCCAACAAACTAATTTTGAAAACATTAAAAAAGATTTTAAGTGCAAATGGCACAAAATCTTTTATTAACTTAGGAAGGTTAACCTTGCAATGGACCATGCAATAATTTACCGTATCCCAAGCCCTTATAGGGAAAATAAGTCGAGAGTATTTACCTGAGCTAGTCTTCTTCTTTTATTTTTAAATAACTCAGCCGTATACAAAAGTACCAAGTGCAGATAGCATTTACCGGCAAGGCTCTAGTCTGGATTATGGCATAAGCTAGCCAATTAAATATTAACGGTCTTATAAACCGAATAGTGTACATGATCATTACGTATAACGCTTGATTAAACGATGATTGGATAGAATGTAGTTTAAACCCGACAAGTACTTGACTTGTATAATATGGGTAAACTATAAACATTCTGGATTTTGAAACTAAAATGACAAGGTTAAACCCGTTTCGGTTAATTTCTGGCAAAATATTACATATACGTAACTATGCGCTTATTAGCGACATCGGGTAACCGGATAAGTCATGGAAAAGTTCTATATGCCATTATACTTTAAATAAGTTAAGATATCAATATGATATCAACTTGTATGCCTGTTAAGGTTTTAAAACGAAATTATGCCTCATAAGGGCATTTCGGTAATTATATACCGTATAAAAGGAATTTGAATATAATTTAATGTTATAGTTATAAGTATTCTGGAAAAATACTTTATTTATGATTTAATATCAGTAGGATATCAATTATATGTGTATTTTACCTTTTATGACCAAACTATGCACCGAAGGGGCATTTTGGTCATTTTACACATAGTTTATAAATTATTTGGGATTCTGAGTTTATAACACGTACCTACTATAAATATGTTTAAAATAAGTTTTCCATTAATATGGTTTAAAACCATACTATGCGCCGAAATGGCGCTTATGTCGTAAAATGACGTCTTTTGCGATGTTTACGAAAACTGACATTTAGATCAGATTAAAATGTTTAAAATATGTTATTTAATATAACATATCAGTAGGTAAATGATTTACCTTAAAAAGATTGATTAAAAATCATTTTATGAGTCACAAGTACTAAAACCATCATTTATCGACATAGTTTAAGGACCTTCTTGAAAACTCAGTTTATAACTTGGTTTAACATCCCAAATAATCCTACTTATAATATACATCAGCAGGAAACTCATTTTTAAGTTCATTATCATTTGAAACCTTGTTTTATGCAAAAAGGACATTTTGGTCAAAGATGGCATAATTATGGAACTTGTGCATAAACTTAGATTCTGATTATGATCATGTAATATAACCTCAGAGGGTTATGCTACATTATATTACGATGCTAATGCAACTTTGAATCAGTAGGTAACTAATCTAAATCATATCAGAATCGAAAGTCAAAGCAGAAGTCAAACTTTGCGACTTTCGGTTGCGAACCGACCCTAGAACTGAAATTGACAAGCCGAACATGTTCAAAAAAAATATATGTTCTAATAATTATTACCAACTTGTTTAAGTGTCAAAATAGGTTTCATAACATATATAAGATCAATTTATGATTTTTCCGAAAATGGCTCGTTTAACTTTTTAATAACATAACTTTAACCCGTCAATTGGTCTAGCAAACGTGATCTTCAGGAGGTGCCCTTTATAGGGGCTAACACCCACCTTATTATGATTGCTTAGCCATGTTCATTTTGAACAATGGCTGGACCATAATGGTCTTAACCGAAAGTCAAAGCGTTTGGCATAAAACGCTTGACTTTTGGCTATAGAAGCCTATAAACGAAAATGCAAGAGTAAGGAACACTTACAAGAGGTTCCTACAATGCAAGAGAACTAAGTTGGATGCTCCTTTCAGCTAGGAACTTCCAGAGGAGGGAGAAGAGTTATGTTTAAGTAAGGTGCAAGTTGGAATGAACACTTGAATACCTATTTATAGTTGGAGAACGTAAAGGAGGTGATGTCACACCTTCAATTTCCACTTGTGGAGTTTTACCGCGAGGCGCGTGAACAAACCAGAATCTGAAACACTAGTACGTCGAACGACTCTATACGATTTGATAATACGTTTTCAAAAATCATTTGTCGTAGATTTTATATTGTCTTGATTAGTTACCAATATTAACGGAAGCATTTGTTTTTAAAGTTGAGCGGAAGCATAAAATAAGTAATAAAGCGGGCGCCAACACAAACGCCAAAACAAATGAAAAACCCCAAAACAATATTTATAATTGAGACTCGATAAAAGATGTCTTGTTCAATGCATGTGAGTGCACCTAGAGCTCCTAGCGTCCTGAGAAACATGTAAAGAAACAAGTGTCAACATAAAAGATGAGTGAGTTCACAGGTTTTCATAAATTCGTTTGTTCGGTTATAGTTTGTTTTCCCTGTTATCCCTAACCCGGGATAACGTGCTGGTTCCATTATTCCAATCCCGGAATAATAAGTTGTTTCTTCCATTATCCTCAACCAGGGATAATATAGTTGTTGTTTCCATTATTCCAACCCGGAATAATAAGTTGTTGTTTCCATTATCCTCAACCCGGGATAATATAGTTGTTTCGTAATTAAGTTCAATGTTAACATATATAGGTAGCTAGCCTAAAGTTATGTCACGTAAGAGTTCGCGATCGAAGCTGACTGTTGTGCCTCCGTGTTGCCAGGCCTATCACTGACCATGGCGAAGTTAGGCCAAATTATTCACCCGTTGACCATACCCGGTAGGCTAGCGCGACTAGCTCGGATGGGGCTTGTCGGCCCAGTAGTACTACTTATAATTCCCCCCGCTATTAAACCCAATACGAACGATCCGAGAGATTGACGAGGACTTAAGTGATAAAGCTGCTTAGTGACCATAACATTACATTAACATCAACTTAGTTACCGAATAGTTATGTGACGTTAATTTCGTATAACGTAAAGAGATTGAGTTTGAAGAGTGTATACATGTTTCTCCCCCTGTTGTTTAAAAACCGGATAAAGTTAGGGGCCGTGAACTCACCTTTTGTTGCTCGGTTAGTGTAGCAAAGAAGTTGTAAAGGATGGGACCGCTAATTGCGTCCTAACAAACCAATTGATTTCACGTCAGTGTGTGAACACACCAATACAAATTCTACACTTAATTTACGCACAAAGTGATACACACTAACAACGTATCTAACACTCAAACATGCATGCAAGTATCCTCATGTGAACCTAGTGATCAAAACAACTTATCATAAACATAAACCAATTCATGCCACAATTTGGTGCACACAATCACAAGTTATCAAATTTCAGTTTAACACTCATAATTCAGCTGTTTTCTAGGATTTTTATAAAATATGTTCCAACGTTCCAAAAATTCCAATATTTTTACAGCAGGTGCCATTTATACTGTAGAAATTTATATAAATTTTTCCAAGTCCTCAATCTTTACCATTTAACCATAAATATTAATGTACTAGGCTGCAGTCAGATTTATCACTTTCTGACTGCAGTCCACGGAAGAATTTATTTAAAAATCACCGATCGTCCAATTTACAAAATTCCAGTTGGAGTTGCCCGGAAATTTCCATATCTAGTTTCTGTACAAAATGCATGACTCAACTCCCTACTGATTATAAAATCCAACTCGATAAACAACTAACAAAATTTCAGGATTTTCACAGCTTTAGTTACTGAACTTATTTGGCCATTTAAAAATATCAAACGACTTCAGAAAAATATGAATCCAGCGCCATTAGATTCGTTATTCAGATCTCTACGTTCTAGACACCAGAAAATCCGTTTTTCGACAACTAATGACCGAGTTACAGCCAGATGAAGTCGGCTGTAACTATTACTCAGCAAACTGTTTCAGCATATCATTATCATAAACTTGCATAAGCCGTTCATATGATTAACCTAGGCAATCAAGAACCGGTTTCCTAATCATAGATCAATACATATAACATATCCATGCAAACCCTAATCAACATCTTTAGTTTTTATAAGCAAACACAGCCTAAAACTTTCAGATTTCGAACAACATCACATGCAAACATTATTAACAAATCGGCTAGCCTAACTTTTCATTCAAACATACTTGGCAAACTTATAAGTTCCGAAAACAATCATACTTGTAACAATGATACATCAGCCGATTCAAACATATATAATCCGAAAACAACACAATCGTTTCATTCAATCATTCAATCCGAAAAAGAACAACAAAATCGAAACACATGTAACCGAATATGATCTTGTAACATATGCTGAATTCTAACCTTTAATAACTAGGTAAATAAGCCGAGACTTGGACAAGAATGATCCGGCTGTTCAAGCAAGATCACGACCGAATGAGATGAAGAATCTGCTGTCGCGACCGGGAGATGAAGATGGCGAGGGCTGCTGCTGCTGCGACCGAGAGGAAAGAAAAGGGAATGTTGTTGCGCGACCGAGAAGGTGAACTAGGCTGATCTCACGACCGAATGGGATGTAACAAGGGCTGCCGACGGCTGTTTGCTATTAGGGTTTGTGTTTGTGAAGGAAACATGCATGGGGGTTTGTATATATAGGCGCAAAAAGGGATAAGGGTTACGGTTTGGCTTGAGCTCGTGGCCGAGGAACTTGGGTGGGTCGGTTTGGGTTTGATCTTTGTGGCCGATTAGTTTGAGTTTAAGGTTTCCTAGAGTCACAAGGAGTTCGGTTTGTGTTTGATCTTGCGGCCGATTAGTTTGAGCTTAAGGTTTGGGTTAGAACTCGGTTCACTCCTAGAGCCACAAGGAGTTTACGGTTGGTTCGTGTCGCGGTTCGGTTCGTGTACATATTTATTATATATATGTATATTTTTGTAACTAACACAATCACACAAACACACATCACGTATTCATTAACTCGTACACGTTTAATACTTAGCATATACTTTATTTGACAAGTATTGCGTTTAAGTTATCCTAAAAACCGGGATGTCACATTATCCCCATGTTGAAAGAATTTTCGTCCCGAAAATTGAGTAAGCGCGGTTTAGAATGTAGCGTACATGTTTAGAGTGCCACGCACAAAGAGTTAGTTCGTTCGTTTATGATGGTACGCAACGTTACAAGAAGTTCCCAAGTGCCATGCACAAGAATTTAGTTAACAATAGTACGCAAAAGTATGAGAAATTTCCAGGTTGTCACATCATCCCCATATTGAAAGAATTTTCGTCCCGAAAATTTAGTTACTGGTATCGTTAGTTTGCTGCTTAGTTGCGAAGAGGTGTGGGTATTTGCTTTCATTTGGTCCTCTCTTTCCCACATGAACTCCGGTCCACGCTTAGAGTCCCAACGAACCTTAACGATCGGAATCTTGCTGTGCCTTCGAGTCTTGATCTCACGATCCATGATCTCGATAGGCTGTTCCACGAAGTGTAGTTGTTCATCCACTTGGATCTCATCCAATGGAATTACTAGAGTTTCATCTGATAGACACTTCTTCAGATTTGACACGTGAAATACGTTGTGAACTCCGCTGAGTTCGGCAGGAAGGTCTAATTAATAAGCTACGGGTCCGATACGTTTCAAGATTACAAACGGGCCTACGTACCGTGGGTTTAGTTTGCCCCGTTTTCCAAAGCGGATTACACCCTTCCAGGGTGACACCTTTAGTAGGACGCGATCGCCTGCTTGAAATTCGAGCGGTTTGCGTCGTTGATCGGCGTAGCTTTTCTGTCGATCTCGTGCCGCCGCCATGCGGTTTCTGATTTGTACAATCTTTTCAGTAGCCTCAAGTATTAGCTCAGGGCCTGTGAGTTGACTGTCACCGACTTCTGCCAAGCAGACCGGTGATCTACATTTACGATCGTATAATGCCTCAAACGGTGCTGCCGAAATACTCGTATGATAACTGTTGTTATATGAGAATTCTACTAAAGGCAGGTGAATTTCCCAACTATTTCTGAAGTCTACTACGCATGCCCTAAGCATGTCTTCCAAGGTCTGTATGGTCCTTTCGCTTTGACCATCAGTCTGAGGGTGATAGGCTGTGCTCATATCCAAGCGTGTTCCCAACGCTTTCTGAAGTGACCGCCAGAAGTTGGACGTGAAGCGAGCATCTCTATCCGAGATGATGGATGTTGGCACTCCGTGCCGAGAAACTACTTCCTTTATGTAGATGCGAGTCAACTTCTCCATCTTATCTGTTTCTTTAATAGCTAGGAAGTGTGCGGACTTAGTTAAACGATCCACAATCACCCAGATGGTATCGCAACCACCCAAAGTTCGCGGGAGTTTAGTGATGAAGTCCATCGAGATCTGATCCCATTTCCACACTGGGATCTCAGGTTGTTGGAGTAGCCCCGATGGCTTTTGGTACTCTACCTTGACTTTTGCACAAGTCAAACACTTGCTCACGTAGGTGGCTATATCAGCTTTCATGTTGGGCCACCAGTACGCAGCTTTAAGGTCTTGATACATCTTATCCGAACCCGGATGGACAGAGTATCGGGATTTGTGAGCTTCATCCATGACTAACTCTCTGAGGTTTCCGTAGAGAGGTATCCATATGCGATTCATGAAATACCGGGCTCCATTGGGTTTTACTTCCCAATCGCGTTCCATTTTTCCCACCGATTCGGCCTTGATGTTTTCTCCTTAACTGCTTCTAACTGGGCGTCGCGTATTTGTTCGGGTAGCCCGAATGGATAGTGACTTGTAATGCTCGTACACGATGAGGTTTCAAGTGTTCCTTCCTACTGAGGGCATCAGCTACCACGTTAGCTTTACCCGGGTGATACCGAATGGCACACTCATAATCGTTCAAGAGTTCGACCCAGCGACGCTGTCGCATGTTCAACTCCTTCTGATCGAAGATGTGTTGGAGGCTCTTGTGGTCCGTAAAGATTGTGCACTTCGTTCCATAGAGGTAGTGTCTCCAAATCTTAAGTGCAAACACTACTGCTCCCAATTCCAGGTCATGCGTCGTGTAGTTTTTCTCGTGAACCTTCAGTTGTCGCGACGCATACGCGATGACCTTATCGCGTTGCATGAGTACGCATCCCAATCCTGAATGGAAGCATCACAATATACTACAAAATCATCTGTCCCTTCCGGAAGGGACAGAATGGGTGCACTGCAAAGTTTCTGTTTCAGCAATTGAAATGCTGCTTCTTGCTTGTCACCCCAAGCATACTTGATGCCTTGCTGGGTGAGGGTAGTAAGCGGTTGTGCGATCTTTGAAAACCCCTCGATGAAACGTCTGTAGTAACCAGCCAAACCCAAAAATTGGCGGATCTCCGTCAGTGTCTTGGGTGCTTCCCAGTTTTTGATGGCTTAAATCTTGGCAGGGTCTACGTGGATACCTTTTTCATTCACGATATGCTCGAGAAACTGAACTTCCCGAATCCAGAAATCACACTTTGAAAGCTTGGCATATAGCTTTTCCTGTTGAAGTAATCCTAGCAGTGATCGTAGATGTTCAGCATGTTCTTCTTCACTTTTGGAGTAGATGAGTATGTCATCGATGAACACAATGACAAACTTGTCGAGGTATGGTTTACACACGCGGTTCATGAGGTCCATGAACACCGCAGGTGCGTTGGTGAGACCGAAGGGCATGACCAAGAACTCATAATGGCCATACCGAGTACGAAATGCCGTCTTAGCGATATCCTCCTCCCTGACGCGTAGCTGATGGTAACCAGACCGTAAATCAATCTTGGAGTAGTAACTTGACCCTTGAAGTTGGTCGAAGAGATCGTCGATGCGAGGTAACGGGTATCGGTTCTTGACAGTAACCTTGTTGAGTTCCCTGTAGTCGATGCACATGCGGAAAGTCCCGTCCTTCTTTTTGACAAAAAGGACTGGAGCTCCCCATGGCGAAATGCTTGGTCGGATAAATCCTTTTTCTAATAGTTCCTGAAGTTGGGTAGACAGCTCTTGCAGCTCGGCTGGAGCTAGGGGTACGGAGCCTTGGCGATAGGGGTTGCATGGTTCGCCAATTCGATTTCAAACTCCAATTGTCGATGGGGTGGAAGACCAGGTAATTCCTCTGGGAATACATCGGAAAAATCACGGACGACAGGGATGTCTTCTATGCGTTTCTCGTCCTTAGGCTGTTCGGTAATCAGTGCGAGTAAAGCGAAGGAGTTCTTCCTCCGAAGATACTTCTGCGCTTGCATGTAAGAGATGATGTTGGTGACGGCACTTGCCTTATTGCCTTGTACCGTCAGGATTTCGTCGTTAGAGAGCGGAATACGGATAGATTTTTCGAATCAGAGAACTTCAGCCCGGACGTCGGATAGCCAGTCCATTCCGACTACCACGTCAAAACTACCCAAGGTAGTTGTCATCAGATCAATGGTAAAAGCGTGACCGCGAGTTTGAGTTGACAGCCGGATACTATATGGGTCACATCTACAGAATTACCATCGGCTAATTCTATAACATAAGGGGTCTCTAATGGTTTAGACGTGAGTTTTAGGTTCTTCCTAAAAGACTCAGATATAAAGCTCCTATCCGCACCCGTATCAAAAAGCACAGTAGCAAAATGTTCATTAAGGGGAAACTTACCGGTGACCACGTTCGAGTCGTTTCTGGCCTCTCCGCGGACCAATGTGAAGGCGCGACCTTTGGCACCTCCTGTGCCACCGTTTCCATTATTGTTGTTGTTATTGTTGTTGTTGTGGTTATTGTGGTTGTGGTTGTTCCCACCATTGTTGTTCTTACGCAGCTGTGGGCAGTCTCTTTTGAAGTGGGCAGTGCTACCACACTGATAGCATCCCGGTTAATACCCTGCTGCTGACCCTGGGGTTGATTTTGATTTTGTCGGGACATGATTTCCCCACGACAATCCTTTGCCGCATGTCCCATCTTGCCACATCGTTGGCAGCGATTTCCGGCACAAGGGCCGTTATGATGAAGATTACAGCGGTTGCACTGCGGCTTTCGACCTGCATAGCCGCTTGCGTTCTGGTTGTTGTTGTTGGCGGGCTGATTTTGGTGACCTCGGTGGCTGTTGTAATGATTGAACCGTTTCTGGTTCCCCTGTTGCGGCTGAGATGACGAAGACTGTCGAGTAGACGAGTCTTCAAACTTTCTTTTGTTATCAGGGGCAACTTCAGTTGTACCCCGTGCTGGCAACTTCTTTTGATCCACCACCTTATCGGTGAGTTTGTGAGCCAGTCGGATTGCTTGATGTTCAGTTGCAGGGTTACTAGCCATTACCATACCCTGAATCTCCGGAACCAGACCCCCAAGATAGAACTCGAGTCTTTTCTCCACAGTGTTGGCCAAATCGGGACACAGAAATGCCAAGTCATGATGTTTTGCGGTGTAAGCTTCAATTTCAGATCCCACCATCTTGTGGTTCCATAAGGCTTGCTCCAACTGTTACACTCTGTCTCGTGGACAGTACTCCTCTTTGATTAGGGCCTTGAACTCGGCCCAGGCCATTGCATTTGCAGCTATAAGTCCACGCGTTTGGACTTGTGCATTCCACCATGTCAGTGCCCATTTTCCAGCGTTGAGGCTGCATATTTGACCTTATTGGCCTCTAGACAGTTGCACATTTCAAATACAGATTCAGATTTTTCGATCCAGCGGACCAGTCCAATGGGTCCTTCTGCCCCCGAGAATTTGCTTGGTTTCGCGTCGAGGAACATCTTGTAGGGGTTAAGACCCCCCCCCTCCTGCTGCTGGTTGGTTTTGGAAAACTGCCAGAGTAGCATTCACGTGTTCTTGGATCATTGCGGCCAATTCTTCGTTGACATGTTGAGGTTTCCGCGATGTCCAGTTGCCATTTCAGATAAACTAAAGAAAACAAAGTGGGGATTGGCGAGACGAGTTAGTCTTCTACGTCTCCATATCCCAAGTCACTGTCGTTGCCGTCATCCTGCGCGTCATTTCCAGCTTCTACAGCTGGGTCCTCCTCCGGATCCTCTTCAGGGTCCTCCTCTGGATCCTCTTCCGGATCCTCCTCCACCGGCACTGGAGGGGCCGGTGCTGGTGCAGGTGCTTGATTTTGCTGTAGCTCCTGAATGTTCCAACTATTTTCCAGGACTCTGTCCTCGAGCCAGTCGGCTCTTATCTGCTCAGCACGCAGATCTCTGGCTAAGGTGTTACGAGCTATCTTACTCATATGATGCTCTTCCTCGAGCGAGTCGGTTTTACCTGTCAGTTGTCAGATCATCCATCCCTGTGCTAGGATGGTTTCGTGCATTCTTTCTAATTGTTCTGGTTGTTTCCGTATCATATCTCTAAGTAGGTCATTCCCTACTTCTAACGAGTTAACCGGTTCGACCGTCACCGCGATGGTCGGGCGTGAGGACGACTCCTCCCCTAGAGCGAGTCTTTTCCTAGCAGCTGAGCGTGTCTCCACGCCATAAGATGGTAAGGGTTCCACCCTAGGTGCCTTTCCTGGCGCCCTTGGTTGCGTAAGTTTGTCGGATGATGATGAGGGTGATGATGACATTGCCTTTAGGTTGTGTAGTTAGTTACGAGTTGCATTCGTTTCAATTATGCATTCGTATTTCACATAACATAGTTGTGGTACATCACATAACAAAATATAACAGTTCGGTGCCAAACTAAGTCTAGTGTCGTGTATTCAGCTATAGTTTAGGTCTACTTCTAATGCAAACTTGGTTCTCTATAGCTAGTGGCTCTGATACCAATCTGTCACACCCTCAATTTCCACTTGCGGAGTTTTACCGCGAGGCGCGTGAACAAACTAGAATCTGAAACACTAGTACGTCGAACGACTCTATATGATTTGATAATACGTTTTCAAAAATCATTTGTCGTAGATTTTATATTGTCTTGATTAGTTACCAATATTTAACGGAAGCATTTGTTTTTAAAGTTGAGCGGAAGCATAAAATAAGTAATAAAGCGAGCGCCAACACAAACGCCAAAACAAATGAAAAACCCCAAAACAATATTTATAATTGAGACTCGATAACAGATGTCTTGTTCAATGCATGTGAGTGCACCTAGAGCTCCTAGCGTCCTGAGAAACATGTAAAGAAACAAGTGTCAACATAAAAGATGAGTGAGTTTACAGGTTTTCATAAATTCGTTTGTTCGGTTATAGTTTGTTTTCCCCGTTATCCCTAACCCGGGATAACGTGCTGGTTCCATTATTCCAATCCCGGAATAATAAGTTGTTGCTTCCATTATCCTCAACCCGGGATAATATAGTTGTTGTTTCCATTATTCCAACCCGGAATAATAAGTTGTTGTTTCCATTATCCTCAACCAGGGATAATATAGTTGTTTCGTAATTAAGTTCAATGTTAACATATATAGGTAGCTAGCCTAAAGTTATGTCACGTAAGAGTTCGCGATCGAAGCTGACTGTTGTGCCTCCGTGTTGCCAGGCCTATCACTGACCATGGCGAAGTTAGGCCAAATTATTCACCCGTTGACCATACCCGGTCGGCTAGCGTGACTAGCTCGGATGGGGCTTGTCGGGCCCAGTAGTACTACTTATAATTCCCCCCGCTATTAAACCCAATACTAACGATCCGAGAGATTGACGAGGACTTAAGTGATAAAGCTTCTTAGTGACCATACCATTACATTAACATCAACTTAGTTACCGAATAGTTATGTGACGTTAATTTCGTATAACGTAAAGAGATTGAGTTTGAAGAGTGTATACATGTTTCTCCCCCTGTTGTTTAAAAACCGGATAAAGTTAGGGGCCGTGAACTCACCTTTTGTTGCTCGGTTAGTGTAGCAAAGAAGTTGTAAAGGATGGGACCGCTAATTGCGTCCTAACAAACCAATTGATTTCACGTCAGTGTGTGAACACACCAATACAAATTCTACACTTAATTTACGCACAAAGTGATACACACTAACAACATATCTAACACTCAAACATGCATGCAAGTATCCTCATGTGAACCTAGTGATCAAACCAACTTATCATAAACATAAACCAATTCATGCCACAATTTGGTGCACACAATCACAAGTTATCAAATTTCAGTTTAACACTCATAATTCAGTTGTTTTCTAGGATTTTTATAAAATAGTTCCAACGTTCCAAAAATTCCAATATTTTTACAGCAGGTGCCATTTATACTGTAGAAATTTATATAAATTTTTCCAAGTCCTCAATCTTTACCATTTACCATAAATATTAATGTACTAGACTGCAGTCAGATTTATCACTTTCTGACTGCAGTCCACGGAAGAATTTATTTAAAAATCACCGATCGTCCAATTTACAAAATTCCAGTTGGAGTTGCCCGAAAATTTCCATACCTAGTTGCTGTACAAAATTCATGACTCAACTCCCTACTGATTATAAAATCCAACTCGATAAACAACTAACAAAATTTCAGGATTTTCACAGCTTTAGTTACTGAACTTATTTGGCCATTTAAAAATATCAAACGACTTCAGAAAAATATGAATCCAGCGCCATTAGATTTGTTATTCAAATCTCTACGTTCTAGACATCAGAAAATCCGTTTTTCGACAACTAATGACCGAGTTACAGCCTGATGAAGTCGGCTGTAACTATTACTCAGCAAACTGTTTCAGCATATCATTATCATAAACTCGCATAAGCCGTTCATATGATTAACCTAGGCGATCAAGAACCGGTTTCCTAATCATAGATCAATACATATAACATATCCATGCAAACCCTAATCAACATCTTTAGTTTTTATAAGCAAACACAGCCTAAAACTTTCAGATTTCGAACAACATCACATGCAAACATTATTAACAAATCGGCTAGCCTAACTTTTCATTCAAACATACTTGGCAAACTTATAAGTTCCGAAAACAATCATACTTGTAACAATGATACATCAGCCGATTCAAACATATATAATCCGAAAACAACACAATCGTTTCATTCAATCATTCAATCCGAAAAAGAACAACAAAATCGAAACACATGTAACCGAATATGATCTTGTAACATATGCTGAATTCTAACCTTTAATAACTAGGTAAATAAGCCGAGACTTGGACAAGAATGATCCGGCTGTTCAAGCAAGATCACGACCGAATGAGATGAAGAATCTGCTGTCGCGACCGGGAGATGAAGATGGCGAGGGCTGCTGCTGCTGCGACCGAGAGGAAAGAAAAGGGAATGCTGTTGCGCGACCGAGAAGGTGAACTAGCTGATCTCACGACCGAATGGGATGTAACAAGGGCTGCCGACGGCTGTTTGCTATTAGGGTTTGTGTTTGTGAAGGAAACATGCATGGGGGTTTGTATATATAGGCGCAAAAAGGGATAAGGGTTACGGTTTGGCTTGAGCTCGTGGCCGAGGAACTTGGGTGGGTCGGTTTGGGTTTGATCTTTGTGGCCGATTAGTTTGAGTTTAAGGTTTCCTAGAGTCACAAGGAGTTCGGTTTGTGTTTGATCTTGCGGCCGATTAGTTTGAGCTTAAGGTTTGGGTTAGAACTCGGTTCACTCCTAGAGCCACAAGGAGTTTACGGTTGGTTCGTGTCGCGGTTCGGTTCGTGTACATATTTATTATATATATGTATATTTTGTAACTAACACAATCACACAAACACACATCACATATTCATTAACTCGTACACGTTTAATACTTAGCATATACTTTATTTGACAAGTATTCTTTTTATGTTATCCTAAAAACCGGGATGTCACAGGTGAAGCCAGGTATATAGGGGAGTAAGAGGAAGCTTACAAGTGTCCCAAAACGTGGCATAGCAGTTTAGAGAAGCCATGGTTTCGAATTGAATGGTTTTGGAGTTTTGCTTGACCTCCAAACAATTTTTCTGCAGCAGAGCCTGTCTCGCGGGGCACGAGAGACACAGGTCATGTCTCTCGCGGCCCGCGACCGCCCCATGGCCATTTCCAAAGTTTGACACTTTTAACCCCTGAACTATATAAAGCCTCTAAAGGCCTTCTAAAACACCTTTTTAGCACTTTTAGCCCTCCGTAGCCAATACTTGGCATACCCGGGATTATGCCCGGACATTGTTGAGCTCTCGGTTCGTTAAAAGGTCACTTAGAGGTATAAATTAATATGTTGACACTTTTAATCCCTCCATTATCCAACTTTCACATATTTACAAAATTGAACCCTCTCGTCCAACAAATGGCACGTATGAGAGTTAGGACTTCACAAAGGATCACTCAGAGGCTTGTTACAAGCATTTTGATTCCGATGTCACTCAGAGGCCGGGCATGTTGACATATCAGTCACTCAGAGCCCAAGTTTCAAGCATGTTGACGTATCAGTCACTCAGAGGTTAATGATTTAAGCATGTTGACATATTAGTCACTCAGAGGCTATTATTTATGCATGTTGACATTGGTTCGTCACTCAGAGACTCAACTTAAGCATGTTGACGCCTTTATTCCTTATTGGTCTTTAATAGACTATATTAAAAATACAACACGTGTCACTATACTATTGGACACGATTTTACAGGGTGTTACACTCTGACACAACACTCCTCTATTTATAGGTCGACATGACTCAGATAGGAGAGTGTGTAGCAGAAAGCATAACTCATGCGAGTGGCTGCCTCGTACGAGTGACAGAGTGTCACTCATACGAGTCAAGTGACTCACTCGTACGAGCCAACTACAAAACACATAAATCAAACAATAACATTTACAAATTGACATTCTAAGCCCTATATAAAAAATCACCATATCCTAGACGTAGGCCATAGACATTATGTACCAACAAAATAGACATTATGTACCAACATGATATTCATGAGGTTGAATTTAAGGATGATGAGGACTTGATGTCAATCTCAATGGTGTGACATGTTTTTCTGTACATATACTTTCTTTAAAAACAAACTAAAAACCAAAAATATGTTTTTGATTTTAGGGGGAGAAAGTTTGGGAAAATACAAAAACATTATAAAAGTCAAAAAGAGTTTTTGTCAAAACGGGAGATCATATTACACCATATGAAATGATTAAACAAATAATTTAAATAAGTCTTACTGAGGATGTGCCAATAGGCTTCACACTCATTCAGTAAATTGTTTTACAAAATATAATCATAAAAGAAAAACTGAGTAACTTGTGGGTTAACATCTCTTGGATATATGGACCTAGTACTCTGAAATTTCGTTTGAGAGAATGCCAGATTCTACGATACTAGGTCTTTATATTTAATTGATATCTGGGGTATTATATGAGAGAATGCCAGATTTTACGTCAGCAATGGCCTAGAACTTGTACAATACTATACGCATTATTCACCTACAAAAGCTGTATAAAAAATGAAGTATGTCATAAATATTTACAGCATCTGCAGTTCAAAAGATTCCTTAATGGAACACCACCTAAAGACGAGCCTTCATCTCTTTGTCTGTATGGAAATACTAACCTGCACTCTCAAGGTCTCGCAATTCACCCCATTTACAGATATCAATTGGATATATTCACCTGTGAATGATATTCTGGGAATCTCGATACGGGAGTTTAGTCTGAGATGGGAAACACAGTTACTTCATGTTCCTTAAATATTACCTAACATATCTTGAAACAATTGAGAAACGAATAGAGGTTTAAGTGGATTAGTATATTGGGAATCTAGGTAAATCGGTATAAGAACTTACACTTACTACCAAGATCAACGGTACTGGTGTTTCGTTTAAATACTTGATATGATCCTCTAAAAACACAAAACTCACAAAAATATGTATGTAAATACATCTTTACTTGTTATTTCTTTTCAGAAAAATCCTAAAAAGATTTTCAGCTTTAGCAATTTATCTTAGAATAGATTGTAGCTACCGATGATGAATATACCGATAGTCTAAGTCAAAACGACGATTGCTGGAGGAAAGCTGAAGTCCACGGGTTGGGAGCTAATCATGAAAAGAAGAGTTTTCCTGAACGATAACAAAGTTCATTAATTTGAAACTTTACATTTTTTCAATAAATCTGTTTTGGTCAAATAATGGTCAACCAAGGTCATCAACTTGGACTTGGTAGACAAGTCGGATAACCAGGGTCGTTAACTTGGACTTGGTTAACTGAGTGGGTTATTAAATAGATAAAAATTTCATAAAAATAACAAAAAAGTTTTACAGTGTGTTAGAACTGACTCGTATGAGTGACACTGACTCGTACGAGTGATAGAAGTTTCCATTCGCATGAGCCATTGCTCGTACGAGTGACTACTAAATGAGTATAAAGGTTCACTCGTTCGCACGAGTTAGACTATTGACTCTATGCGGTTGAGAGCGAACTTTGTGCGAACCAGTTCTATTCACTTCATTTTCTTGAACTATCGTTTGTATCTAGACATTGGGTAGGTTGATTTGCACACCTCTTGCAATGGGAAAGGAGCTAATGCTCGTTTTAAGCCGTTATAATGCCAAATTTGGACCAAACGAACATAAAACATAGATTTAGGGAAATTGGACCGGTAAAACATAAAATTGAACTCAAAAACGTTAAAATCGGCCCTGTTAACCTATATATCAACTTTCAATTTGTTAAAATCTACACGTTTTAAGTTCGGTTTGATAAGGTGTTATTTCGTGCGATTTGTAACTTGTACGAATCGTCACTCGTACGAGCAAGTGTTCAAATGTTTTTTATTATTTTCATTCGTACGAGTGAGTATTCGTATGATTAGGATCCTTAAATGTTTAAGTCTTGATGACTCGTACGAGGCATCATTCGTACGAAGAAGTTCTGGTCAAAATTTTTGAAATTTTGCTAAGTATAATTGTTCATCCGTACGAATTTAGTGACTCGTACGAATGAGATTTTGAATCTGACTTAATTTTTGTCTTGGTACATGACTCGTACGAATAAGTGAGTCATACGAGTGACTCATAGTTGAAAATTTCTTGAAAACTTTTCTAAGTGTTTGAAATGTCTATGCTTGCAGGTCAAGAAATCTTCATTTTCACCGCCCCATAATATATGTTATCGTCTGGATGATTCTATTCCAGAGATTGCTGCTTATAGAGAAGTTCTGGATTTTCTGAGTAGACTTCCTATCATGAAATCTCTTACAGATCGCCACACAACATATAGATCTCACGTCGAGTATTTCTGGAATGCTGTTGAGTATGACAAAGATGAGAATGCGATTCTGTCGGCAGTAAAGATTAATGATGAGGATGTTCAAGTTAAGATTACCGAAGAGCTGATCAGAACTGTGCTGGAGTTAATTGATTCTGAAGACGACCCTACAAGATTTCCTGAATACATGGTGAAAGGGTGTTTTTACCGAATGGGTTATGCCGGTTTTGTAAATGCTGCTTCATTTAAGAAGGATAACCTGAGTGCACCATTCAGATAAATCGCACACTGCGTCATACATGCACCCAATCATCGCAAAGGAGGATTTGATGATTTAGTCGATTATCAGCTGTGTATGATCACCGCTCTTATTTTGAACCAGCCGTACAACTTCTCAAGAGTGATTTTTTCTCAAATGGTCCAAAACACGCAACGTGAGAAGTTCTTGCAGTATCCACCTTTTATCCAAATGTTGCTTGACCATTTGTATCCGAATCTGAAGAAGCAAAAAGATGATATTTTGAAGTTAGAGCATATGGATGTCTCAACGCTAAAGAAGATGAATTTGCATCTTAAAGCTTTCCCCAACGCAAAACCAGTTTTTGGCGCGATCGTTGACAAGATTATGTGTCTCCGCCACAAGGGAAATGGAGGAAAGAAGATAGCGGAGATGAAGACGAAGAACTGGCAGCATTTAATGGTTTCTTTGCGAAGAGAAGCGCATGGTTTGTAAAAGATAAGAAAAGGGGGTAAGGGGACCAAAAGAAAACCAACGTCCACATCTTCCTCCACTGCTCCTAAGAAGAAGTAGAAAGCATCTGAAAGCTCTAGATTGATTGATGAATTTGAGCCTAAAGAGAACGTTGAAGCTATGGCTCTAGAAATCGAAAGACAAGCGTTCGGTGTTCGTGAAGGAGAAGTTGAAGAAGCGTCGTCTTGTAGTACTGACTCTGAAGATAGAATAGCAGGTGAAAAAGAAAGTGCGAAAGAACGTGAACTTGAACGACAAGCTGAGCTCAAACGAAAAGCCGAAGAGAAGAAAAGAAAAGCGTTAGGAGAGGACGACACGACATATGTACCTTCGAATTTAGATAGTGATACTCCTGTACGAAAAACTCCAAAGAAATCTTCTCGACGACTTAAAAGACCAGCAGTTAGAAGCTCGGTTTCTCCGTCAGACAAATCCAAGAGAAAAGAGCAGCAGAAGGTTATTGAAGAAGAAACTGTTGAACCAACTCCACAGCAACCACCATCTCCACCACGACAGCAAACACCACAACCACCATCGCAGCAAACACCACAACCGCCAGCACAGTCGACGCCACAACCCTCACAATCCCAACCCCAGTTTGACTTTGATTTTGATTTCGGTGACATACCTGGGGGGGGGGAGGATTTTTCTGCAGACATGTATAACGACGCACGTGTTGAAGAATTGGAGAAGCGGGTTATGTTAAACACTGTCAAGATTGATGAACTTCAGGAACAACTCAACGGTTTAAATGCAGAAAAAACAGCAGCTTGAAGCTATGATGGCTAGTATTGTATCTGAAAATGAGCGTTTGAGGATTTGAATGGCCGAATACGAGGAAGAACGTCTCGGGAGCCAAAGAAAGATGAATCCATTTGAAAAGATACTTACAAAGAAGCTTGGTATTAACATTGCCGCTGAAATTGACGAAATTGAGAGAGTGAAGCAAGAGAATGGGTTGCTGAGCGCGAACGTATTGCTAAAACACAATCTGATTATCAAGGAAAAGGCAAAGCAAAGGTCGGTGAGGATCCTGTAACTGTTACAACTGAGCCAGAAGTTGAATCTGTGCCAGTATCTTCTGCAATTGTGGTGTATTTGGTGTCGAAGAAGTTTGTTTTGGTGGGAAAGCCTAAAGATGTTGATATTGACACGTCAAATCTTTCAGCAAAGCATCATGAATGGCTCAACAAGAAAAAATTGGAGAAATAGATTGATGGGGAAGTGGATGAGTTTGTTGAAGATGCTGAAAAAGAAAAAGAAGACTTGGATGATTTTGATGGTTTATTTTCTGGCAAGTCTGATGATGATAATGATGGTGGTGATGATGACATGGGTGAAACAGGTATCCGTGTAACAGAATCTAATGTGAACAATGATATTGATTATTCTGTGTACTTGGATGATACGGTAAATCAAGTGAACGAAGGTGAAGATCAGGGAAGATCTGAAGGCTCTAAGGATGCTCAGCAGGCAGGAATTTTCTCGGTGAACGAAATGTCACCGTTCCTGTCATGCCAAAACCAGAGATATTATACCTAGAGCATGATGTTAAAGAAGAAGAAGAGTTTGTTCACAATTATTCTAAAGAAGAAATTGCTCAAATGTTAGGAGTGAACAACGAGGATTTTGTGTTTGACTTCGAAGAAGAGCTGAATGATATTAGTGCTTTCGAGCCAGATAATTATGTTTTCGAACATGTGTCTGATACACATGACTATGATCAAGTTGTCGTAGAGGATGATTCTAATGACGATGATACAGATATTGCCAATCAGGGTACAGATGACTCTCCAACTTTTAGTGATCTATTTGCAGCTGAAAGTAATGATCTTTTGAAACGTAAAGTTGAAGAAGCTGTTAAACATGGAACCGTTCCTCAACAAACATCTGCTGAAGAAATAGGTGAGATGAGGAAACGGTGGTTCAAAGTAGCACCAGCTGAGCGAAAGTTTAAATGTCTCTTAGCATTCTTTACGCGTGATGCAGATATTTCTTTGGGAGACATTATTAGCTGGGGCTGGATCGAGGAGCTAAACATTTATCCTATTAAAAGGGAGTATGGGATTCAGTATTTTAGATACTTGAGCGATATCAAGACCCTGCCGTTTTGGGATATTAAAGAGCTTGTGCAAACAAAGATGAGAAATCTTAAGATGAGATTTCATAACCAGCGGCTGTGGAAACTGATAAAGCTTGAGGCTGCGCATGGTTTTACACACTGGAAGCCGCATTTCCCTAAGCGAATTACTAAATTCGATCCAATAACACAAGAGAAAGACGTAACGCTAATCGTAAAGAGGCCAAAAGTTATGAAGAATATGCCTCTTATAAAGATGGAACAAGACTTCTACAAGATCTTCAAATGGTGGCACTACGATTCGAATACAGGAGAAGTTGTTATATGTGTGCACCCAGATGATGATTCTTGGAAGATCACAGAGGAGCTAACCAAAGCCATCATAGCACACAAACGTATATACAGGCTGTGGCGTGGCATTCGAGTACTAGACCCGATGTGGCTAGTCAACTATTCAAGAAAGATATTGAATAATTGTTTTACAGCAAGATCAGCTTTGAAGAGAGAGAGAAAGAACAAGCACTCCAGTTTGAGAAAATAGTTAATGTTTGTTTTGCCAGTGATGTACATTCAGGTACTGCATGGAACACTTCGTGGAGGAAACTGGAGGAGATTTAGCAAAGAAAGAAAGACAAGAAGGAAGAAAGGATTTCTGAGCGAGCACGAATTGCTTCGCTAAGAAGTTTTCGGTTTGGCAATACAGTTAACCGACCTCCTCCTAGAGATCAAATGCCGATAGCTTTTGAGGAGCGTCGCAAGCCGCCGAAACGTTTCTTTGGGCGTTAATTGTCAGACCTTTTGAATATTTTTGAAGACTATCCGAGACTACAACAACATCCAAGGGGGAGTTTGTTGATGCATTATATCTATTGCCTACGTCTAGGATTTATTGTTTATGTATATAGGGCTTAGAACGTCATTTTGTATATGTTTATGTATGTTTTATTTGTTTTGTGGTTGACTCGTACGAGTGACACTCTGTCACTCGTACGAGGCTCCACTCGCACGAGTTACACTCAGTTACACACTCTCCTGTGCAAGTCATGTCGACCTATAAATAGAGGAGTGTTGTGTCAGAACTAAAAGTGGTTGGTGTGGCGAAACCCTGTTGAACTATTTACTTGCTCTGTACTTGTTCACATTTATCAATACAATTCAAGGCATTTAAGTAGTATATCTCACTTGTTTGTTTGTCAAACTTACTAACAATGAATTCCGACTCTGTTAGCTGAGTCAGATCAGTCCGGTGCTCATCGGAGGAGAGCCGATCCCCTCTCACATCCACAATACGCATGCTAAACCATAAATCTTGTGACGTGACCACTTCGACCATGACCATTGGGTATTCGTGATCACCTCTCATATATTGGTCTCGTAACGCTGTGGGACACATCCGCCACACAAGATGTGTACAATCAATGCTACCTAGCATCCCTGGAATGTGATGTTTTTCCTGTATAAATTTGCTATGTTTATGCTTGTCGGCCTACGCATGTATTCATCACTATACAATTGGTTAATGACGTTACAAAAAAATTGTAGGCACTCTCGTGAAGTCCTTGCGGTCATTTGTAAATACTCAACGTTCTCATCCAGAGTATTACCGGTCACGAGTTGTTTGGTTACGGATGTAACTTTTTGTGTCGCCGTAAAACTTTTTTTTGAACTGCCCATCATATCCCTTTTGAAACCAAGGTAATTGTGCTTCAATATCACCAACAATTTTTAATAATAATCGTTTGGACATACGAAAACGGTATTTGAATGTTTCATCATCATACTTTGGTTCGTCAACAAAATAATCGTTCATAAGATTTTCGTTACCTTGTCCGGATCACATTTGATGATTGTTTTTTTTTTGGAACGGTCGACGACGTTGTCGTGTCTTCTGCATCGAGTTCCTCAAGCTTCTCCACGAAATAAAGTAGGCTACTATCGGTTGATAAATCGTCTTCGTAATCATTTGATGGTTAGTAAATATCCAACTCTTCGTATGAATGATTAGCCATTGAGAGTGAAAATGAGTAACGAGTTTAGACTAGTTATGTATTTAACTGTAAATATCATATTAACTTAGGTATATGTAATAGCAAACTTTATATATAGAGCACCTATGTAATCCTCTTACATGTACAAATGTATTTAAGTGTAAATATCATATGTACAAATGTATTTAAGTGTAAATATCATATTAACTTACGCATATGTAATATCAAACTTTATACATAGAGCAACTTCGTAATCCTTTTATTTGTACAATCATGCTACATGTATTGTTCATCTCAGTGCAATGATACGAGGTGAAAATAATATAATGTTTCGTGTTTCATTGTCTTCCAAACGAAAATTGGGCCGTCGTTGCGATATTGCCAATTTGCCATGTCCCGAAATGGAGAGTGTCTATCAAAAGTTTACGAATAAACTATTGCAGGCAGTTGTTATAACTCGGAGAATAAACTTAAGAATATCCCACTCGGCCAAACCATCACAATATTAATATTTTAATAAATATATTCTATATGACTTGATATAGTTGAACTATTTCTACAGTTGATATCAAATGAAAACATTTATACTTGATTATATACATCAAAATAAATATTAATATTTAATAAATATTTTGATGCATAGATTATTTATTATATTTAAGGAGGCTTTAAAAAAAAATTGATATAATTACACTTTTAATCTAAAATTATTTTGGTTTTTTACTTTTAACCCTAAAGCTTTCTATCTTTCTCAATTTAACCTCATAACTTTTTTACTTTCAATTTTGGTATCCTATACTCTTCATATTTCGCAAAAAATATGTTTTACGTTTTAATCTAAATTTTGCGAGTTAACACAACGCAACGTTCATGTGTGGTTCAATGTTTTTACGTTTTGTTTTTCGCTTCATTCTAAATTTTGCGAGTCAACATTACGCAACATGCGTGTGTGGTTCAACGTTTTTATGGTCGTCTATTTTTTCCCGTTTGATAGGTTAATCATGTCGCACAGGTTCTAAATCGGACTTAGTTATTATTTTCTATGTTTTGTTTCGGTTTAATTTCTCCGTATTAACACGTCGCAACTTCAGTGTGGGTGGTCGTAGCGGTGCTGTGACCTTGGTGATATTTATCACGCTTTTACGCCCCCATAACGCGGGGATTAATACTAGTTTTCATATTTGAATTAAGAAAAGTAGATTGTATTTGTTAGAAAAAAAATTGAAGGGGGTAGTGAAACAATAAAAAAAAAGTTGCACGACAGTCATGTTCAAGTCAAACATGAGTATCAATCATATGTTCTTCTTCACCACCATATTCTTATTAATTACATGTGTAACATCCGTCAAAAAACGGATTTTACCAAACCCGTTCCGTTTATTAACCGAACAATCAGTTAAAAATTTCGTTGCGAATTTAATGCCCAAAATAATTTTAAACGATACATAATTAATTATTATATGGGAATATATAATTAGTTTTTGAAAAACTGTTAAAAATAAGAAAATAAAAATAATATGGCCCTGCCGGGTTTCGAACCCGGGTCTGTCAGCCGGGTCAACACAACTTAACACTCAACCCTTTAACAACTGCGCCACTTGTATTCTTTGTTAATTATTAGAATCATTTAATTCATAACATGTTTTTCCGAATTCAAAACCGGCGCCCAAATTTCAGTCGTCGGAAATCCCGGCGATCTCGCGAGATTGGACGGTTACTTCAGTTATAACGTAAACCTTAAACACTACATCGGTTATAACCGATGTCTGAGTCCGCGACACAAGTTATAACCGCCGGAGAAATTCTAACCGACGAATCAAGTCGGAAATCAGACCAAATTCATCGACGACTTGCCTTATAAATACCCCCTCAAACCTCTGCAAGCTTTTTCGCTCAAAACCGCACCTTTACCCGACGTAATTTCACTCGCCGGAAAATTTCTGCTCATCGCCGGAAAACCGAACCCTCCACTTCTGAGCCTTACTAAACCCCCTGAGCTTATACCGAAGTCACCCACATCCTTTTCAAGCTTGCTGAAGACTCTCTGCTGTAAGACACACGTCGCCGGAAGTGTTTGCTGTCGCCGGAGAAACAGAGGAGTCCAGTCGGTATACCTTACGCCTATTTTTTCATTCTTTTTATTTAATCTCACATGTAATTAACCATCAGACACTAACGAACATGATTTAATCATCGAACCAGTCGGACTTCCGATTCTGGTTAAAATCAACGAAGAAGACGAAGTTTCTATAGTGTATAAGTATAATTAAAATCAAGTTATTACTCGGGTTAGACACACAGTCCAGCGGTGGACTGTGTGCACATTAAACACGTAAACGTCTCGAGTTCGAATCTTGTCCCTCGCATGCTGCCTTAATAAAAATGTTTTTTTTTTGTTAACCGAACCGGAGTCACGCTGTACATGTTAAGTTTAATAATAACCGGAATAATAACCAAGTTAGACACACAGTCCAGTGGTGGACTGTGTGTATGTTTAAATCACAGGACACGAGTTCGAGTCCGGGCTACCGCACTGGCCCGGATAATTATTAAACTTTTTATTTAAGACAGAAATGGAAATGTTCAGTTTGTATATAAGTATAATAAAAATCGGTTTATATAACAAGTTAAACACACAGTCCAGCGGTGGACTGTGTGTTAACCTAAACCACAGGTGTCACACCCTCAATTTCCACTTGCGGAGTTTTACCGCGAGGCGTGTGAACAAACCAGAATCTGAAACACTAGTACGTCGAACGACTCTATATGATTTGATAATACGTTTTTCAAAAATCATTTGTTTAACCATTCATCGTAGATTTTATATTGTCTTAGTTAGTTACCAATGTTTAGCGGAAGCATTAGTTTTTATGGTTGAGCGGAAGCATAAAATAAGTAGTGAAACGGGCGCCAACACAAACGCCAAAACAAATGAAAAACCCAAAACAATGTTTGTAAATGAGACTCGATAAAAGATATCTTGATCAATGCAAGTGAGTGCACCTAGAGCTCCTAGCGTCCTGAGAAACATGTAAAGAAACAAGTGTCAACATTAAAGATGAGTGAGTTCACAGGTTTTCATAAATTCGTTTGTTCGGTTGTGAGTTTGTTTCCCCCGTTATCCCTAACCCGGGATAACGATTTAGTTCCATTATTCACAACCCGGAATAATACTGATAGTTCCATTATTCCTTACCCGGAATAATAACGATAGTTCCATTATTCCTAACCCGGAATAATAACGTTGTTGGTTCCATTATCCCTAACCTGGGATAATATTGCTGATGGTTCCATTATTCCTAACCCGAAATAATATTGTTGTTTGTTCCATTATTCCTAACCCGGAATAATATTGTTGATTCGTAAATAAGTTCAATGTTAACATATATAGGTAGCTAGCCTAAAGTTATGTCACGTAAGTGTTCGCGATCGAAGCTGACTGTTGTGCCTCCGTGTTGCCAGGCCTATCACTGACCATGGCGAAGTTAGGCCAAATTATTCACTCGTTGACCATACCTGGTCGGCTAGCGCGACTAGCTCGGATGGGGCTTGTCGGGCCCAGTAGTACTACTTATAATTTCCCCGCTATTTAAACCCAATACTAACGATCCGAGAGATTGTCGAGGACTTATGTGATATAGCTGCTTAGTGACCATAACGTTACATTAACATTAACTTAGTTACCGAATAGTTATGTGACGTTAAATTCGTATAACGTAAAGAGATTGAGTTTGAAGAGTGTATACATGTTTCTCCCCCTGTTGTTTAAAACCGGATAAAATTAGGGGCCGTGAACTCACCTTTAGTTGCTCGGTTAGTGTAACACAGAAGTTGCAATTGATGGGACCGCTAATTGCGTCCTAATAAACCAATTGATTTCAAGTTAGTGTGTGAACACACCAATACAAATTCTACACATAATTTACGCACAAAGTGATACACACAATCAAAATTCCTAACATTCAAACATGCATGCAAATATCCACATGTGAACATAGTAATCAAAACAATTTATCATGAATATAATCCAATCCATGCAACACTTTGGTGCACACATTCACAAGTTATCAAGTTTCAGCTTACATACTCATAATTCGGCTGTTTTCTAGGATTTTTATATAATAGTTCCAACGTTCCAAAAATTCCAATTATTTTACAGCAGGTGACAACTATACTGTAGAAATTTATATAAATTTTTCAAGTCCTAATACTTTACCAATTATCCGTAAATATTAATATACTAGGCTGCAGTCAGATTCGTCACTTTCTGACTGCAGTCCACGGAAGAATTTATTTAAAAATCACTGTTCGTCCAATTAACAAAATTCCAGTGGGAGTTGCCCGGAAATTTCCATACCTAGTTGCTGTACAAATTTCATGATTCGACTCCCTACAGATTATTAAATCCAACTCGATAAACAACTAACAAAATTTCAGGATTTTCACAGCTTTAGTTACTGAACTTAATTGGCCACTTAAAAATATCAAACGACTTCAGAAAAATATGAATCCAGTGCCATTAGATTCGTTATTTAAAACTATACGTTTTAGACTTCAGAAAATCCGTTTTTCGACAACTAATGACCGAGTTACAGCCAGTTGAAGTCGGCTGTAACTATCATTCAGCAACCTGTTTCAGCATTTTATCACAACTAATTCGCAATAACCGTCGATACAATGAACCTAGGCGATCAAGAACTGATTTTTACAATCATAGATCAATACATATATCATATCCATGCAAACCCTAATCATAATCTCTAGTTTTTATAAACAAAACACAGCCTATGTTTCCAGATTTCGAACAAACATCAACTTGCAAACATCATCAATAAATCGGCTAACATAACCCTACATTCAAGCATATAATCCGAATATGATCTTGCAAACAATTATAATCCTAACCTTTAATAACAAGATCAATGAGCCGTGAGTGAGATGAGGAACCAATGATCAAAAGAATCGCGACCGAGGATGAAGATGGAGTTGTAACAAGCTTCTTGCGGTCGAGGGACTGAAAGGAGGGCTGCTCGCGATCAAGGGACAAGAGGGCTGTTTGCGATCGAGGAGGTAAACAAGGGGCTGATCTCGCGACCGAGGGGAGTGTAGCAAGGCTGCCGTCGGCTTCTTTAGATATTAGGGTTTTTGTGTTGTGAAGAAAGCATGCATGTGTTTGTATATATATAGGCGCAAGAGATGAGGGAAGGGAATGGGTTTGTTCTCGCGGCCGAAAGGACTTGGGTGGGTCGGTTTGGGTTGTTTGCTCGCGACCGGATGGTTTGGGTTTAAGGTTTGGGTTTAAAACTTGATCCCCAAGTTTAGTTCCTTGAGTCGCAAGAAAAAGAGGCCGGCTCGTGTCGCGGTTCGGCTCGATTCATTTGTTTATTTACTACGTCTATACATTATAACTAACATAAAACACGAACTCGGATATCACATAATAACGCACCAACTTATAAACGTTTAATACGTAACACATAATTTATTCGACAAGTATTGCGTTTAAGTTATCCGAAAAACCGGGATGTCACAACAGGTCCCGGGTTCGAGACCTGTGGAGAGCACCGGTCCGATTCAGTAAAACCGTTTTAGAAATAAATTGATTTTCGGATTAATCTAATTAATATATAAATATAATTAAAAACAGAAATATTTCGGGTTAGACACGTAGCTCAGTTGGTAGAGCTGCGTGCACGCGTACGGGAGGTCTCGGGTTCGAGCCTCACTCAGCGCACACTTACACGCATACGAACCGGTCAAACAGTCAAGGTCAACGGTCAACGGTAAAAAAAAAGTCAACTGTTTTTATTATTTTTATTTATTTATTTTAATTAAAAATCAATTAAAAATACTTAAAAATAACATTTTTAAGGTTAGAAAATAGCCTTAAACTCACAAAAATACACCCAACAATCCTACTAAAATGGATTAATAAAATCTGTTTACTTACCGAACCATAATGCTATTTATCTAGGTTAATTTCACTCGTGGTTAAAACCACTTCGCGTGCATTCAACATCATCAACCGAACGCACCCACTGTAAGTGAATCTTACAACTCCCCCTTTTTAATTACACGTTTTGGGGTGTGTCATGTGTCACAAAATAATTAACTCGTTTATTTAAACTTGTGCCATACCATATCGTGATCTAAACTTAGATTGTTTATATTGTTGTGATCATGTATTTCATTTTGTCAACTTATATGTAATTCATTCATTAAGCCCATCAGTTCCTCGTGGGAGACGAGTTGAGCAACGCGTGCCTCAAAACCAATCCATTATTGTTCATGTGTGTATTATTGAGTTTATATTATTTGTAGTATGTCTTTCATATTATCATGTTTATGCAATTCATTCATTAGGCCCATCAGTTCCTCGTGAGAGGCGAGTTGAGCAACGCGTGCCTCTAAACGATCCATTATTGTTCATGTGTGTATTGTTTAATATTAAATTGATTTATGAATAAGTTTCCATCTATTTTTACTCATGTGTGGTTGTGCACTTTATTTCATAATCAATTAAATAAACTTGTTCAAATGTTTTCCATAGGATTCACTCGCCAACTTTTTGTTGATCCAAAAACCCTTTTACACATGATACAGGTGAACAGGATGAAGCAAGGAAAACATAGGAAATGCCTTAGAAGAAAACAAAGAAGCTTAGATTGATGTTTAGGTCATTGATGTAATTATGATTGTAAATTTTCATTAAATTGTATTAATGAATATGAAACGTTAAAATAAATGTCATGAGCTTTGATGATAACCCAATCATGCCCCGATCACCTTTTCCGCTGCGGGTCGGGGTGTGACAACATGGACCAGGAGGACAAAAAAAAAAGCCGTCCATCTTGAATCTACAAAACTAATGTTACCCATCTAGAAAGTACAGACAATCCCCTACCTAACCCCTTTAACCAAACCATAGTTTATAAAATATACTAATACAAACAAACCAAAATAAGCTATCACATAAAACTCATCAAGAACAAATATGGGAGGATCCAGGATCATGATCAATCATCTTTTCCTCACCACCATATTAATACTCATCTCCATAGCCACCATATGCCGATCGGTAAGTGTACTACAGCCGACTTGTCACTATAGCAATAATCAGATTACAAACTTTTACATATATAACCAGTTGACTTAATCATTGCAGGATGATGCTGATTGTGTGTACACCGCTTACATACGAACCGGTTCAATCTGGAAAGGCGGGACGGACTCCAAAATATCGCTCACGTTGTACGATGCAGCCGGCTACGGCATACTAATCAACGACATCGAGGCATGGGGCGGCTTGATGGGGCCGGACTACGATTACTTCGAGAGAAAGAATTTGGATATATTTAGTGGTCGAGGACCGTGCTTGACCAGGCCACCGTGCGAGATGAACTTGACCTCGGATGGAACTGGGTCGGGCCACGGGTGGTATTGTAACTATGTGGAGGTGACCACTACTGGAGTTCATATGCCGTGTGCACAACAGGAGTTTGAGGTGGAGCAGTGGTTGGCCACCGATACGTCACCGTATGAACTCACGGCTATTAGAAATTATTGTGATCAGTATTCTTCAACCCGTCGGAGAGTTGATCGGCATGTGATTCTTGAGTCCAATACTTCTTCAACTTCAGTTCGTGTGGCAAAATGAATGGGCTTGGTACATGATCACAATTATTATGTGTGGAAATGTGTTCAGTTGTTATGTTGTATACCACTAGTTTATTAGCAATAAATAAAAATAAGAGAAATATTAAATAAAAATATTTTGATTTAGTCTTCCTATTTACATTTGAGAGGAGAATTTCGTGTACCTTTTTTTTAAATATATAAATCTAGTTGAGTTTGTGCTAGAGTGACATACTAAAAAAATATTCAGTAACGATGAGTAATACTAGGATAGTATTTAGGTATAAAATCAAAACATAAAAGAGGGATTTTTTTTATTTTTTTTTTCATATCTTGTAGCACGTATTTTAGTTTTATAATCTAAAAAAATTCGTGTTTTTATACTAGTATAATTACTCTACTATAGTAAATTCTTTTTTTTTATTTTACAATTAAACATGATACTTAAGCAGATGACAAAAAAAAAGAAAAAAATAAAGCTTTCTTTACTTCTCATGTTAAAGCTATTTTTATGTTAAAACCCATTTGTATTTGATCCTTACACTTACACTAAGATCTACTGGATCTTTCACTTGAAAGGGATGCTGATGATTCACTAACTGAGAGATTTGAGAAGAATTTCAAAGCTCAAGTCAAAGGTATGATGAAGAAGAGGAACAAAAATTGATCCACTAGTCATCTCTTTTGGCATAATCTATTCTACGGGGAGATTGTTGGACCAACAAAATAACAGATGATATCTAAAAGTCAAAGCATGATCTACTAATCAAGAAATAAGTATAAGATTGAACTAATCGCTTCCCAAAGATAGTGAATCTTGAACACCTATTTAGAACATCTGTTCAAGAGCAGGGCTAACATCTGATGAAGACTTTGAACCGTTGTTCAAGAGTACCAACATCTGTTGAAGGCTAGCATATGTTGGAGGCCAAAGCCCTGATCAAACCAAAGATCTGATGAGGAAGACCAAACATCTATTAGGCCAAACAGATGTTTGGACAACTGCAACAGAGGATAGCTTAGATTGTATTTTCGCAGTTTAACAGTACTTATTTTATTAGTTTTTTAGTATAGCCTAGAACATATGATAAGGTTGCTCAGATGTTTTCAAACATCTAAGAATCTTTTTTGTTAGGAATGTTAGATGTCACTATCGGTGTGACGTCAGCCAATCATTAAATAGAGCTTTTGTACTTGTAAAAATAGATCAAACCTGTTATTGATATATTTATCACACACACTCACATTTTCTCTTGTACGAACTTATCTGTTTGTGTGATCAGCTGAGGGGGAGTCTGTAGAGTCAATTGAATTGTAAAACATTTGAATCTTTTGATAATTAATGAAAAATAATTGTTGACGATGACTTCCAGTTTATGAATATTATTGTCATAATCAATACTTTTTTGCAAACAAAGAAACTTAGTTTCTAACAGAAATCACTTAGCATTATACCGAGATTATGGTGGCTAGATAAGTCGAACTGATGTATGGATAGAGTATACGAAACTGGTCGTGTATGGGGGTTGGGTTTTCAATGTTGAAATGAGATTGGGCGGGTAAGACGATGCGGTGTCGGATCTGGTTAAATATCAAATAACCCAGATTATAACACATCATGACTGAGTGCCCCAGTGGTTAATGGCGTGTGTTGTTTGTTCAAACCCGGGTAAGGGCGCGGGTTCGAGTCTTGGCCCTGCCCCTCCCTCTCTCTCTCTCTCTATATATATATATATATATATATATATATATATATATATATATATATATATATATATATATTCTTAGTGTATTAGATGTTGAGATTATACTTAATTGGATCCGGGTTGTAAGCACAACAGAAAAGTAGTCTGGTTGGTTTATGTGTTGTATGCTGATTGTGGGGGTTCCGGGTTTGATCCTCTCCGTCGTCTGGTTCAACCCCTTTTATTTGAATTAAAATAGTTTCAAGTTTTACAATAGTAGCCCTATACTTAAGTTTATTAAAATGACAGTTTAAACCCTTAGGTTTTAACTTTCACCTTTAACTTGGTTATCCATTGATTTTATACAATTAACAAACAACTAACATCGTTAGTTGTTTTAAGTTATAGTTTCCAATATTTACAACGAGGTCCCCCATACATACTTAATGCAGCTAACCGAGTTTTTGGATCAATAAACTAAGTTAGTTGAGTTGGTTTATATAATAGTTTCTATTAATTGTAACCATAACCCCTTAACATATGCCCAACATAGTTATCGTTGTCAATGTTTTCCTTTTATAGATTTAACTGAACTAACTATAGACACTTATAGGTTTAATGTTCTAGCCTGGTTTCTATCCAACGTGATTTGTAACCGCTATTAATTAATACAATAAATAATATTATAGAAATTTTTAACAAATTTCATTTAAAAATTAAATTTCCGATGGATCTAGTTATTGGCGGATGTTACACTTCATTTCGAGCATACACGGATGCAAATTAGGCTAGATGCCTTGACATTCGACCATCTAATTCAGGTTATTGTGTTTATGTTTGCCCAAATATTTTGTCGTTGTTCTCTAACGGAGAGGCAGTGGTTTCTCGGTCGACTACCGAGGCTTAATACAGAGATGTTGCAAATGTTGTGTTTGAGCTATGTTGGATTGTTATTGGATCTCCATCGACTGATGAGCAAAGCAAGTCTAGTTTTTTTGTGATAACGTTAGTGTGGTTTATTTATCAGGAAATCCAGTTTTGCATCAACGCACTAAACATATCAAACTGAACATTCACTTTGTTTGTGAACGTGTTCAATGAGGTAACGTTCCTGTCTTACATGTTCCTCCAGATATCCGATTACATTTTCACCAAGAGTCTCCTTCGGGTTCTGTTTGATGATTTTAGATCCAGTTTTAACATTCGGCCTCCTCTAGTTTTGACTGGGGGTGTAATAGAATATATATTATAGGAATGCATATATTTGAATTATATATAATGTATATCTCTCCATTAAAATAGAAGAGTACACTTGTATATATGATTGATATGAATGAGAGGAGATCAAGTTTGCAGTCTTTTAGCAACAGTATGACCATCCCTTCGATGGATGACAACATTATATTTAATATACTACTTCTCCAAGTCCTACTGGAGGTCTTTTTGCTTCTCGTTTGGGATTTCACGTTTTTCCTCTGCTTTCACACTATACAATAGTAAAATGTATTAGCTTTGCATCATCAAAAAACTGCCCTCCACTATGTAGCCTTCTAGTGTTGCTTACAAAATATACTTATTACAATCTATCTTTATTGAATAAAATGATTACTACATTTTGGGCAACCATGAACCTATTTTTCATCATTTTCTTTAAATAAACGGTTATAGAAAACAAAATATATTTAGGATCCACGGAATCATTCATAAGTGACTAGATCGAAGTTACCATGAGTTTGTTAAATTGCTCTTGACGTTCAAGATCCGAGGACATAAATATATCCTACCCATGAGTAGTCTACAAGAAGAAACAAGGGTGAAATGGCCAATTACGGAAAAAGAACTTAGGTAACATGTCAAAACTAATTTGGGTTCAACCCATTAAATCTATTTTCCTTCAAGCTAAATTTATATTTTGACCTGTTTGAAATAAAACACTAGAATAGCCCAAATTAGAAGTAATCAGGTCAAAACTAAAAACTACCTTAGACTGAGCAAGAAAAAAAACCAATCCTCTCTGCTGAGTTTATTAGTTTTGTGTTATTGAATGAAGACAAAAAGAACATGAGAACTCCGACTCGTTTATTTTTTTTCACAAACAAAAAATATAATTAACAGTTCATAGAACTGTGGTCAAAGTATCAGATGCCTGGAAATACCTAAAGATGTAAAACATAAATTTTAAGAGACAAAGGAGATAGCACTCCTAGGGAATCGAAAAGTTAGCTAATAGCTATACATTCCGAAGGATGTAGGTTTGGCGATGTTATCCTAGACTCACAATACTAGTGACTTTGTGTCTTGTGCTTTATGAAACAAGCTGTGACAAATGGCAAATAACCAGTAATTGCGTACAATCTAATCACTACTTTTAGTACATAATCTCATGCATTATATCATAATTTGATTGCGTAACTGAATAGTACGTCATATCATAAACGTAGGACAAGTGAATCATGTCATAACATACATTGGTTTCCATTACGACGTGAAACAAATCAAACTATGCCCTAAAAGTGTTGGTAGAAAGTGTTGGGCGCACTATTCGCGGTTGCACTATTCATGTCAGCAAAACCGCTAAAACGAAACAGAACAATGACTAATGGCATGCTAATGTCATAAATGAGTCCATATATATACATGAAAACACTAATGTGGGAACACATCTTGCAATTATACATAACTTTCCGGTACAATGCCTAAATTACAAAATTGTCCGTTTCGACTAAAAATGTGACAAATTCAATTCGTCTGCACCATTAATTCGGTTTTTTCCGGATTCCAGAATTATAATAGAACAATGATAAACAACCTAAAACAATATGAGAATATCATAAATATATAAAAGACATCGTTTCCAGTCATACGACAAGCAGTGCACAACTTGACCGGAAAGCAACCGATTGTTGAACCGACAAAGATTTCAATGGCTGATAGCCTCATACATTAATCTAGAGAGCTAGTTAAGCTTCATTTGGGATCCGAAGTCCCTTCAAGTATCTTGAGGTCATGGAAACACAACTCCCGGAAATGTTCGACGGCAATATTTATAAGTGCCGATATTGAGCGAATAATTCAACGGGAAGCGTTTCGGCCATCCAAACCCAACACATACTCGACTAATGAACTAGTAAACTTCATTTGACACCCTAAACACCATTAACATCTTAATGGTGCAAGAATGCATCTAATGACATAAATATCTAGACTTAACAATCTAGCACATGTATATTTTATAAAAGTTATTTTATAAATATTTACACTTAACCCCCCCCCCCCTCAACCTACATCCAATAGTGTATGATGGCTAGAAGCATGGTTCATGGAGACTTATGAGTCTTGAAGAGATTTAGTATATCATATAAGTAACTAACACCGTTCTCACTTATTCATTTCCACATTTAAGAAAATCAAAACAACACCCTCATCCTCTCTCTCTCTCTCTCACTTACGGATTCCAAACACCCTCCATGTGCAACTAAAGAACATCACATTTCAAGCACTTGCAACCTCCTACAAGATGATCTAAGGATGCTACAAGTCATAGATGCATACTAGGAGCTTTCTCTTGCATTTGGAGCTTCTACATCACCATCTTCTTCATTCTATAGCTTACATAACATTGTGCAAAGTTGCAAGATCATTTCTCACCATTTTCAAACTTTATATGTTTTGTAGAATACCAAAGTACAACTTGATCATCTTGAACTCTAAAAAAATCAAAGCTCAAAACCCTAAATCTAACATAATAATCTTATATAAATATGTGTTTTATGTGTTGATTATGATGTTTAGTGTAGTGTAGCTTGTTTAGATTCAATGATCTTGCATGATGATGCTTAAAAATAAGATCTAAACATAAAGATGTTTAGATCTAGCAAGATAACCATCATCAAAAGTTCATGAACTTTAACATAAGACTTGAAATTGATTTTTGGAAAAATTAAAGTTATTAAGAAGCTAAAAATATAATCTTGAAATGTGGATCTTGAAAATACAAACTAAAGTGGTTTATATAAACTTGTTAAAGTAAAAGATAAGCACAAAAATAATGATATTTTTAGTGATCTTGATAAATATACATATAAAAGTTTATGAATCTCCAAGAGGTATTTATGTGTTTAAGCATGGAAATGCGTTATTTGGTACTTGATTAGTGATGTAGGTGATTTTGGGTATTAAAACATGGTTTAAAATACGTTTGAAAACGTGGAAAACGTCTTAGTTTAGGGGAAACTATAGCAAAATTTTCTAAAATCCTAATCGCGATTAAGGGATAACTAAAGGGTGATTAGCAAGAGTAAACATGATTAGCGATCTTAATCATGATTAGGCAAGTCTAAAGGAAAGGTTTGGAGTCCTAAACTCCCAAGGGTTTTCATAAACACCTATATATATTTTCATAAGTTAAAAATGGAAATATTATATATATATATATAGATAAAAATATATATTCTTAAGAGAATTCATATTGTGTGTATATGTATAAATACTTGTGTGTATTTATGTGTATGTATTAGAAAGTTAGGAAAAATACTAACTAAATACCAATACACCACACATGAGAACCTTCAAATACTTGGAGATGAAAAAGTATAATAATGCATTTGGGTATACTCATACATATAATATACGGACAATAAAACACTTGGGGAAATTGCAAGATTACAAGTAATGTACCTGCACAACGTGTACATGCAGATACCTACAATGGAACAATTTGCATATATAATAGTGCAAACACAAACAATGGAATAACTTGCATATACGATGTAATATTTGCATATACATTGTAATATTTGCGTATACAATGCAGTGTTTGCCTATACCTTGAAACAAATGCATACAGCGGAACAATTTGCATATACAATTCAATATTTGCATATACCTTGAAACAAATGCATTCAACGGAACAATTTGCATATACATTGCAATATTTGCATATACAATGCAATATTTGCATATACAATGGTGCAAGTGTAGACAATAAGACAATTTGCGTATACAATGCAAAATTTTCATATACCATGGAACAAGTGCATACAAGTGAAACGAACGTATTTATACATGTGAACAGGTTCACTATACTTAAATAATTTTGAAGAATTATATATATAAATATATATATATTATAGACTCTTTAAAATAAAGACATGGACTAGGCCCAATGACATAAATTACCTGGGTTAGGCCCAATCCATAAAGACATGGGCTAGGACCAATGACATAATTTACATGTGCTAGGCCCCATCACATAAAGACATGGGCTAGGCCCAATAATATAAATTACATGGGCTAGGCCCAATCACATAAATTACATGGGCTAGGCCCAAGGACATAAATTACATGGGCTAGGCCCAATCACATAAAGACATGGGCTAGGCCGACATAAATTACATGGGCTAGGCCCAATCACATAAAGAAATGGGCTAGGCCCAATGACATAAATTACATGGGCTAGGCATAATCATATAAAGACATGGGCTAGGCCCAATCACAGAAAGACATGGGCTAGGCCCAATGACGTAAATTACATGGGCTAGGCCCAATCACATAAAGACATGGGTTAGGCCCAGTCACATAAAGACATGGGCTAGGTCCAATGACATACATGACATGGGCTAGGCCCAATGGCATGTGTGCAAGGCACGAGGACATGTGAAGGGCGAGGTCCGTTCACACCAGATCTAAGAATAACAACATATATATATATATATTTGAGGAATATATGTATAAAAGTATTCATCAAACAAAAGAACTACCAACACTATGATAACATTAAAAGTTGTTCTAATGTGGTAAATATATACACAACAAGAATTCAAGATGAACAACTAGTACGAGGTCCAACGAGACCTAGGTGTCTAATGAAGTTAATACCAATGTAGGTTACACGCGTGTACGGACACCGAACTTTGATAAGTACGACTTACGGAACGCAAAGTTGTGAGTTCGTGTCCCTCCTTTCAATTATTTCAAAGTTTTGTTTTAAAACTATCGAGGGGAAATACATGTCATAACAAACAGTATGTTAGCTATGGGGTTAGATGATAACATGATTAATGTGCGTAAGTAGGATGATGACAAGAGTAACCATTAATCACTTAGTGACCAAGGTGCAAAAGGTATAGATCTATCGAGTTTGAGACACGCTCCACTCTTGGTTTGTGAACCCTTTAGGAGTGCTTTTGTGATCCCAATTGATGTCAAGAGTTGTCTCGGTTTGGTTACTTACTTATAGCACATATGTCAGGGTGCTAGCTACACAATGATAGATCTTTAAACTCCATTAATGCTAATAACATACTCAGATTTCATTACTGGATTACGAGCATGATATTTTATGAGAAAACAATAACTACACGAACTCGCCAACTTTTGTTGACTTTTAAAATTACATGTATTTCAGGACGCAAGACGGTGAACACTTCGGGAAATGGGAATGACGTGACAACAAATGCCACCTTTTGGAGGATTTGCCTCTTATATCCCAACCTCGTATGGGTATATATGAGTCAAAACCTCAACATGCTTTTATGATGAAAACAATCGTTTATTATGTTGTAATGTATTTCAACCCACATTTTTTATGACAATGTGAAAGTGTTTAGAAACTCATGTTTTCACTTTTGGAAACTTGTAAACATTGATTGCAAATTAATATAAGCATGGCATCGTTGTTGATTTACAGTTGTTTACATGATTGGATGCAATGATTACCTCATAGTCACATGTTTGCGCTTCCGCTACGACCAGGGTGTGACAGATTGGTATCAGAGCTCTGATTGTAGTGACCAGGGAAAAACTTTTATTAAAG